>CM050171.1:47189694-47714694 GCA_027410445.1 Discoglossus pictus | reverse complement strand
GAACTCATCTGATTTTAACTGGATTACAATAAACCAGTTTTGCTACTTTTATCTGCGTCAGCTCATACTTTACGCTCTTGTGGTCACATCATTAACAAGGAAGCGAGTTTGTGCACAACATACAAGATAAGCAATGCTCATGTAGAAGAGTGTTTGCATGGGAACAATAAACACAATGCCATCAAAAGAATAGTATTTACTAATTATTGTAACTCCTTTTGAGTTTATGTTTATTTAAAATGGGTTGGTGATATTGTACTTTACTTATAAGTTTGGGTTTCAAATGTGTGGTAAGAAACAGACAGTGAGTATCAGAAAAAAATGTGTTATATAGAAATATTCAGTGTACAAAGTTATAGACAGGAAAGTAAAATCCGGCTTTGCACACCCACAGGGAGCTTACATAACCAAGTACACACAAGAAGGGCAGCCAGAGTTTTACCTTTTTGGTAGACAGACTTTAAAGCACAGCCAGAAACCCCAGTGCTTGATACAAATGTATCAGTTTTCTTAGCCTTCCCCTGATTGGCCAAAACAAATTATGAATGTCATACTAATTTTACCTGGGTTTTAAAAGGGTGTTAACTCTAATTTACAACTGTCAGAAATTACAAGACATTTTGCTAACTTCAAGATGAGTGTTTAAATGTTTATTTTGGTACTTTTTTCATGCAAAAACTGTTTGCATACACTACTGATTCTCCTCCATCAGATACACTCATGATCCAAAAATAAGTTTCTATGTGTATAGAATGACTTAATGTAATGTGTGTTTCTGATATGTTAGATTAGATAAAGGGAAAAACAGGGATACTTAGATATACCTTTAGATCATTAGATGTAGTATGCATATTTAAATATAATTGTATTAACAAGTGAGTCAAAGCTCTGTGTTTACTCACTGAAATCTTCAAACAGTCCCTGCAAAGGTCTGCCCCTGTAGTCTTTTCACACAGTGTTTCTACAGTACTAGCCAATGACATATTGTGTCCCAGCAGCATGTTGCTGAATTGCTGTTGAGTTTTTCTTAGGTGTTTATTTTCATATTAAAAACTGAACCCTCCATGTCCCCTTAAAATGATTAAATGATTACAGTGATAATAGGTTTAAGGGGTATTCATCCAGGGAGGAATCAGATCGCCAGTATCTGGGGTCCGGAAGGAATTTTATTTTTTCCCCTTTTGAGACAATTGACAATGTTTCAATATTTTTTTTCCCCCTCAGGATCAATTAACAATTAATCCGCACACATCCGATTACAAAGATCAAAGGGGATCTAGAAAAGTTTAAACTTGATGGACGAAAAGTATTTTTTCAACCTCAATCACTATGTAACTAGTTTTAAATGATCTTTTTTTAAGAACTACATTTAAAAACAAAGGCTCTAATGTATTACTTTTATAAACAGTTATTCTTCTATGGATTCTACCATTTTAGTTTCCAATGACCTTTATGAGGTGTAAGGATATTTTGAATGCAGAGAGGAAGCTTCTAACTGTGCAGAGGGAATGTGACAATTACAACTGCCAGTGCTATCATACGTTGTAATGCAATATTCATTAGTTCACAGGGACACGCCCCATTGAGATAGCAGCTGCAAGAAGCAGACTAGTAAAGAAAATGGAATGCCGCAGTAAAGAATAGTTACATACAAAAGTGACAAATCTAACACCTTTGTTTAGAAATTTTTTGCTTTATAGAAATATTTATTCATTATATACAGAAATTAAGATTGACCTCAGTGGTCCTTTAGCAAGTAGAAATGAGTGTAAAATGTTATATACAAAACAACCAAGCAGAGCAGTAAGTTTGGCCACTGAGACTTGACCAAAAACTAGTTGTTTACCCATCATAAACTGAGTTATAATATTACATGTGTCTCCCCCGCCCCCTCCTCTGTGTCTCTTTTCCCCCTCTCCCTTCCCGGTGTCTCTTTCCCCCTCCTCCCTCTCCTGTGTCTCTTTCCCCCTCTGTCTCTTCCCCCTATCCCCTACGTCTCTTCCTTCCTCCCCTGTGTCCCTTTCCCCCCTCTGTCTCTTTCCCGCTTTCCCCTGTGTCTCTTTCCTCGTCCTCCCGCCACTGTGTCTCTTTCCCCAGTGTCTCTTTCCCCCTTTCCTCTGTGTCTCTTTCCCCCCTCCTCCTTTCCCTGTGTCTCCCCGTTCTTTATCATGTGTCTCTTTCCCCCCTTTTCCCCCTCCCTTCCCTGTGTCTCTGGCCCTCCCTTCCCTGTGTCTCCCCCCCTCCCTTACCCTGTGTCTCTTTCCCCCTCCTATCTCCCCTATGTCCCTTTCCCCCTCTGTCTCATTTACCCTGTATCTCTTTCCCCCTCCTCTCTCCCATGTGTCCCTTTCCCCCTTCCCCGTTTGTCCCCCCCCCCCCTCCCCTGTGTCCCTTTCCCCTTTTCTCCTGTGTCTCTTTCACCTCTCCACCTCCCCTGGCTGGCGCCATTCATGCGCACTGCGCCTTGTGCGAAAATCCGTACAAATAGTTTCTAAAGCATCACACACGCTTTCAAAACTATATTAGTGATTGTTCAGCGTTAATGTGAGAGCATGAACCATGGCTAGAGCATGCACATGATGCATATAAACAACTATAGCCATTTCAGTATATCCATGATCCAAAAGGATTAAAATATAATTAATGACACAAATATGTGTTTATATAAGTGCAGGAATCCTGGAATGTCAATATCCTAAGTTTTTAGTTTATTCTTCTGTAGTGGGAGTTAAATGAAGTAACATAATATGCATATACTCTAAATATTCATTTAGAATTTGCATGACATTACTCTGGTATGTATAAAGGCAGACGTATTTGTTCCCATAGTTTTTAGGGAAATATAATTTGTTGGCTAACACAATATTTTTTGTTCTGGAAGTTCCAAAGCTTGTTCAGTTACTCTTAGTGTTAGTGGACTTTTTCTGAACAGAGTTTGAAAATATGGAAATTGAAGCATTTGTTTATATGACGTACTATATTAAGTTGGGATGTATGAGATAGTTTTTATGTTCTGTTTGTTCAAATTAAAAGAGAGAGCACAATAGTTTCTGTAATTTATTATACCAGTACAGGGGTATTATTATTATTACATTATTATACTGAATTATTATTACCATATATGAGCCATTTTAGTATTATTATTATTATTCATCAGGGATCCCATTTGCATACAAATATGGTTTAAAGACATTCTCAGGAAAGTAACCCGGGGACCGCCTGTAATGAATATTAAGTATGTGTCCAACTGGCTATTATGTAAATTATAGGCACGTCACATCTTAGTATCCAAATATGACAAACAATAATATATATCTTTACTAAAAAACGTAAAAACTTCAATAAAAACAATAAAAAACAAATCCTCAGGGATAAAACCAAGACTCAATACAAAGTATCCAACTGTTAACTTTTAAAAGGACGGAATAAACTAAAAGCAGCTATACTAAGGCCAATTGTCTACACTAGTTTAGATTTTTTTTTTTTTTTTTTTTATATTTATATTTTCTTCATACAAAATAACAATACAATTTAAGAAAATTACAACACAAATGTAAAATTTTCAAGTTTTTTGCATGATTATCGCGGTAAAGGGAATTTTTTTAAACAACACCCAATTAGAAATATTCTGATTTATGGAAGTTTAGTTTCTATCTTCATTGAGACCAATGCTGTGTCCCTTTAAATTTTACCTACATGCAAGTTGCTCTTCACTTATGGAAGTTCTAATATATGTGTAAAACTTACCTATCATTTATACGAGCTGGGGAGTAACACATGAAAATGAATGTAACTGTTACAGCTTAGAACTCAGATGCAGCTTGATTGGCTCTTGATGTAGCTCTTGAACTTTTGACCCAATCAGCTCACAGAGCTCAGTGACAAAAATCCATTTCTAAAATGGCAGATTCCATTCTCCTCAATCGTGGAGGAGTAACTGGCAAAGCAGACAAGTTCCACAACTTTTTCATAGATGGTCAATCTTCTTTAAGAGTGATTTTTAATATAAGTGAAACTTATTTTTAGACGTTGTGCATTAGCAGCTCCAGTTGTGTTGTGTTTGCTAATAAATCTGTATATAACGCATACAACTTTTTTTGGTAACAGAATGACTTAAAGGGCCACTTTAGTGTTTTCATAAATGGCTTTCTAACAAATAGATTGGTAGGGCCTGATAAGAAAAACCCCTTTACTAAAAGTTTACTGTTCATTCAAACAATAAATTACTATTTTTTAATAATTCCTCCAGACAATATAAGCTCCGTATTTCTCTACTTCCTGAATGATGTATTGTCTCTGGAAGAGAGCCGCACAGAGAGGAATGCTCTCCAAACTTGCATACCGTACATGCAGTGAGAGTGGGAGGCGACTAGAATGTGTATTCTTGTACATTGCTAGCAGCTTATTTTATACTACTGCCTGGTAGTAATCATTGTTTTACAGAGTGGCCTCAAAAGACGTTGCAATTTGGTACTTCCCCCTGGGTGGGTCTCTCTCCAGAGACAATACATCATTCAGAGGGTGGAGAGATCTGGAGCTTACACAGCCTGGGACATGATTTTCAAAAGTAACTACATTTTTAAATGTACAGTAAAAGTTTAATCAAAAATGTATGGACCTTTCCTGTTGGCTCATCATGCACAGTACCGGCCGAGGTGTCCGTAAATTTCTCAGGGTTTAGCGTTAGGGTGAGGGGTGTTAAGGCTAGGTGTTAGGGTAAGAGGTGTTGGGATTTAAACTGAGAAGAAATTCACCGACATCTCTGCCACTCTCTAAAGAATGGTTAGGAAGGAGCTGAAAAAAAAAGTTGAATCTTTCCTGTTGGCTGGCCATGCGCACTTTTGGCTATCAGCAATTAGGTGGCGCGGCAGAGGTGTCTTCTCAGTCTAAAGCATATAATCTGCCAGTACTTGAACCCTAACACTCATCAACCTTACACCTAGCGCTAACACCCCTCACACTAATGCCACTCACCCTAACACCTAATCCTAACATCCCTCACCCTAACACACCTAACCCTAACACTAAACCCTAAGAAATTCATGGACACCTCGGCAGTGCCAACTAGTGGCCTATAGCCTCCACTGGCCAGCCAACAGGAAAGATCCAACTTTTATTATTTTTATACGGTCCTTCCTAACCATTCTTTTGAAAGCCAGTAAATGATCGTTTAAATAGACATACACTATTATATCTCAGGCAAATTATTATAAAACAACTGCAGATATCTTTATTCCAAAACTTACTTGACTTTCCTGACTTTGTGTGGGCATTTATAATTTCATGTATCTTCTTATCTTTGTAAACAAGCAGTATCTGATTATGTTTCATATATGAAAAGCACTAAGAGTTTGTATTTAAATAGCTATAAATGGTTTAGAATTGCATAATATGCCCACATCAAAGTTATCATGCATCATTCTGTTTGGCATAGAAAATCACTCAATTTACATTTGTTTGAAATACGCTGGTTAATGCAATGCTTATCTAAATACTTATTGTCCCTCTAACAGTTAACCTTTGGACTATGTTTCAAGCTGCTCAAAAACTGGGAGGATATGAGACGGTAAGTGCTTTTAGTAACTTACTATAAGAATTGATTGTGCAATCTAACTTTTCCTTGTTGAAGAAAAAAAAAAGAAAAAAGGCTAAAGCTAAAACAAACAATATTTTATAATAGCTGTTCACATTGTGGGTTTATGGAACCAGTTTCTGAGAGGCGCCTGATTAATTCCAGCTTTTGAAAAATTACAAACTTGTCGTAAAAAAACTACAAGTGGAAAACATATGTAACTCTTCCCCGTCAAGGAAATTAGTTGGGTCTGTAATTTTTTCCCATGTTAAGAAAGAGCTTATTATTGTAAAAGCAGCCAAAATTGTATAAAAGAAAATTTCACTTGGCAACCTACCTGACATCTGCTCATGTCTCATATGTGGAATGTATTAAAAGCTTTAAAACATAATCAGTATCAGCCATTAAGAAATTGTGTTTTGTACTTATCTACTTTAATTGCTAGTATAAAATACCTTAATGGGAAAAGAGCCATTGCCAGATAAACAGGAAGTTATCAGTTATTCTGAATATGCTCTTGACTCGTTTTATTAACTAATGATATCTGACATGAGCAGTCTATTTTTAGTTGAAGAAAAAACATTGATGGTCATGGACTGAACACTATGTTCTTTGAACTGAGAAATATTAGATAAAGTATCAGAGATTAAGATCTTTTTTTCTTCTCGTCTAATATAGAGTTTAGAAACAACACAACCAGATGACATCTGCAGTAGAAAATTGAAAGATGTCAGTGCAAATTGTTTCCAGATTTTGCTTTGATTAAATAAAACGTATTTCTGCTTAACTGAGAGATACTGTAATCTTGGATATCTATTTCAGCGTAATTGTACATATATATAAACAGGAAACGAAATGTGTGGTTTGTGAAATCACAGTAGATATGTTCGGTAATTCAGTGAGAAAATATTAGGCAAATACTGAAAACACACATTATGAAAAAAAAAATAGATTATGAACTAATCTGTAATTGCCTGTTAATCACCGACAAGTTCCTAAAAATCTATTTTGATGCCTTGTTTCAGCATGTTGGCTCTGTATAGTTATGAATAATATTAATTATACACATTACACATAAGCACATCCATTAAGCTTTGGATAAAATGGGATCTCATGTTTGATAGAAAATTTTATATTTTCAACAGATATAGGCAAGTTATGAAAGTCATGCCCAAGGATGATTTATGAAAATAGATACTATAGATTTGTTTAATGTGGACTGGCCAGATTTCAGTACCAAATGGTACACATTGATATGCAAATCAAGGTACCATAGTTATTGCTAGTGTTGAACTAGCTTCTGTTATTTTTATTGTATTTTTAACTTGGTTAATTTTTAAAAGTATTACTGACCAGTTTATGTGTTAAGTGAAATTGATGTTCAATAAAGAATATTTAAATATTTTGGCCGGTTAATGTTTTTTAAAATATTCATAGAACCAATTTTATAATTTTTGAAAAACAAATTGTTTATTCTCATTAACGTGAATGGTTTCAATTGATCCTTTTTTGTATTAAGACTTCTTATCATAATATATGAATGCATACTCACACCATGGCTGATTAGAGTGAATCTACACTAGTAAGTCAAACATAGTTTCAGTATTCATAGGATATATGCTAGAAATACACAGGGCCTCATTCAATTGCAATCTGGCCAATTTAATAGGACTCTAAATAAGCACATAGCATATTTTTTTTAAAGACATTTTTAGTTAGGGAAGATCTTGCTTTTGGATAGTTGTTTACTGACTAAAAACTTCTTCAGAAAAATATGTTTTGTGCTTATTTAGAGCCCTATTCAATTGGCCAAATGGCAATTGAATGAGGCCCACAATATGCACAAACCAACTTTCACCAATAATTTATTATTCCATTCCTGGTTTTTGATGCTCAAGAACAATTTTCCAGTCTTATTGATTCCTAGACCTCACTATATTAAATATGTATAATACCACAAAACTATATTGTAGTATCAACCTCTGAATTTATACCCTACTCCCTTCAGCTTCATATTACATTTAATAAGTGTTACTGCAAATGTGCAATTTAATTCAAAGCGTTTTGTAAAGGATTATATATTATAATACTGAATTCCACCTGAAAGGTAGACTCATCAAAGGATTTTTTTTCTCAGAATTAGAAAAAATAACACTCAATGATATGTTGTTGTGTGGGATTAGTTCATCAAAGTACGGTATCTAAAATACCTATCTGCTTGATGAATCAATCCTATAAAATAACATGTTAAGTTCTATTTATTTCTCACCCTTTAATGGATAAACCCTTGAGCATTCTATGTCTAAAATTGACGAATTCTAAATTCTGATGGAGGAGGAAATGTAATATTTTTTTTTAATTATCAAGAATTAGATTTTGAGCTCAAAACTAAAGGCAATTAAGTTTACAAGGACATTCTACAAAATGCATTATTCATCTGCCATTTTATTGCTATGTATTATTATTTAGAATCAATTGCATTTTTATTGTTATTAATATTATTGCGTTACTTTTTTATTTATTTTATTATTTATTTTTGGCTTCCAATAAATTAAGCATTTATTATCACTAAATAATCAGTTAATCTTCTCTAATGAATGTTAAGCAGCTGTTAATATTTAGGAAATGTCCTTCACTGCTTAATGCCATGGCACAATAATGACAGATCATTATATAATATATGACCATTTCAATATTCTAACTACACATGAAAACTGAATTAGACTTTAAGTAGGGGCATATCTGGAACAGTTTTTTATGCTTGTCCTTGTATATTAATGTAAATCAGGATTCCTGTGCTGAAGAAAAATCTGAAAGACTGAATATTTTAAACGTTTAAACGTTATAAATTCCCTATGTGACTTGTAGAAAAAATAGGGCAATCCAATAGCTGTTTCACCAGCAATTTTTTTAAAGACTCAAGAATTTATAGGAGAAAATAAATTTATTTGCTGAATTACACATTCTGGCCAATACATCTCTGCCAAAATATGTATTGATTTTCGCTTCAAACTGATGTCTGCAAATATATATTTCTTGCTCAGTATTTAATGGTTCAGCTGATATTTTGTTAGTGATCATCAGTTACCGTTAATAGAATAAATGCTACGGTCTTTTTATACAGATTACCGCCAGAAGACAATGGAAACATATTTATGATGAATTAGGAGGAAACCCTGGAAGTACAAGTGCTGCCACATGTACTCGTAGGCATTATGAAAGGTAATGTTACATTTATGTTCAATATTAAGTACATTTGATCCATTTATAAATATTTAAATATTAAATGCAGTTGCAGTGTTGCCATAAACATTGGATAGGTCCTTGTTATTGCAAAAATGACAACTACACATGTAAATAGATATATTGGCAGCTAATTGTAGTTAAAAAATGAGTGGAAGTGTTAGATCAGTGGTTCCCAAACTTGTTATGCTCACAGAAAGGTATTCTTTGACTCAGGGAATACACTAAACATTGGCAACACTATGTGAAAGCCGGGAGACTATCCTTCAATAAGGATGTTCTATCTGAGCTCAGAGTTCCCTGGTGGTCAGTACTTGGATGGGAGACTACTTAGGAATACCAGGAGCTGTATGCTGTGGCACTAGAGAAGGAACTGGCAACCAACTCCAGTATTTCTGCCATGAATACCAAGTGGATCAGCATGGTGTGTTGTGGTCCATGAGGTCATGGAGAGTCGGACTGAGCAACACAAACGCACTTTTGAGCTCAAGGTCTACTTACCTCATACTATGTATGCTAGATAAGTAAAATGTACAGTAAATTAAATTATTCATAACTATTCTATTATCTGCCATATCTTTTATGTAATATCCAAAATTTCAGTGCAGGTCTAGCAAAACTCGAGGCACTGTATTAAAAAATAATACATTATGTATTTTAAGCACAAATTAACCATAAATGAACACACTATTTGTAAGTCTGTATCTAAGGCCATTAATTATCTCTTACAGTGGGGTATTTAAAAAATAAAAATAAGATTATGTCCAGTTGGATAAATAATAATAGTCATAGAGTCTTTGATTTAGATTAATATTCTCATCTCTTCCAACTGGACATGCTCTTCTTTATCGCATCCCACTGGTTGTGGATAAAGGGAGAGGGAGATCCTTGACGAGTAACATACTTAAAACACATATAGCCTTATTCAATTAGCTACTTGCAAATGCCTTGAACTTATAAATTTGGCTTTGGGTGTTTTTTTATTGATGTTTATATGCATTCTGTTGACTTGAATTTATTAGTGTCAATAAGTAATATTTGCCGAATATGTAGCAATATTAAGAGTGATTTTAAGTGTGTATAAATTTATGAATTGGGCAATTGAATCAGGCCCATAGCATTTAAGAGCACTTGAACAAAACATTTTAATAACGGCTAATTAAATTAATTTATATGCAATTATATTAATTTATATGCAATTATACAGGAGGTTCCCAGGTTACAGACAGTCCAACTTACAGACAACCCGTACTTAAGAACAGACTCCCAAGGCTTTTTGTTTGAAGTTTGCTTTATGTTTTATTTGAATTAAAAGAAAGAGCACAATGTTTCTGTAACGTATTATTACAGTACAGGGGTATTATTATTATTACAGTATTACTGTATTATTTTTACCACATATGAGCCATTATAGTATTATTATTCGTCAGGGATCCAAGTTACATACAAATCCGGTTTAAAGACGTTCTCAGGATCGTATCTTGTCCACAACTCAGGAACCGTCTGTATTCATTTATATGTGTACTTTTAAGTTTTGGCAAAAAAGGAAAAATGAGGTTCTTTGCAATGTCACTTTAAATTGACGCAACTCATCCATTGTGCTTGACAGTATTTTCTACTAATTAAAAAAGACAACCATTCACATCGACTTTTGAATGCACGGTGAATATTATATACATTTGTGTACAGACTCTTGAGGATAATATTTTACTATATACTATTAAACAGGTTAATTGAATTCATGTACACCCTAAAACTTAGGGATCTAATTTCACTGCCTAAAAGCAACGTTTTGCAGTTAAAATGTATTACAAATGCTAAGTACATTTCAACATGTAACTCTCTTAGAAACAAAAGCTCTTTATTTTTAGCTGTGTATTGATAGATCTCTCGTTTTGTAAAAGCTGTTTCCTCCATATGTTAAATTGCTAGCTTTACGGATATATTTCTCTCTGGGGGAAGTTCCTAATTCCTCTTCTTTAAAAAATCATTTTAAGTAGTATCTTGTAATGGCACTTCAGACTATCTCTCTGGTGTCCATAACATTGTTTTTCCAACATCTCAATACAGGAAGATATTTTAGCAATACTGCCAGCTTTATACCATCAATGGCAATTTTCCACTGTCTAAATAATGCATTGAATCAACTGCAGCTTGTTTTACTTAAAGGGACGCAGTTTCAATGAAAAAAATGTAATAGAACACGTCATGATAAACAACTTTTACATTTTAATACTTTATGAAATATAATTTCCTAGTTGAGCCCTTAATTAATAATGGGGGATCATTTATCAAAGACTCCACTGAAAAGGGTTCTTCACAGTAAGGGTAGTTAATCTGTAGAATTCTCTATCAAGGGAGGTGGTGACAGTGGATTCGATAGATAATTTAAAAAAGGTATTGGATATATTTTTGGATAAAAAGGGCATTCAGAGTTTTCCTGGATTATTAGAGAGGGAGTATTGATCCAGGGAGGAATCCAGTATCACCAGTTTTGGGGGTCAGGAAGGAATTTTATTTCTTTCCCCTTTGAGACAATTGGCAAAGTTTCCCTTCCTCTTAGACCAATTACCATATTACACAGATAAAAAAAAAATATGTAATTTTATTGTCCAATTACTTCCTGGCGTGTGTTTATCTCCACCTACTTGGCTCTTTTTGTGCTATATTTCATGTGGACGCATTTTCAACATCAAAAACTAAAATATATTATTATTATCTTTATTTGTAACGCGCCAACACACCATACGTTGTGATAATGGCAAACCAATATTAACACATTACAAAAGATGGAGGGCGCTGTCTTTAAGCTTAGAATCCAGTGTCCATCAAGCTTTCCCCAAAGCACCAAGAAAGATTGAAAACTCGCAGACTTACAATCTAAAAATAATGCTAAATAGGTGATGTCCTAAGCATTATCCTCTTGCAGTCTCTCAGACCCTTGCTTTCCCTTTCTTATGTTTAAAGGGATTTATTAGACATGTTTTAATTTTATATAAATGCTTTAACTAGGTAACTAAATTATTTGTATTCTCCTCATTGAAAATGAAATGTAAATTTACAGTTCACTCACTTTTACGAAAGCCTCCAGAGTAACAGATTCTCACATTAAGGGAGGAGGCAATAATTATTTCATAGAAAGGTGATCTGATCTCCCTAGGGGTGATCTGACCACATACTTCTGACTTTTTTATTGAATGCTATAGGCACCTGCTTTGTATAGAGTAGATGAAAGGGGAGGGGGGTAAATTACTTTGCACAAGGGCCCTCCATTTACTAGCTCTGCCTCTACACTGATATTTTGATATGTTACAGAAATAGATTTCTAAAGGATAATATAATTAAAAAGAAATCAGCACCACATCCTCAACAAACCTAAGAAGCAGCATCTCCATTTATTTCAGATCCTGATGTAAAGTAATGGGAACAGGTTATCAGCTTGTAGTTGAATGGTTCAAAATGAGTGATTGACAAAAGAACGATATTACACATGTGCAGAAAATCGTTAAGTATGTACTGGATTTCAAAATCTAATTAAGACAGCAATTTTTGCTGTAGCACAGCTTTGCATATCTCATAATTGTACAGTTTTTAGCTTTTAAGTGGTCTTTATTTCAGTCTCACAATGTATGCTCGTACATCTGTTTTTCTGACTGCAGTTTATATAAATTACTTTTTCTATGATTAAGTAATTTTTTTCAATATGTGAATATTATGGTTTTGAAGGAAATGTCAATTTATGGTTCCACTGCCAGAAGGTATGACAGTTTGTACAGGCTTATGTATCAGATTGTATAACTGAGATTTTCTTACTCATAAGATATTAAAAGCACAAGTATCAATTTATATTATAATTTGTTTTAATTTTATTTTTTTACAGCATAATTAGAACAGTATTTTGTTTTCCATGCCAGGCTCCTGAGATATTTCTTATTATTACTTTCCAAAACTTAAGAAATGACATGGTAACATATTAATTAAGTTTGAAAAAAATAACTTTTAGTGCATCAAGATCAACCATTTAGTTCATCAAGCATTTAAAAGAGCGTGTTTCAAACATTACAAAAGTTTTTTTTTTGGCATAAAAATAATAAAGAAAGCATTTTCAAACCTGATTAAAACTAACATTGTTTAGTCTGTAGATCACACACTGATATATATTCTTTCTGATACAACAAAGAAAAAGCATATGTCCATGTCACTTTAATTATTAATTGATCCTAAGGACTTCACAGACAAAAATTAAATTGTAAAATTGGCAATTGTCTTATGACAATATTATGTTGCTTTGTTATGTTGGGATCAGATATGAAATATGAGCCAAATTCATTAAACTTTCACAAGTTACTATAGCCCGTAAGTGAGGTTGCAAGTTAATTTGCTATTCAATTGGCGTTTTTTGCAGGCTCCAAACGGGTTACAAGTTACGGCCTTGAAAAAATTGTGATGGTTAAACCGTAACTTTCATCCTCCCAAAGCTTTTGATCTTTCAGTTGCAATGGCTAAAATCGAAAATCGATATTCAATTGCTCAACTTCCCCAAGCCCGCAAATGTTTTCATACCCGTAAGTGGCAAAAGAAGGAGAAAATCCTACGAGTGCTAGAGATGACCCACAGGGGGTTAAACACCTATTCGTAGCACAGTAAATGCAAATAAAAAATCAATACTGCACTGTAAATACTGGGGAAAGCAATAAAAGACATTATAATTAATTGCACAACAGTCTAAAGTCTGCAAATCGGCAGTATATAAGATTTATTTTTATGTTCCATTTCGGGGTTAAATCGATCTTGGCTATCAATGAGTTAATACATATCAGACCACCCATATGGACTATAACAGTATTGGCATTCATTTTCAAAATTCTTTATTTTGCTGGTTACTAGTCTGATCGCATATCGGACCCCCGAACCTGATTGACATGTAACCTCCAGGTTTTACTGCCATAATAATGTCTCATTTTCTATTGGCTCATTTGAAATGTGAGGTTATGGGCTTGCTTAATTGATCATCATCCCGCCCTGAACTGCAACAAACTAGTGCATGGTTTACGGTTTCGGCTTTTCCACAGTAACTTGCGGGCTTGAGCAATTGAATAGCATCTCAATCGGAGACAAATGGTAGCCCGCAACACATCTACTATTGAATCGGGCACTATGTTTTTTTCAATGGGTAAAACCAACATGCCCCGGTAGTCTGTCCATTCTATCTACCTAAATCCTCTGTGTAGATTTATTGATTTGTAAAAATGAACAGCAAGCTGCTGTAACTATTCCAAACACAAAAATATTAAAGGATAAAGCTTGCTTTTTTAGCAATATCTCAGGAGACATATAATATTCAACTCTGTAAATACATAACTGATAACTCTAGAAATGATTGAGTTGAAATACATTTAAAATATCCTGTTTCGAAGAACTATTCTTGAAAATAAGTTATGTTTTTTGGAACTAAATAACATTCAGTCTCTAATTTATTACTTTAAAATACAATTATGCTACAGTGGAAACTACCATCCTAGTTTCCTCTCTGCACTGAAAGTCTCCTTGAGTTGGAAGTAGAGGGGAAGCTTCTATTTGCACCATTGAAATGTGGCAGCTATAGCTGCCATTGATTTTATTAGGAATAGTGCAAAGCTCATTCATTTACAAGGACATGCCCTGTTGAGACAAAGGCTTCAAGAATTAGCCTAGTAAAAAAAAAAGGGAAACCACAGTATAGTATATTACTTTACCATGCCAATATGAAGCTTAGTTAGTTATTCAAATACCATGTAGAAATCACTACAGTGACCATTTACTTCTGTTACTGCTGGAAAAGTATTTTGCCTGTACGGATAATGCTTACATTATATGTAATATGTATTTAGGGAAGAAAAAGGTGATTGATATTCATGATTATTTAAAAATAGCTACTCTAATTCCTCCATCATAAGGGCATATGAAGTTGACCACAATGCCTGAGGGAAAAACTTCAATTATCAATGTGAATCACTGAAAAGTCTCTGTTTAGAAACATACAGCATAGAAAGTGCTGTAGGGGAATGAAGACTCTTTCAAGCTATTTCCCAAGAAGTTGCTGTGACACGGGCAATTTATTATATTCAGCAATTATTTAACTAGGAAAAATGTATGTTCTGCATTTAATCTCCCTATAATGTGTCAAATCGTCAATCAATCTGCAAACTGATGTAATTAACCAAAAACCTATGCTGGAAAGAGCAGTGCCGCTTTGGGCACTATTATTATTAGCTATAAAAAAACAGGGATATACTGTAGCAATGAGATTAAATTATAGCAATGAGATAAATTATTATTGTTAGCGCTAAAAGAGCTGAGATAGTCTATGTAGCTGAGATACTCCACTCTGTAGATCCATAGTTAGACTTGACGTAGAATTCTGTGTCCAGTTCTGAAGACAACAGGATTTTAACAAATTAGAAACCGTTCAAACCATTCAAAGGAAGATGACAAAAATGTAGCATGGCCTAAAGGGCAATAACTACCGTATTAGTCCGAATATAAGCCGCACCCGTAAAGTTCAAGGGGAGAAAACAGAAAAAAGATAGTACTCAAATATAAGCCGCAGCCGTAAAATTGGAGAGAAAAAGACTCTCAAAGTGATCAGCCATTGCAAGAAATAGGCTTTCTAATTAGCACTGTAGCTTTTTTTGCAGCTTACAGGCTTTACAGGATGTTAGAATCACTAAAACTGTAAATCGCTATTCAATACCGCAGTCTAAAGCACGAAAATCGGCACCCTTAACTCGCAATCGCACCAATCGGCAGTAATTTTGCATTCGCGAATAGAAGTCGCACGCGTTACAAACAAAGTTCGCAAATCGGCAATGATTTTTTGACGGTCGCTAATATAAGCCGCACCCGTAACTCGCAAGCTCAAAAATCGGAAAAATGTGCGGCTTATATTCGGACCAATATGGTAAAAGGAAATACTTTGTAAATACTTGCAATTTAGAAGACAGAAGGGAGAAGAGGGCTATTGTAGAAATCTTCAAATATATCAAAGGACTTCATAAAGTCTAAGAGGGAAAAGGGGGAATGCAAGAACAAGAGATTGTGAGTTGAAGTTGAAACTTTAGGGGTTATATGCGAAAGTACTACTTTAAAGAATTTGTAGTTATTTAAGCATGCCTAGGATAATCATAAGGCCATCTGAGGCCAAATTCTGTGATAGATAGAATAGGCAGACTTGTTGTTTTTTTGTGGTTCTTAACAGTTCTGAGATCTAGCAGCCTTATTAAATTGTGATTTGGCCAATTGAAAAGGGCTCTAAATAAGCACATAGCATTTTTTTTTTTACAGAAGTTTTTAGTTAGTGAACTTCTATCCAAAAGCAAGGTCTTCACTTACTAAAAACTTCTATAAAAAAAGATGCTATTTGCTTAAATAGAGCCCTTTTAAATTTGCTGAATCGCAATTTAATAAGGCTGTAGGTTTGTATGTTTAAATAAATATAAACAACTTCTTAAGACTTATGGCAGAATGCTGATGCAAAGAAGTTCAAGACTATGAGTTCTTACAGTCTAATGGAAATAATAAAGCGTTGGCCAAAAGAAATAGCAAAGGAATTTGATTCATTGAAACAAGATGGCGTCATAGATTGAGAATGAAGACTAAAAAAACTGAGATTGGAAATTTGTGTGGATATAGTTTTTATAGATGTTTAATGGTTCGAAACGCCTTAGGCCATACCTACTAAAGACATGCATATTGAGGTATGTATAAATGCTTTGAGTCTTTTATAGCCATATTTATAACTTACCACCCAATGACCTTCTCTGAAAAATACCCACATGTAACAAGATATCTAACCTGACAATATTTCATATAGCAAGTCAAATAATGGCCATTTCAGGAAGTATTAATATTCACTTAATACACAGAAGAGAAATGTGTTGTGAGTCTTAGAAGTGGTTAATCAGTGACTGTTTATTTTTTCTTGCACTGTTAAGTGATGTCACCACTTATGTCATCAGTTAATCACCCCATTATCTAAATATGTCTTTCATTGGGGCTTGCATAATGAGATTCCAATTCCATTTAAACTGCATGCATCAACTGAGTGTGTAAAATAAAAATGTGCTTTAATGTAACCCAAGTACTTATGAGTCTGACCTTTTAGTCATAAAGCAGTCACACATGCTTAACCAAACCATCTAGTTATTAGAAAATCCTTTCTAAAGGTCATTTCAAAGCATTAGTTACTTATATTCCATTGAGGAACGAAAAGGATACAGAGATAAATACAACTGAATTAATTTCTTATTTAGTTGGTATGATTTTTCTTTGAAGGATTTTGTTTTATATTTCATTTTTTGTAATTATTTTGTAATTGCCAATAAATGCAAAATTGTTTATCAATGTGTATTCAACTAATGTATAGGTACTCAGTGGTAGATCAAGTTAGTACCATTAAAATACCAGTTAGATTCATTTCACTGGGCAGTTTAGCACATCTGTTTCCTGCAACTTCACTTTTACAGTTATTTGTTAAACTCATTAGCGCAACTTTGCCATATATCAAGTTTTATAACTAAAAGCAAGAGGTAAAGGTTACACATTTAAGTAGAAAGGGGTGCTATTTATTGTATCTCCATAATTAGGTCACTGAAACGCTCAGCAATAATATTTATAGACAATAATGGACTAAGATATCCTTTGACATCCTGCTATCTAAAATTTATTTTGGTAAGTCATACAAACCCATTAAAATCTATTGGGTACAATGTGAAGCTTGTAGCCATTACATTAGACAATTTCCAGTCAACAAAACTAACTGGAGACCACTTGAAAAGCACTATCTGTAGCTTTAGTAATGGGAAGCTAGTAATATTAATAAGTAGTTGTATATTTATAGAGTACTTTTGCCATACTAATGTGATCACTCCTTATCCTACAACATTTAGTGACATGTTACAATGGTGTTAATAAATATTAATAAAATGCTGATTTGTACTTAACAGGTAGTTTGCATTAATACTTTACAGAAGTAGCCTTTAAGTATAGAGATTGTCATGAAAACCCTCTAAAACTGTGATGGGAACACATGCCAGAGTAACATTCCCAAGTGTAATGCATTAGAGAAGAGATGATGAGTAAATAGCCTTAAATGAGAGGAGGATGAAACATAATAGAGTCAGCTACTAGCTATCTTTAATTTCTCTTAAGTTTTTCATGTGCCTAAAATGACAGGTCCGTGTGAAACGGGGACTGTTAGAGATCAGTGTCCACATGCTGCAGAATATTATTAATGCATTCCAAAATATGTGGGGGTTCCTTCTTGTATAACTACTGTTATGGGACAGTGAGACCTGTTTTCTTTCCATTGCTTCCTTTTCTTTCCTGGAAGACGGTGAACATGGATTTAGTAGGCTTTATACTTTGATCCATTTTTCACTTAACATGGCTCATGTTTCCAGTAAATGTTTTTATTCGAAACATAGAAAAGGCAGCTAATGTTTCAGTAAGTGCTGTTCAGATATTCGCTCGGCTACTTCTAGTTTATTAATGTACTTATAATGGAAATATAACATAGTGAATACAATCAACTGATATTTGTCTCATATTCAAGCCAGGGATAAAAAAAAAACATGTTGAGTAAGTTTCCAAGGTCCTTTGTTGTATCAAACTAAAATGACTAAGACATACATGTTTTAGTTCTTAATAGTCCAATTTACATATTGTAATTTATATAGGCACAGGGATTTGTAGATTTATCATTTTTTCTTCTCTCTTTTTCCTTTTATCTATGGTAGAGACTTTAGCCAGATTTGGGGCTGCTGTTAGAGAGCCCTCCAGGTAGGAGGACCCACTGAGGTCACAGGACTGATCTACTACTATCCCTTTGCCTAAGATGTGACATTGGATAAGTGTACATTTGTATGTATCATGAACAGTGGAGTTTTTAATGAATGCTGCATGATTTGAGTAATAAAAATGACAAATTAGAGTTTTCAACATACAATTACCAAATTTTGCAGTTACTTAAGTAAGGTGTCAGGAACCTTTTTATATGCAGTTATTCTTTGCTGCAGGTTCTACTTTGTTTACTGGATTGCTTCTTGCAGCTCCTGTCTCAAGAGGGTGTGTTCTTGCAAACTAAAGAGATTTCCATTAGTGGCAATTTTAGATGCCATTGTCTGTATGGAAGCTTGCTATGCATTCAAAGTTTCTTCCCACCTCAGCAAGCGTAATCTAAATGGCAGCTTTCTCTGCAGCATAACTGCAAGTAAAATGTAATAAATTGAAACACTGTAAAAAAATAAAATAAATTACAATCGGAAACCATTTTGCCCATTTTATTAAGTATAGTCATTGAAAGAGAATATAATTTAAATTTATTATGGACTCAAAACATATTTCTGTTGCAAGTTTCATGAACAACAGTTCCTGCTCTTTTCACATTATGATAAATATTTCCAGGTTATGTCTCTAGTAGTAATAAAACAGCAGTTCCCATGTGTGTTTCCAAGAATAATACAGAACAGTAAAATATTATAGTTTGGAAAATGTGAATAGGACACTCTTAAGGAAATAATGAGATAAAATTATATATAAAAGTATTACAACATGCTATATGTCAATATTTTTCAACATGTTCGAATAATAATTTATCTTTTTTATCGTCTGGGCTGTAGGAACTGTAGTTGCTATTATAATTGTACTTAGAATAACATTAACAATAGTTTACTGTTTTTTAATACCCTGTTAAAGATTATAACATGATTTTTATTATTAATAAGGTGCCAGAACATTATTTACTGTTGGAAGAATAGAGGTCAGTTATATGAGCTCAAAAACAGGTGTCTCTGAAATGAGGTAATAACATTTTGGTAAGAACATAGAAAAAATAATTACATTTGACATTAACAGCAATTATCTGGTCTGAACTGTAGAACAGATGTTTTCTTCACATGCTTTTGTTGTAAGAAAAATAAGCAGTAGGGCCATATTTACTAAACAGTGCAGACACACTATATTATCCCTCACTGAAGTGATGAGCCTACAATATATCATTGCTGATAATATACTTAAATTGCTATTCTTGCAAACAATTGGCAGCATTGTTTTTAAATACTGTGATCTAGTGAGAGTAAATTCAACGGTCGCTCAACCATATGCTGTAGGCAAGTTAGGAAGTGTTCTAGGGTTCTTATATTTAAGGAACCTCAAATAAAAGGATTTTTTTTCTTTGTTACATTTCTTTTAATTATTTATCATAAAACAAAAGCTTCAAATATTGTACATGCTCTTCAATATTAAATGATGAGTTGGCGCCCAAGTCTTGGTTTTGCTAAGGCGCCCAGAAACAATGGGGCAACTGCATAGATTACAGAACGCAAATCATCTTTAAGTGATCTAAAATATACAGTTAAATGCAAAAATACATTTATATTTTTTTAAGTGAATAAAATTAGCGATTTGGAATAGTGGGTTTCAAGAAAAAGTTTCTCTCTTTACAAATTACAAAAAAATGTGTAACATGGAAGATATTCCAGAAAGTCAAATGCATAATGATTTAATAAACCTAGAGCAATGGTCAACATCTTTAGCTCCACCACATTATGGCACTCAGCCGTAATGCACTTAGGCCACAAATTACGGACGGATTATCTAAGTCCATGATCCTCTGGATTTCTAACATTCAGATTTGATCT
This sequence comes from Discoglossus pictus, assembly GCA_027410445.1. Taxonomy (NCBI): domain Eukaryota; kingdom Metazoa; phylum Chordata; class Amphibia; order Anura; family Alytidae; genus Discoglossus; species Discoglossus pictus. The sequence goes on along the minus strand of CM050171.1, from coordinate 47,694,201 downwards.
CAGCCCAGGAGTTGTGCCCAGTCGAAGATGGTGGACTAAGCATGAGAGAGTTCCTGCCGAACTTCATGGACTCCCCAGCCACCTGTTCATTCTGTAGAAAGGGGGAGCCCATGTACCATATTTATTTTTGTTGTGCCAAATTGCAGCCTTGAGCAGCGTCCTCCTACAGTTTTGGCTGCATTTATCCCCTCACCTTTTTTGTTTGGGTGCCCATAGTCTCAGGGCAACAAGGCCACATACCTCCTTGTCATCCTGCTCTTGCCATTATCCAGGCTGGGTATTTATAAGTACAGGAATCAATGTTCAGCTAGGGATATTCCACTGTCTTGAGAAGCCAAATTCTGGCCACTGGTGCGCTTTCGATTCCGGGCAGTGTGTCCTAGCTTTATCCACTTCTATTGAGGGTTGCCAAGAAGATTATGATAAAACGTGGTCTCCTGGATTAATTCTCAATACACTGGACCCCTTATCCCTTTTATTCCCCTTTCAAGTTAATATCCCTAAACGCCACCTTCAATAAAATAAGTAAACCAGAAACTTAGGATACTGCCCTACCTGTTGCATTATTCTGTACAACCTTAATGCTTCTGACAATTTTTATTATATGCAATCCCTGTGTTATTATTTCTATTACACAGAAAACCTTCAATAATATGCTGAATGATAAATATTCAGCCAACTAGTCTGAATTTCGAAATGAAAACAAAATAAACAAAAATCTCATATTTGTCTAGTACATTTATTGTAAGTTATTCTTTTAATTATGAAGACTTGCAACCTTAGTTTATATAAAGTAAAAATGGTTCTTAAAATGAAAATTGTGAAAATGAATTAAAATTGTGTTAATTTCAGAAGTGTTCTTTTTTTTCATTTACACAGCTAATATCAATAATTTTACTTTTGAACCACCTGTTCAAGTCACTAGTAAAATTTGCATCTTCTCCACTAAAATGTAATTGTTGAAGTGATTATCAATCCATGTTATTTTTTATAGTGGTATTAAATGACTTTCCCATGGAGCACTATTACACTTTATCATATCACCTAGAATGTAAAATATTTCCCATTATAATACGTTAGCCCTGATTTCATATTTTAAAGTTCAGTCTTTTAGCTAATCTGTACTTAAATTGTGCAAATGTATTCATATTGATATCAATCAGTAACCATATATAATTCTGAGACTTTAGTTTGAGGATAAGTATGGGACTAAGCTTCCTGAGAATATCACAGTTTACAGAGGCCAACTTCTTCCAGTTTTATTGTATCCAAAGTCAAAAGAGTAGCATCATCCTACTTGTGGGTACATGTGGTACATCTCCTTCTATTTTTTTAACCCAGGGTATTTGAATATATATTGCAGATTGGCCTAATTCAGTATAGACTATGTTCCTGAAGCAGAAGAATATCAAAGTTATATAAACATTTTCATTTGCAGCCAATTACATATTTAAATTTTTAATATCATATTGGTTATCTCATAAACAGTTCTCATTATCATATTACATAGAGTCGAGTGTGCTTTTATGCCCATTTAAGTCAAATGAATGGTGCAAGTATGAATGTTTATTATGTTTCTAATACTAATGGAACTACCATACTTTTAATTTTACGAGTACTATGAAAGCTATAAAACAATATAAAATTGCCATGAGCAGTTTATACTGCTGTTATAGACACTTTCATATTTAAACAAGCTAATGATTGTTTCAAGAACATTTGATAGAGAAATGTTAAATATATAGCAAAGTAATCACAATGCACCAGGTAAAAAATGAACATGTATCTAGTAAAGGTTTATTTCTAAGTTTGTATTTGAACGGGCATTGAAGCAAATTGTAACTAACTCTAGTAATTGGTAAATCATATATCATTATTTTTTCTGCTTTTTCTACAAAATACAACACCATGTTTAAATAAACAGTTGTGATAGAAGAGCAATGCACATTAGATAATATCAGAATGATATATTATCCAAAATAGTCACATTTAGTTCTTTCACAGTGTATTTACAGATCCATTTAGATTGTTAACACTTGCCAAATGAGTTGGAAGGAAGCCCGACCCAGCATCCATTGATATTTTTGTCTCCTGTATACTAACATTTTAGTAGGTTTGTGCTCCTTATGTTTTACGACTGGAAATCCACTTATGCCCAACTAAACTGCTACCAACGGGTAAAGGTAGAGCAGTTTGGCCCATCTGAAACAAAGGAGAGCCAAAAAATCTAAACTGTTATCTATGCCCTCATTCAGCAGCAGAACAATGCCAGTTTGTTAAGCGAAGCCACGCTACTAGCATCTCTTCTATGTAACTCAAGAATACTGTGATCGCTTGGTTATATTCTTATTGATGAGAAAGTATAAGAGCCTCACATATAATAGTTGTCGTCTCATGCCGTTTGTGGCCTACAGGGCGAGACGTTGGGGCACAAGCTCGCAAAAAATACAACTTTAACGGACAAACCACTAAACTGGAAAGGACGGCGAAAACACACGAATATGCCTCAAATTCACTCACACACAGCACAGGGGAGCCTCTGAGTGAGGTTGAAAGTTAATTTGAGGCTTATTTTGTCTTTTTTAATGACCGAAAATCACCAAATCGGGGGGGAAAATGGCGGACGAAAAAACTTAAAAATTCTGAAGCAAGATGAAAATGAGGCTCAGCAAGGACAGGCACGCAGTAACACTTACACCAACAACGCCGGGCACGCTGGGCTTACTCAGGCAAACGGGACTTCGAAAATACACAACGGCAAAGACAGTAACACACCGACAACGCCTAAGCAGTAAACCATGTACTCGCGCGTAGCAGTTCAGTCCGGGAACATGATCAATTAAGCAAGGCCGTAACCACCCATTCCGAAACAGCCAATAGAAATTGAGCGATCATTAAAACATGGAGGTTGCATGTCAATCAGTTAGGTTTGGGGGTCCGATATGCGATGAGACTCTCAAATCCTCAATATACAAAATAATAAAAATTAATGCCAATACTGTTTTAGTCCATGTGGGTGGCCTGATATGTATTAACTCATTGATTCTCGAGATCGATATAACCCCGAAATTACACATAAAAACATTTTTTATTGCCGATTTGCGAGCTTGAGATTGTTAATTCTAATGTCTTTAATCATTTTCCCCCCATCATTTACAGTGCAGTATTGATTTTTTATTTGCATTTACAGTGCAATGGACAGGAGTTAAAACCCCTTGTGGATCCTCTCTAGTACTCGTAGGACTTCCTTTTACATTTGCCATCTACGGGTGTGAAAACATTTAAATGCTTGGGGAATTGTAGCAATTGAATAGCAATTTGCGATTTTAGCGATCGTAACTCTTGCTGAAGGTAATGATCAAAGGCATCGGGAGACTACAAGTTCCGGGTTTAACAACCGCAAGGTTTTCAACTTGTAACCCGTAAACCGTTTGGGGCAGGCAAAAAGATGCCAATTAAATAGCAAATTACCTTTCAGCCTCACTTACATGCTACAGTAACTTACAATTGCTCTGTTGAATAGGGCACATAGTCAGGAAATTCTACTTAAAGGGACATCATTACTGCTCTAAACCATTAAACAGAATACTGAAAATAGCATATACCTCTACTTTATAAGAATTTTTCAATTTTATGCCGTTATTCCACCAATTGCCTCTGTATATTCTAACTTAAAAGGAAATAGTTTCACATTTATCATTACAGTAAACTCAAATATAAGCATTCAGAGAGAGCTTGTAATTTATGGTCCATTCTGTACCCAAATATCCCTATAAATTCAAAGAACCTTGCTTAGTGTTAGCTTAGATAAACAGTTTGAGTGCAATAAAAGCTATAATGGCAGCACTAAATTGCTAATTGAACTTCAGATGAAAGAGGATTCACACATTTTCTATTTGATTTTACCTGCTCTACTTGTTTTAATGACCTCAGTGTCCCTTTAATATAAAGCAGTGATGGCACATTTATGCATCTGTAATGATTACAAAATTACAATGAATGAACAGCAATAAAGGTGCAAATTGACTGCCAGGAATAACTAGTCTGGAGTATCAGTGGTATAGAAGAATTTACACTTTGGAAGCAGTTTAGTAGACTTTGATTGAACCCATAAAAGCATGCCTTCATAAGAAAATAGATAAAAAAAATTGCAGAAATTCTTTTGCTGTGTGTCAGGCTTTTTTTGTTCAACATTTCTGTCATCAAGAAACAAGACCCAAGAACATATCTTTAAACAATCTTCTCATTTTAGCTTGTTTTGAAACATAAGAGTAGCTTTTAGACTATCTTAGTTTAGCATTTTTGTGTAAGCAATGATTTCATATGATAGGCATGTTCATCTGGTTACTTATTAAAAATATCTTAAATGTCATTCATATAGCTATGTTAGCACAAGGGAAATGGAATTTGTTTGAAGCTTTGATATATTTTATTGGTGGTGATATAATTGTATACATATGATATAGTATGTGAACATGCAAAGCCATATATAGTCATTCTTCTTTTTCTATTTAATAGGTCCAAAGTTTACAGTGCTTGAGGATTATTGTTAGTTTCCTCACTTTATCCAGATTTCTTGATTTAGCATCAAATATATTAAAGGGCCACTGCATGTTTTGGCAAAAAAAGGATACTTGTTTGTCAAGTACAGTATTCTCTCTGTTAACCGGCACTCATGGGGATTGTTAGATGCCGGATAAATGTAGTTTCTGGTTGCTTGATAATTACTATTAAAAGAGGACTAGATTAGCTGCACATAGAATGCTCTGCTAGGTATATTTGTCAGTGAGGACTGTTCTAGCTGCAGCAGCTTTCACTCCTCACTTACACACAGGTACGTTCGGTTGGAGGGTGCGGTTATGAAACTGGGGAATGTAACGCCAACACTGCACTGGCTCTGCCCCTCATGCCTATCTGCTTTCAGGTAACATTGAATTGCAGAGATGTACAGTGGATGAAATATAGGTGCCTGTAAGCATTTGGTGGTATCTAGCTCCTGACATTTGTTAAGCCTTGTAAATAAAAAAAAAAATTCTGGTTGCTTGCGTTTTGGTTAACTGAGAGTCTTCAGTACCAAACTAACATTATGAGCAGCTGTATATGCCATAGACATAAAGGGCCTCATTCAATTGCAATTCGGCCAATTGAATAGAGCTCTAAATAAGCACATAGCATATATTTTTTAAAAAAGTTATTAGTTAGTGAAAACCTTGCTTTTGGATAGATGCTTACTAACTTAAAACTTCTTTAAAAAATATATGTTATGTGCTTATTTTGAGCCGTATTCAATTGGCCAAATTGCAATTGAATGAGGGCCAAAGAATTTTAAGGGAAAATTAAAATTTTTGAAGACTCTTGTTTATGATTGCAGGAATAATCCTTATATTTATTTGTCTTTGTTGGATATCCATGAGCAAAGTTACTCTCCAAATAATTACTCTTAAAACACGTACTTGTAAGTTGTTTTCAATGAACGGTTTGGCAGGATCTCTTATTTTACTAAAAAATATGTAACCTATCATTTTTTTTTTCTGAAACAGATTGTGGATATGTTTTAAGTTCCAACACTTGCATTTTTTTTTGTTCACCCTTAAAGGTTTCCCCGTTTTTACCTTTATCTAATATAACACATGCTGCCTATCTCAGAAACACATATTACATTGAGTCATTCTCTACACATACAGAATTATTTTATTTAAAAATAAAACTTGTTTTCCACCCCCCCCAGATCTGCTTACATAGGCACCTGGTACCTACCAATAGAAACACTGCATTTGGGTATGTATTTTTACTCTGTACTAACCTTCAAGCCAACAGCAGAACAATGCAGAGACCTACACAGCAATGTCTGACTCCTCCTTGCTTCCCTGTGTCGGGGACTACAGATGCCAAGATGCCTTCATGCACAAACTGCCATCACTGATTGATACAAGGTATTAGCTGCCTGTGATTGGTCAAAACAAATTATGAATGTTATGCTAATTTTAGCAGGGATTTTTAGGGGTGTTAACTCAGGAGATTTAGCAAACTTTAGGGTAAGTTTAATAATGTTTATTTTGGTATTTTTTCATGCAAAAACTGCTGTTTCTCCTCTACTAGATGCGTTAATAATCCAAGAAACTTAAATATGCCCTGTAAAGTCAGAAGGAAGCTTTTAAATGTGCAAGCCAGTTATAAAGCTGTAACTTTAGTGAGTTCTTGGATCCTAGTGTGTATAGCAGCTTGCCACAATTGATATAATAGACAGTTCTAGTATTAGCCCACTATAATGTTTGCCACAAAGTAAATAGGAAAATTGTTTGCAATTTCTTCAAATAGGGATTTTTGTAACTTTTAAAACAAACGTTCTGCGTGTTCACAGACTTTTTTTTGATCACTAAAGCATTTACTTCTTTATTAGATATAGACATCAAAGGATGCCTAAGCAAATCCATTTCCTAATACATACCACATGATAATTGTTATTATTCATCTTGTAGCTAGGCCTCTTGAAACATTTTTCTTCCTACAGTATTAAACAGCTGTCAGAAAGGTTTCATCTTCAGAATAGTTAGCTTAGAGAGGATTGTGCCTTTTAACCATTTAGAGTTGAAAGCAAGTCACAAACATATCTGACAAATTGGGATAATTTAATATATTGGCTTTCCACATATATAACCTCCTTTCCTCCGTGAAATCTTGAAGAATAAAGTTAAGCTCTTAAAAGCTTGTCAGAAAATGCTTTAAATTGGTCCATTAAAGCGGTACCACCTACACCTTATTTGTTCAGTTTTCTTCAGTGTTTGAGCAGAAATACATGTTTTCATTATCCCATCCAAAACCTAAACTTTCTTCTCCGCCAGTTTTGAAATACAGAAGAAGAAAAAAAAAATCGAGTCATAATTTGTAACTTTCAAAAATCCATTTTTACGAAAATGTCTCAGTAGGAAAAAAATACATCATCCAGACAGAAAAGTGAAGCCGCGGCCTGTTTTTTTCCCAGCACATTCCAAACAGCTTGTCTCAGCAATACATGCCTTTATAGGCTTTTGTAAGAGTGCGTCATGGAATTCTGATTACATTCATGTTCTGAAACCTTTGGAAAGCTTGCTGCACACTCCTTGGTCTATATAGCAAATGTCTGCTTAATTTGTTTTTCTTGTGTTTCCTCTCTCATGTTACTGTGTAGTCTGCCAGAATTAAAACTCAGGTCCAGGATAGACATAACAACTGTCTTAAGACATAATACTACTATTTGTTACCTATATTCCACCTAAAATTTACAGTGCAATCTCCATTTTTTTTAACAATTCAAACACAAGCATTATGGCATTGTTTGGCCAGAAATTGAAAAAGGCATATTTATGTTTGCATTGCATAGAGGAGAATCAGTAGTGTTTAAAAACATTTTTTGCATGAAAAAATACCAAAATAATCATTATTATACTTACCCCAAAGTTTACTAAATCTCTTGAGTTTTCTAGAAGTTGATTTTGTGAGTTATCCCTGCTAACATTAGCATTAAATTCATAAATCGTTTTGGCCAACCAAAGGCAGCTAATACAATGTAACAATCTGTAATAGCAGTTGTGCAGGAAGGCATCATGGGATGTGTAGTTCCCTGCACAAGGAAGTAAGGAGGAGCCAGACACTGCTCTGTAGATCTCTGCATTGTGCTGCTGCTGGTTGGACGTTTAGTAAAGAGTTCAAATCTGTACCCAAATTCAGTGTTTCTATTGGTTGTTTCACTCTATGTAAGCAGCTCTGAGGGGTGTGGAAAACAAGTTTTTTTTTTTAAATAAAATAAGTCTGTATGTGTATAGAATGACTCCATGTAATGTGTGTTTCTGATACAAGTAGCATGTGTGAGATTAGAAAAAGGTAAAAACAGGAAAACTTGGATATACCTTTATTATTATTATTATTATTATTATTATTATTATTATTATTATTATCTTTATTTATATTGCGCCAACATATTCCGTAGCACTGTACAGGGGGTTAGTACATGGCAAAAAACAAACTTAACACCTTAAAGAATGGAGGGCCCTGTTTTTGAGCATATAATCAAATGTACCTTTAATAAAGACTTGACAATGCAGCAAGCATACATTAAAAAAAGGGAAAGATGTTTATACGTTTCAGTTTAAATGAATGAGCACAATTTTACATTTTTATGAATGAATTCTTTGATGACATAGGAAATAGTGTTAAACACTTTTCTGTGCTTTTTTACAACTGACTTTGGAGCTCCAGTTGAACTGGCGTCTAGTCTTTGGAGCCAAATAGATTATACAATTTCAATTTGTTGTCAATGGCATCACCAACGGGAGAAATAGTAATTGGCAAAATAGGGTACAGTAAGAGGCAAACTAGACACCTGATTAGACCATAACTTAAATAATTAAACCTTTGCAAATGGGATTTCTCATATAAAAGCAATGTATATATAGGTGTAACTTGCCCTTTTACATGAGGTTAGCATTAGATTTGTTGTGCACTACTATTTTATACAATGACTGTTCCCAGGATACTTACAGTTCATGCGATATTAAAGAGAAATTATAATCTAATAGAAAATTGGTCTTTAACAATGTACTTATTTAGCAAAGAATCAACAATGCCCATATCAATTTGCCTTTCCTTGAATTCACACTGTGCATTTTTAAATGTATTGTCAAATTTCATTTACATGTGTAATTGCAGTGTTGGAACTAAAGGTTTCTTAACGTTTTACCTACAAAGATTTATTGTGCAATATGTTAAAAGAAATAAAAATTATTATAAAGCCTTGATATTTAAGAGAACTATACAGCCGATGAATGATGTAAAATCAATGTTGAATTATAATACTGCCACCACTTCACTAGTAAATGTCACTGCCCAAAGTGAATTTTGCATTAGATGTTTAATCAAAGTATCTTGTACAAATTTTTATTAATATTTAATTGTATTTGCATAACATTGATATTTTCAGCAGTGCAGGTAATATATAATATATAAGAAGTTTAACAATGCATAATATATTATACACAATGACAAAAACTGTTGAACAGGTGATCTGTAATTGATATTTTCAAACTATTTCCACTAGCATACTCTGCTTTCACCTGTTCGCTTAAATATACTATGCTATGAATAGCTTATTTTATTTTTTGTGTTATTGTCCGGAACATTGATTCCAAGACTTGGTCCCAAATGATTCCTTAGAACCACTTTTTAAGAACTGCTTTGCTTCAGTAAAAATGCTTCCAGTAAATAATTCAACCACTTATTTTAGAAACTGTTCAAACCAGTATAAGATTCCCAAACTACTGAAGCATAAATCAATTTAACGAACAACATCCTCTTTAGAAAATGTACAATTATTGTTTCAAAGTTGTTCTATAATTTGTTAGAGGATGCTGGAAAATGTTTGTGTTTTGATGAAACAAAATGTTTTGTCTGTTATTTACCAAGCTTTATGCCAATATTGTTATGGCCTAACATCATCAGTAACAGGTATTCCGTCCTTTATTGGTAGTGATGCCAACCCTCAAAGCATAACATTACTTTATAATGGAGCATTTCTGCATCTGGTTCCTGCCACCGCAAACTTCCTTATTACAGGACCACTGCAGTTCAAGAAAAAATACATTTGTTTGTTACTCATGTACCAAACTAACAATATTAGCAGTTATGGAAATAAAATCTGAATCCATTTTGTGTTTCTTTTATATCACATTCTGAGAGCCTCACTGGCCCAGAAGCAGGACATTGCATCAACGGATGTCACCAATGCTCTCCAGAAATGCAAATGCCCCTATCACACGTAACTTCCACCAATGTGTCATGGATCCCTCCATAGTCCTGCTGAAGCATTGCATTTATTTTTATTTTTTGGTACTGTTCAAGTTACTGAGGGACCTTAGTGTACCTCGTTTAACTGTAGAAATAAACAAAGAGACTTAAGCATTCCCAATAGGATTATTACAAAAGGAATAGGGACCCGTAGTAAAACTCTTTACCAGGGTTCCAAAATGCATAGAGAGAATCTGCAACAGTGAATTTCAACTACATATTTCTATTTGCTAACAACAATCCTAAGTGTACGCAAAACTCTATCATCGATGCCCAAGTTCCTCACTTTCATGGCATCACATCCAGCCTTCTCAGAGGCATTTATTTGCTTTTACGTGTGGTAGGCTTTTTTAAAATGTGGGCATTGGGAGGGAATTCTAAGAAAACTTCAGTGGGATCAGATATCTTTACAGGATGCATTGGATAGTGATTTATAATAGTTATGGGACAGGCACTCAGGGCTTATATTAAGTACATTTCGAGCACTTGGATGGCATTTCTTGGAGGCACATGTGTGATAGCTTGGTAGTGAATCACGAGTGAACTTCACTCAATTCTTTTCCTACGGGAACCATGGAATAGAGGTCTATGTTAGTAAACTGCCAAATAGGGTTTGTTAACAAATTTCTCTTTGTTGAATGGCTGACGGATAATACTGTTTATACATGTGGTTCCACCTGTAGTTGGATAGAGAAAGTAATGATATAGTTTCTCCTCTTACAATTTGCTTTCTCAAGACAAATCCATTTGATTTTTATTCATTGAACAATGTAGGACACAAAGTAGACACAAATTGGTTTTTACTGTATGGATTATTCATTACCCATGTGACTTGATTCAGATCTTATATTAGCAGTATAGATATACACTGCTTATTTTATTCATGCATTTCCATATGAATTGCTTAAAATTTAAATACATTAGTTAAAGAAAAAAAATATATATGAGCAGTTCTCTTATTCCATATTATATATCTATATGGCATGTATATTTTTTATATCTAAGCATCCATTTGTTATTTTTTCTAAGATAATTATACTCTTTTTTTTCTGCATCAGTATACAATAAATATAAATGAAATATTTTTGTCCACACTCTTTTATTCTGATGCATAGTAAGCAGTTTGTTCTTACAATTTTCCGTCCTCAGGGCTTCATCATTAACATTGAGTAACTGTACTGCACAAGCAGCTCTTCAATTATTTGAGTAACAGATGCTTTAACAAAGTGACTATTGAAAATTTGTAAAGCATATTTAAAAGAAAAAATGAAGTCTTAGATGACAGAAGAGTATATTCATTAATTCTTCACATCTACTCCACATTATACCAATCTTTATTGTTTTTTTTAGTAGATATTATTTTTATTCTGGTGTTTATTTTTAACACACACAATCTTTTTGGAATTTTTTGGTAAATTTATTTTATTTATAATAATAATAATTTTGTTATTAACTTAGATCTAAATATGAAATATGGTGCGTAACATCTGTTAATTATATAAATTGATAAATTTTGTTATAATAATGAATTAATTACAATATAACTTACAGTATATGATGTTTCAAACTAGTTTTAGTCATTCAGTCATAATTCTTTTAAGTAAAATATTAAAAAATGTATTGAGTTTAAGTCTAGTTAAAGGTCTTGCTTGAAAATATTTGATCCATATTTGCAGTTTAGTTTCATTCTCTGTTTATTTACTACAGTGTTTACAGTCTTTTCGTAACCACTTGTAGCTTGCCCTCCATTTTCAGTATGCATGAATTTTGCCCCAAAATTAGGAAAATACTTTCTGTATTTATTGTGCAAATACTATTTTCCTTTCTAAGACAAGTTTCCAGTGGTTTCCAAGTTAATTTACCATGCCTTCCATTGTTTCCTGTCTTATTTATTAGTTAAACAGAATGACATGTGTGATGTCACTGTTTGCATAGGATTAATTTTTCCTGTTCACAATGAAGCTATTAGCACAAGGATGTCACCTTTACAGGTGAGGGGATCTAACTAATGAATAACATACATATTTCCAGAATTACCATTACTAGTGCTCTCTTTTAGTACAATTTAGTGAAAGTGTAATTGTTTTATATAATGAAATGGTGTTTCATTAAATCTGTCTTCTAAAACATTTTTGCTACAGAATATTTGCATTTGAGTTATAATAATATATATAGAAAGCCCACGGCCATACAAAGTTGAGGAGAGTGGGGGTTTGACTTGGCTTGGATTAGGAGGATATCTGTCATAAAGTTCTACGGTTCAAATTATTTGGTTGGGCCATGGGTGTAGGAACTTGTCAATGTGTGTAGAGAAGCAGTTGTGTTTTATTTTTATATTATATGCAGTATTCCCCACAGATTTTCTTTGGCTCCTACACCCATGGGTTGGGCTATATATTAGGAGGGGCCATTATAAAATCCAAGAGAATATGACTGTTCTCCCTTACTCCTGTTATTTTTTGACTTAATTTCATCAAATCTGCAACCTCCCAGCTACCAATTTGTTGTCATCAGCAACTCCTTATATTGTACTCACCATGGCCTCTCCGAATTCCTTGACTCCTTAATTCAACAGGTTAGGAGGGAGGTCCTGCTTAGGGGCCTCTCATGGCTAGCTTCAATACTTCCCCTTGATGTGCCCTCATTCTTTGCCTGCTCAAATTCAAGCACAGGTGCCTACTGACCCTGCTGCCACCTCCTTGCCCTGCAAGCAGCTCCCTTCCACCACTGAATACCACCCCCATTGCCCAATCTGCAGACCTAAGGCACCTTTTATGCTTAGCCCCTCAACTCCTGCCCTCCCATGCATGCATCCAACGTCCCACCTACCACTAGCCTTGATGAATAAAATACATATTATCAGAATTAGCATTACCAGTGCTCTTTTATAGTACAATTTGGTGCAAGTGTAATTGTTTTATATAATGGAATGGTGTTTCTTCTAAAATAAAATTGGTACATGATATTTGCTTTTGAGGTGACAGTACTGTTGTGCAACTTACAAAAAAATGTATTGTGTATGGCTGAAAGCTTGCTCTTTTTTTGCAATTCCATAATGTTTTTGAAGCCAAATATAGTGATGAATGCAATATTTGATTGCTGACCTAAGAGATGGCTTGATGTTTAATTTGCTAAATGGATTGACTGTATACAGAGAGATGACCTATAAATGACTTCTGCTTAATAAACCATTAAATAACATGTAGCAACTGTATTTAAGAACCCTGTACAACTCTACGGTGCACAAGAGAAAATACTACAAAAAATTACTTCATGAAAAGCTGCTTAACAAGTTTGAAAACATAAATTGAATTAGCTAAACTCCTTTGTTTGTTTGTTTGTTTAGTATGTTTATGTTTGTTCCTGTTTGAATGGGGGCTCTTAACCAGTCTATCTTTATGCAATTTTGAATGTTGTTATCAAGTTTCACATTATTGCAACATTTGTTTGACAGACAATATTGCTCCAAAGTGTAAGCTAAATGCAAGTTTGTAACCAATTACCAAAAAGATAACTAAATGAACTAAAAGAAAACTAAATATATTTAAATGATGGAAGAATACAATACACAAACAAGCTTTTCTTGGCCACTGATCACGATATTCAACATTTCATATATCAACAAATACAGTTATCACTGGTATTAAAACAATAAAATAAAAACAAGAGTAAAACATTCTTACATGTTTCACCCAGAGGGAACTTCTTCAGGGATAGTATACAATATAAATGTAGTAGAATAATAGTCATATTGATAAAAGGTTACTCCCATTAAAAAATGGGAGCTGATGAGAGTTGATTAAAGAATGTCATTCAACAATAAAAATATAATACAACATGAGACACTTGGTCATATGAATATTTAGTTAGAGACCTCATATCAACAATAGACTCTGTAAACAGAACAAGGAACATTACTACAAGAAAAGAGTATTTATTAGCATTAAAGTATATAAGTGACATACTGTATTTCAGAAATATAATACAAAATATGCGTTTATAGTAGTGCCAGTGTTGAATGATCCTTCTCACTTTGTTAGGTGATACAATGCAGACTTCATCAACATTTTAATGTCACAATAGCCAAATGTTGCCAGATACTATTTAAAATATAAAGCAAATTGAATTTTGTTATGAATTACAACCATATAATCATCTTTAAAAAAATAGAACTAAAATCATATTAAATAGAATATGATTTATATTCCTGGTGGCAATTATTTTATACATATGAATTTAGTTATGTTACCACATCTAAGCTATGTATTTTCTGTGACCAAAAAATGGAATTGAAAAATATCAAAAATAAATTAGTGAAATTAACTTCAGCTTAAATAAATAATTTGGCCTGTTTTGTGAGAACAAATATTTACATATTGACTAATTCAGCTTTATTACAAAATCTATTCTACAATTTGAATTTGACATTACAGATGGAATTATATTTCTTTACATTTTGAAAAATACATTGACGGAATACCCTAAATAATAAAATACTAAAAAGAAGATTGTCTAATACTGTGATTTTGATTGAGAAAGAAGTGATTTTCCTGGAGAGATTTACAATTTGCAAATGTAAAATTGTCCTTCTCAGTCTCTCCTAGACTCACTGGCAGGAGTCCAGATTACTTACTGTAATAGATTTGTGACCTTTGCTGAAGCAGTGCATTGGATTTTCATAAATTCAGATGGAAAACTAAAGCCTGTGTACACTCTGCACCTTTATTTAATTTCGGAGCAGTGTCTGAAACACGTTTTTATGTGGATGAATTGCAGTATGAGTCAGTGTTGCTTCAGCAGTGAAAATACATTTCCCAAGTATTAATGCGAAAACATAACTATTGATATTTGAAATGACTTAGTGAATTGTTAATTTGCTTTACTTTTATTGATTTGAACATGTTTTAGCGTCAAATATACTTTCTTTTCATAGAAGCAGCCTTCAATTAACAAGAAGCCTTGTGTTAAAAAAAAAAATACTGTTTTTGCTTTTTAATGTTAATCCTATATTACTTATGGACATAAAAGAAAAAACAAAAAATCTGCAGTATTTGGAGAGATGGATTTCATAGTACAGACTAAAATATTCCAGATATATTAGTGACTTCATAGGTCGGATTTACAATTTATTAATCTTAATACCAGCTTTGATAAAAGCTTAAAACATGGCTTAACCAAAGCTTTATTATTTTTTGAGACCCATAATTTCCACTTTGTAGAACTCATTACTGCACACAGAAAATGCACCATCAAGGCTAGTGAATCAGAAAAAAAAAGCATAATGGAATTAAATATAAATAAAACTGATATACTGTGTAGAGTTTCCAAAATCAGATTTGTTTGAGTGGTAAAAAGTACAATAATATACAATATATAAAATAAGAATATTAAATTATTGAATTGAGGCTGCACATGGCTTGTGTTTAGTTATAAGGAAACTTGTATTATACTTTTTATTTATATGATAATGCATATTTTTATAAATATAAGATATCAATTTTACATTAGGAAATAAAGTCAATTTTATTTCATTCAAATTAAATGCACTTGTCAAATTTAATAATCACTAAGGGCCTCATTCAATTGCGATTTGGCCAATTGAATAGGGCTCTAAATAAGCACATACCATATTTTTTTTAAATAAGTTTTTAGTTAGTAAAAACATTGCTTTTGTATCGAAGTTCACTAACTAAAAATATCTTTAAAAAAAATATGCCATGTGCTTATTTAGAGCCATATTCAATTGGCCAAATCGCAATTGAATGAGGCCCTAAGTGGGCAAGTACCTAACAAATATATTAGACTCTCATCTCTGATTTGTGGGATCTTGCTGCCATTCATTTTTTGAACATGCTCCTATAAAACATCCACAGCATGCTTAGTTGTGAGGAAAGATGGCGGCTAACAGCAGTAACTTGTGAGTCATTAAGAAATAGCTGTGCAAAATCATCATCCTCTTAATTTCTTTGAACCTCACTACCATTTTAGTTTATGTTTATCTCTCTGTTATCTAATATATATTATTTAAACTGCACACACAGGGCTTTTTCAGCTTTGATTGAAGATGTAATCTTGTTATGTCAGCAGCTACCAACACTACTACTGATAAAGACTTTAAGCTGAGCTACAAGTCTCTTCATTTAGACACCTCATCTGTACTTGACATGTAGCTTGTGAAATGTAGTGAGTAGCAGTAATTGTGGACACTGTGAGTCAGTATGTCAACTTTGCACCTTTGAACTTCCCACATAGATCTTTATGAGGGCAGGATTCCAGTATGAACTCTCAAATGTTTATTAAGTGCAGCATTTGATTTCTGGGCATGGGAGAGTACAAATCAACAGTGTCAATTACATTAATCCATAGTAATTACACAAGTAATATGTTTGTTCTTGGGTAACAGTATGAGGTATATTAGTGGTTTAGATATGTATTATTATTTATTGAAATGTATTAATCTTTATCATTCTGTGCTCTATAATCTTTCATTTGGAAATATACTGTAACTAATGATGAGCAACTCACGGACCATACTGTTAAAAGAAATCTACAATATATGTTTCCAAAATCGGAGAGAAAAGTCATTGGTCCAGACTTGTGTTACAGATGTTTTCAATGATGACTAAGTCTGCCTCTTTATAAAGATGTGTGAGAAAAGCCATGAACATTTTTCACCCACTTTGTGAGGGACGACGATTATTCACAAATTAGCATGTGGCAGAATGTCATACTGGTTGACTGTCAATTGGATCACAGCTAATGTTTGTAATGTAACATACTTCCAACATGCCTCTAGTGTGTTCAAAACTAGTTGGTGAAGGGGGATGGCAACACTGGTTTGTGGAAGGTAATGTGGAACATAGCATTTTGTTTACTGAGGACATCACAATGCAACAAAACAAGCAATGTGACATCCATGTCTTACAGCCTCGTTAAATTCGGGGACCGTAAGTCCAACGTGAAGCACGTAACGGCTGCGGATTTTAAATTTGTTGCTATTAAATTAGAAAGGGCTGCGACCTACGGGCTTGAGACGCAAATCGTAGCTCGTTATTATAACGTTGGATTTTAGGCCTTGCGAACGATCAATTAGTGTAGACCGTAGTTACAGGTTTAGACGGAGCCAATGGAAAAAGAGATCACCAGCATTACGTCACTGGTCAAAGGGAAGGTTATTATTCATACGTGCTAAAATTACAGTTTGCGATTGGACCCACATTCAAGATGTAATGCAATATTGATAAAGCCGTAAATATGATATTCTATCACATGCAAGTTACAGTATATGTATTAAGACATTGATTGCAGGAATTGATATAGCACGAAATATAAACATGAAATAAAGTATTTTTTGGGTCCGATTTGCGGGCTTGAGAATGTTGTGCTATTAATTATAAGAACTAACATCACTTTCCCTTTTAATAAATGTACAGTAGTGTGTTTTTATTTGATTTACAAGTGCAACGTATTGGACATAAGTTAAGTTCAGACAAAGATAAATGCAAATTAACAAATAGCAAAGCAAGGAGGGCCCTGTCTTTGAGCTAGGAATCCAATGTCCATGGTGCATTCCCAAAGTACTTAGGATAGAAAATCGCAGACTTACCATCTAAGATATAATAAGTGGTAAAAGAGGGTGAGAGAGGTGATAAGCGTGTTAGGGTGGAAGGTGATACGCTTCTTTAAAAAGATGCATTTTAAGTGAGGTTTTAAATGTTTTGAGGCAAGAGGAAATCTGGTGGAGCGAGGCAAGGAGTTCCAGAGACTAGGGGCAGCACAAGAAAAGTCCTGGAGGCGGAGTGAGAGAAGCTGACAAGAGTTGTAGAAAGAAGAAGGTCATTAGTAGAACAAAGAGGGCGGTGGGGGAGTATTTGGAGATGAGAGCAGAGATGTATGGGGGAGCGTTATTGCTGAGGGCTTTGTAAGTTAGGGTCATGATTTAAAATTTTATTCTTGAGGTTAAGGGAATCCAGTGGAGTGCCAGAGAGGTGATGCTGAGACTGAACGTTGTGTACGGAAGATGAGTCTAGCAGAGGCATTCATATTGGATAATGGATTGAAGTGGAGATAGTCGGGTAGGCCAACAAGAAGCGAGTTGCAGTAGTCTAGTCGCAAGATGATGAGAGAGTGTATTAGGATTTTAGTTGTGTCTTGTGTAAGATAGT
The DNA here is from genome assembly GCA_027410445.1 of Discoglossus pictus. Taxonomy (NCBI): domain Eukaryota; kingdom Metazoa; phylum Chordata; class Amphibia; order Anura; family Alytidae; genus Discoglossus; species Discoglossus pictus. The sequence continues at coordinate 47,676,217 of CM050171.1, read as the reverse complement.
GACAAATTCTGGAGATGTTTGCTGAATTGAACAAGTAGTGGTTATGTGCTTGACAGACCAAAGGATTTGAGGGTTGCGAGGTTCCTTGTTCACGTCCCGTAGACATTTTTCGGACGTCCTGCGGCTTACCCCGCAAGTTGTCTGTGGGGAAGTTTAAGACACTGATTTAATTGCTCAATGTCATGCGATCAACGCAACGATCTACGATTTTCAAAAACTTAGCAATTTAATGAGGCTGTAAGTGATTCTTGTCTATTGTTCAAGTTTATTTTTATGAGAGTAATAATAACAAATGGGAATATTTTTACACCACTAAAAATTTATGTCTATTTGCAATATTTTATTCTGAAACCACAAAGTTTCACTTTCCTAGCTATTACAATTTTACTCATAATAATTGCTGCTTAATTGTGTCTTTCAGTCACGTTATACATTCATCCCTCCATATTTTTTTTTATGTGTTGTGTCTTTTTGAACCTGAAGATAAATATACGCATTCTAGTTTACCAAAAATTGACCTTGTTGGCTTCTTTAGTGCTTTAGTTGAATGTACCACAAATCCATTTACAATAGCTATTGTACTGTAAGAGCAACCAGAATAAAAACCCTTTCTCACAATCAGATGATAAACTCACATCCTGTGGACAATTGTGTTGTAACATTACAAGAAGACTAAAGAAACATTCATAGAAAATTGCATGGAAGTCTTAGTGAAAAGCTGATTATTGAAGCAGTTTTTGGAGTTCAGTACAGGCCCCTGGGGGACCATGGAATATAATTAGGGTGTCTTTATAAACACAAAAATACTCACACAGTGTATATATATATATATATATATATATATATATATATATATATATATATATATATATATATATATATATATATATGTATTTATATATATTTATATTTAAATATATATATATTTATTTATATATATATATATATATATATATATATATATATATATATATATAATTACAACAAGGATGCTTTGTAGTTTTACTGAGTTTTACCTAAGTCATGCCTCTTTCAAGATACACAACAACATCTAATTCCAGATTTCCTGCTCTTGGCTCTAGGCCTTTGCCCAGCTGCATGAAATGTATTTTTACTGCTGTTGTACTGCCAATTGCTGAGCTCAGTAAAAAATAACTTAAAATGAAAATGTTGTTCTCCTTTCATGAACTCTTGAAGTTGTGAAAGTAATTGTAGTACATGGTCCTTAATAAGCAACAACTGAGTCTGAAAATCAATATCTCAATCAGAAATACAAAACATGGATTGAAAAAAACAACCAACAGCGTAGATGCTGCAAAGAAATAACATAGCTATTGATATCCTGTTTATGAGCACAGCATACTGATCTGTATCATCTATATGCATTTTCAAAATAGTTTGTCTGCAGCGTCAATATATTGTATTATTATTTAATAAAGAGGCGTTAACAGCTGCTGAGTAATGTTTTTTGATGAAATACGCGCATTAAAATATAGAAAATTATTTCCTAGAGATGAAATAGAATATTAAATTGAGTTATCCTATTAAGCTGATAATTAGCGTTGTGAAATATGCTTGGGTTACAATGGATTTTAAACGTTTAGAATGTGAGGAAAGGGCGAAGTATTTCCTGCATGACGCTATAATTTACAACTATAATGAGCTCTAAAGCATTCTGTGCAGCCCATGATGCATTGATATTCATGCTCGTGAAATCCGATTGAATGAGCTTATCACAAATACTGTTTTTCTTTGTATTCTGCTCAGTTCTGATTTTTTTTATTATGTAAACATTAGCTGTAATATTACAGCAGGAAGCAGGTATTTGGCAGCTATATATTATTTTGGTAACTCTTCATAGAGGCAGCAGTTTACAGTCTTAGCAGCTGTAACATGTTTAAACTCAGTTTGTAATGGGATCTGAGGATGAATATTCCCTGTGGGCTCTGTTTAGCTTCATTACTGGCCGACTGCCAGCCCCTGGGCTAGAAAACATTATTCACGCCTCTTTGCACATACCATGTAAGAGCATGTTTTCTTAATGAATTTTTATTTTCACTGTAACGTAACCTAGGTTTGTATTTTGTCATAATTGTGTTCCACGAAAAATTGTGGTACATACCTCACAGAAATATCTGTATTATATAATGAAAGCATGTGAAACGGCTTATACAATAAAAAAAATCTATAAACGGCAAAGTATTTTTGTCTGCATCTTGGATTTGTGATTTAATATACTCAACACTGAAGCTGCTACTTATAAAAATAGCTTTGACTTCACTAAATTAATTTGTCTTTAAAATAACAAAAATGTTCTTTCTAACAATGCATCGAAGCCGCTGAGTTGTGCATTAATCCCACAGTGAGTCATTAATCATGCCGAATGCATTAAAAAAATACGTTTATCATTGAACTTGAAACTGAGATTGTAATATAATCCATCTCCTCTAATTATAACCCAGTTATGTTCTCCTTTAAGATCAAGAGCTCTGCACTGACTGGAAAAAAGATTATTAAAAGGCATATTGTTTGATGTGTCATTTTAAAAGAGATTTTAGGTGCTTTGCTGAGAAAAAAATCTAATTGTGATTAAAAGTTTTCATGTGCTTAATCCCCTCTATGTTCTTTGTAACATTTGAAAATACTGGATTATAGTTTGGCTGCAGTTGCAAGGCTGCATACCTTTTGTCAACTGCAATTTTCCATGTTTCGTGGCTTAAGCACCTCTTAGTAAATATGGCCAAAAGCTTTCTAAATATATACTCAGAGGATTACTTACAATCATACAAAGTATTGTTGATCTGTCATATGTGTTATTATGCCACATTAGTGCAAATCTGTATTTCCCAGCATCCTTTGCAGCTGAAATTTTTTTTTTTCTTGATGAGCCTTCTGGGAATTGGTTTAAAGGGGCATTGAAAGTACATGAGAAAATACTTGAAAACAAGCCATTTTTTATTTCGTAAATAAAATCATATAAAAAGAAAGTATCACTCCTCCCACACTGGAGGGATTTTATTTAAAAAAAAAGTAATATGGTATGACTGAGCCATAATCTAGTGATTGTTTTTGTGAACCAGGTGCTGTCTTGTTACTTGTAGTCACTTTTATATCTGAGGAATAACATTCTTTCATCATGCTAGCTAGACCGATATGTTTGCAGTTTAACATGAACATGAAATACAATATGGATTTAACAAAGATTAATAGATTTTGATGGCAGATAACAACCAAAAAGGCCCATCTGGTCTACCCATTCCATCTATCTAAAGATTGAATTAATTACCCCTCATAAGCATTTTGCTTATCCCAGGCATGCATACATTGCCTAACTGTGCTTGACCCTACCACTTCCACTGGAAGGCTTCTACTCTTTGTGTCAAGTATTACTTTCTTACAATACCACTAAATATTCACCCTCCCAACTTCAAATTATGATCTCTGGTTCGTGCATTCTTCTTTTTCTTGAAGACACTTCCATCATGAACCTTATTAAATCATTTGATATATTTGAAGGTTTCTATCATACCTCTCCTCTCTTCTGTACTCTAGTCTAGTCTATACATATTCAGGTCATTAATTATTTTTTTAATAAGTTTTGTCTTTCAGACTATGCACACTTCAAGTTGTATTTCATTGAATTGTTTTTAGTTTGTTGATAAGGCAATGACTTAACATAATACAAATATTTAAATTGATTAAAAGAGGAGTGTCTCACTTCTCCAACAGCTCAAAAAAGCAATATGTATAATATTGCCATAATCTAAATAATTTGGTGTGCTTCAGGTACTGTCTTGTTTCTTTTTTGAAACATTAAGTGGGAGGTGTGAGACTCTCCTATATACACTCCTTAAAGTATTATTAACCCTAGCAGTAAGTACAATATGGATTCTTATTAAGTATAATACAATGCTTTAACAAGAAACTTAAGCTAACAAATCAAAAAAGAAATATAATTTCTTTTTGTCATAGTATCTGTGATGTAGTATCATTGTTATTATGCACTAAAATGCATTAAAAGCATAATTGTACCAGCTGTGTCCAGATTTATAACAAGATTTTTGTTTTGTTTTCTTCAATCGTTTAGATTAATCCTGCCTTATGAAAGGTTTATAAATGGAGAAGAAGATAAACCATTGCCCCCAGTTAAACCACGGAAGCCAGAAAACAGCCCCCAGGAGGTGGAGACAAAAACAAAAGTTTGTGGATCAAAACGTCCTAAAAATGAAAACCATAAGACAAAGAAAGAAAAAGATATTACAGCAAAATCTCAAGACCCATCTGAGGTATGTTATAATTTCCATACAGGTAAATCAAAAACATTACGCAGGATAAATGGACTAAGGTCAATATAAACATTACATTCTAAAATAAACACAAAGGAAATTAGATATCTGGAATTTTAAACAGTGTTTAGAAATATTTCCATGACTTGCCCCGTAACTGAAAATAAGTTGTGATATTATATTTAGTATGTTGATTGCAAGTGATGCGTGTTTTACGCACTATCGAGTGTTTTACGTAATGGAATATGAAATTATGGCAAAAAAATTGAGAGAACTAGACAGAGTATTTGTATATACAGTAAACTCCCCATTATCCTGCACCCACGGGGACTGCCTATTGCCGGTTAAGTGTAGTTGCCGGTTCATCGGGAGTCCCTGAAAAAAAGGGTTTAAACGACTTTTAAACCCCCCAAACCCCCCCAAAATGCCTTTAAAAAAGCATTAGCACCTAAACTGGGCCATTTAGGCCCAGAAAAAAACATTAGAGAAAAAGTTTGTATTTTTTTTGCAGTCTGGAACGAATAGTGTTGGTGAGGCCGGTTAAGTGGGAGTTTTTTTAATATGGGGAATTGATGCCGGTGCTGGTTGCTTGAAAGTCCTGGTTAGTTAGGTGCCGGATAATCAGGATTTTACTGTATTAAGGTGTAAATATTTTTAGAATACAAAATATATTTTTGTACTTGTATTACCAGTTTAGTTATTTTTTTTTTATATCATTGGTTTCTTCCATATACATTTATATTTTATAAAAGTGGTTTATTTCAGTGAGTTTATCATTTGAAAAAGTATAAGGTGACTTCATGCTATTTTTGGCTTTATGAATCTATTCCTATCACATGTAATTGCTTGTGCTGTATGTTAGGCACATTGGTACTAGATACATTTAAAGAATGGGTTTCCAATAGCAACTAACGCTAGCTCATATTTATTGCCTTTCCAATACAGTAAAAACACAATATAAAACATGTTGAAGCTATGTTTCTTTACTCTTTTAAAATTCTGATATTTTGAGTAGTAAGTCAATAGTATTTTCCACATATTTCCAGGAAATATTATTGACCATACAATATACAGCAATAACGGTGCAATATGGAGCACTGGATTTAACAACAGGCAGATTATGGGTCGGTAACTCACATGGGTGCCTGTCCAGCTGATCATGCAATGCAATTTAAACTCTTATCTTAACCTCTGTATTTTTTGTTGTTCTTAATTCCTATAAAAATTCCAAGGGTAGTATTTAAGCATTTTAATTGAGGAAGTTATGTAGACAAATTCCAAAAAGGCAAATTGTTCACAGGTCACCCTATAACAGATTCACCAAGGTTCACTGAGGAGGAAGAGTGGCCACCATGTCTTTTTCTTACCTTAAGTTACCTTCACTATTCATTTTCTTTCACGTCTTTAGATAGATAGAACCACAGTCACATCTACGGTGAACCTTAATGAGTCCAAACAGCTATAATTTCCTGGTGATTATCTTTCTACGAAAGACAGTTATGATTTTGTTCTGCTAAAAACCTTGTTTGTGGAATTTAAAAAATTAGATTCATGTACTTCGATTAATTTTTATCTTGAAATGTAAATTGGTTAAAATATATAAATACTGTTCAAAACAGTAGATATAGAACTCAAGATACAACCGAAATCCAAATCATTTATAGTGTACATGTATTTGTAGTCAAAATGAATTCAGCAACATATAATAATTATGTTGGTATTTTATTAATCTCAAATTCAAAAAAATTAAATTTTGAGAGATTTGTGGAAAAAAATTCAGAGAGTATTTTAAAAATAGTTTTTATTAAGACAAAATAAAGTTGTAAAAAAACTAATATTTATTACATTTTATATGAAAACAACTGAGCTGTTTTTATGCTATTTTCTACAATAACTAACAGTCAATTACAATGTCATTATTAGGTTAAAAGTTGTTAGTGCTCTTAAAACATTCAGGAAAATACATCTACTACTGATCTTACGTAGCATAAACAAAGTGGCTTAGACATAGGATACACAACTTTATAGAAAGATACTGTCTAGTCATATCAATGTAATTGCATCTCAATTATTATGTATCAGAAAGAAAAATTATATGTGAAAAAAAATCTGCAAATGACAGAAAAGGCCAAAATGTATTAAATAATTATCATAAGGTACTAGATTGACTGATGAAGAGTACTAATGATTTCTTATTCTTTAAATCTGAGCACAGATTGCAGCTGTTGTGTATTGTAGCGGCCGTATAAAAATGTTCCCTCTTAATTTTCAGGGAAATCCCTAACTACTAAAGCACTCTTAAATAATTCACTTTTCAATATCCATTATTTCCATGGTACTGTATTGTTTTATATATTCATAAGCAGTGCTCGTATTACACTCAAACCTGCAGAACTAGCCTTACACACTGTATACTCTGTGCATCATGTTTGGTTTAATAGCTTCCACATTAATTGTATTGTACTTTTAGAACACAGTAATTGCATGGTAACTTGATCTCCAGCCCTGGCTCTCTATGCCGCATGTGTCTCCATTTAATCTTCACATACTTGAATTCACAGTTCCATTTTGCAGTTCTAGACACAAAATTATTTGGCGTAATAGCTGGTGTTGCTTTGGAAATTCATTAAAGCTGTTGCTGAACAGAAACAAATGGCAAGAAGTAGACTTTTCTGAATATTATTTTTTCTCTCTTTTGCTTTAGTCATCAGTCTGCTATTTTCATGTAATTGAATAAGCTCAAGAGACTACTGATAGTGCAATACTTATTAAAGAACTAATGATGGCATTTTGACTGAAAAGAACTGTTATTAAGGGAAAAAAATCTAGTGAAGATGACTAAAAGACTCTGTAACTAATAAGAAAACCAAACACAGAAAGGCATTAAAAGACAGCTGTATAGAAATACATCTTCAAAACAGTTGTGAATCATTATTTTCTTTATATTCACCCTAGTGTGATGACCAGCAGTATAGCATTTAGATAATAACTTTCTTGATGTAGCCTTGATGTTTCATATCTTAACTAGAGACATGAGAAAATAATAAGAATTCATACACTGTTTTCTGATGGCTTCTTTATAAAGTATCACAGATGGAACATTCTAATGACCAGATGGGTTAGGGGTGAGTAGACTACATAATGGAATGAATAGTATGCATTGTGAACACAAGCTTTATTAATAGAGGACATGAAAGCTGCAGACTACTGATGGCTACTTTTGTAAGCGAAAGGAAGAAATGTGGGTAACTCCACATATCTATCTGAACAATGACAGCCTCATTTTCACTTATTTGATAACACAATTGGAGTTCACAGCAAATGTCAGAATTTATATTTCTTTTTAAGTCTCTTGCATGAACATTTTTTTATAAAAACAAATCAATAACTACATTTTTTTAATACATATATATATAATTGGAGAAAGATAAAAATCTGATCTACAATGGCTAACGTTTATTTTTTCAGTATAAAACAATATTTGAATGTTATTCACACACAATTTATAATTGATAGAATATTCACTTAAAATGATAAGACATAAACATGCTCACAGTACAAAAAATACAAGGAAAACATAAACATGTTCACATTACAAAAAATACAAGTGCAGTAAAAGACAACATTAATTAAAAATTATAAATAGATAATTTAATAAATAGATTCACCAGCAGTTGTAGTTTTTGAACACGTTTTAACTCCATTTATTTACCTGACCCATAGTATCATGGATTCTGATTTTCTACATTTCATAAGACTCTATTAGGGACAATAAGACTAAAGTAATTAAATTAGTAAATCTTCAGATGTAATCAAAGTAATCTGCTTTTTCAACCAACAAAAAAAAATCAAGGTTCCCTCTCTACTGACTTCTGTGTTTTTTAAAGGGTATTAAAGCATTAATAGAATTAATATTAGTGTACTAGAGTTGTAGATTTATAGAACTTATAAAACCACCTACTATGGTTTGAAATCTCTATGCTGTGATTAGTAAAACAACAATTATTAGAAAATAACGTTATTGTTGGTTTTGTTTTAATGATAAAAAAAAAAACCCTCAATAAATAGTACTTACATTTAATATATTATCACAGAAAGGGAAAACTGCAAATTTCCATCATTTCAATCATCGAGAATAGCTTTTTATTTAATCTGTGTGCATTGCTCAAGTGGCTTATATAAACTTGTCATAGTCTATTGTTTATTTTGGTGCTTATATGGAATTCCTCTCATTTATATTTCCATACTATTTATTATCATTAAAATACATTTTGAAATATGTCTAGAATAGTTGTAAACATTAAATCTATTTTAAGTTTTTTTTTATTACTAATAGGTGGATAATTCAATTTAGGCAGTGCTTTCTAATCTCAAAATAAATATTAATATTGTCTGTTTCTTGTAGATTTCACCAGATGATGAGAATAATTTGGAGGAAGATGGGGAAAATGTATCTAATGTCTGTGATTCAGAGGAGACCAAAACATCTGTAGACTTCACTGAATCAACAATTTCTGAAGTCAGACATCACTCAGCATTGGAAAAAGAAGAACTGGAAGAGACTATTCCTAACAAAAAACATGTGAAAGAAGAGGAGCATATGCAGCCAGATCCAATTTCCATTGACTCACTGACTCATGTCAATGAGATTGAATCCAGCCAAGCAGATGAGCAACCACAAATGCCCAATGAAACTTCAACAATAACAAAACAAGAGCAAAGCAAACAAGAATTTTCAGACCTATTAGAAAATGAAGCACGTGAAGGGCATTTTAATATGTTTCCCACAATTCAGGTCCAATCTCAGCATGACATCAACCTAGAAGAGGAAAATCTCCCTGATTTGCCAGATTATATTGCAAATTGTACAGTAAAAATGGACCCATTGGGATCAGAAGACTTGAAAAATCCTTTGGACAGCAACATATTACAGAATGCACTGAAGCAGAATCCCAAAGTTTACCTTGTACAAACTCTTGACATGCTTAAAGAGAAAGATGCACCAAGTTCTCTGAATGAAGAGTCATCATTCAGTTATACACCTCTGCTTTATTCGAGGGGAAATCCAGGAATTATGTCCCCACTGGCAAAAAAGAAGCTTTTATCGCAAGTTAGTGGTGCAGCACTACCAGGAAGTTATCCTTATGGCTCTCCACCACCTTTAATAAGCAAAAAGAAGTCAAGTACTAAAACAGATATGTCTCCACCATTATTACAAACTCATCATATTTCAAATTCAGAATCTGTTGCAATTAACAGACCTTCTGTGATACAACATGTACAAAGTTTTAAGCAAAAAAGTCCAGATGACAAAAAACCCATGAATGATCCATACAAAAATAATACATTAAGTAAAGCAGACTCTTACCGTAGTGATTTTGCAAAGCATAATCAGACTTTGCTTGCTGAATCATATTCATTAAAGTCCAGTGTGCAAGAATGCAAAGAGAAAATGACTGATAAAAGGGTAGCACAGCATTCAAATGTGCCTAGTTTTTTGGCTGAGTTTTATTCATCACCACATTTGCACAGGCTATATAGGCAAACGGAGCACCATCTGCACAATGAGCACTCAGCAAAATATCATCCTCGGGAAATGTACAGAGATTCGGAAAATGCGTCATCTTTAAGTTCACACAAACATCAAGAGAAACTCCATTACCATCATTCCTTGCATCAACAAGAAAAGCATAATGCATCTGAAAACACAGATGATCAGCCCACTGATTTGAGCCTTCCCAAATCTATGCATAAAAGTTCTACAAAAATGTCAGGATCCAATGTTTCCCATCAAATGGTACAACAGGAAAGCAAACCTCACAACCTATTTCAAGTTCCAAACAAAGGTATGGGGATAGACTGCAATCCAAAAGCTTGTAGAGTTTCACCAATGACAATGCCAATGTCTAAAAGAAATTCAGAATCCACCCACAGGCCTGTAAAATCACATAATGTAAGACTTGATAATATAAGAAAGATGGAAGGCTTGGTCCATCCAATTACAATTGGCAAAACCAGCACTCAGAACTTTGTGGCGTCCAGATCTTTGAAAAGGAACTTAGACGAGATGGACAGTTCTATTAGTGAGAAGAAAATTAGAGCAGTATCTCCTCTAAATGTACAAAAGGAACTATCTGGGAAAGAGACTTTCACTGGTCAGGATGGTGAAAGCAGCAAATCAATGCATGACATTCATTCTGGTAGCATGATGGATGGTCACAAGTACCCACTCTCATCACATATCTTTCCTGGGATCTACCCTGGAGGGTTATGCGGTGGGCTAAGTTCTCGCATACCGACTGCCTATTCTCATCCACTGCAGTACTTGAAAAACCAGACTGTGCTTTCACCTCTAATGCAGCCATTGACCCTCCATTCCTTTATGATGCAGAGACAATATCTGACTAACTCTACTAACTCACAGCAGTTGTACAGACATTTGGCTTCAGCAACACCTGTAGGGTCTTCTTACGGAGATCTACTACACAGCAGCATTTACCCTTTAACTGCTATCAACCCTCAATCTGCTTTTCCTTCTTCCCAAATGTCATCTGTACATCCTAGCACAAAACTTTAAACTTCCCTAAACCGAAAAGCAAATGTTAATACTTTAGCTACATTCCTTGCTCAGTAAAATATTCTGCATCAACTTTTTGTCTACTGTGTGGGTCACATTAAAACTTAAACCTACAAATCTTATATTGTAGAGGTAAGAATTGGGCAACATTTCAGTTCCATTTATCTGGCTTGAATAATACCTTCATGAACATTGTAAATGTAACATAATATTTCAGATTTGCACAACACATATGTGATTTTAACATCTTGTTTTAACCCAGAGAACTCAATTCAATATGTTGTATTTGTGAAATAATTACAGTTAACGCTGAAATGGGTGCAAGGCATTGGTGGAGTATGCATATAACCTGGAAGAATTGCTTTGTGTTTTTTTTTTTTGTGACTGTTAAAGGTTCAATCAATGCAATGTATAGTTACAAGTCAATCAATTTGTTAAGAATTTTTAACACTATAAATGCATAAAGGTAAACACTGTTCAAATGACTGTACATATCTGCTCTTAAAATACCAGTGTCGCTGTCTTTTCATCTAATTTATATGGATTAATCCTTCAATTGATTCTGTGCTTTTTTATTATTATTTTTTATTATTAAACAGTATCGTGTTTAACTGCAAGGTCATGTTTGAGAGGCTGTTTGTTATTATTTGTATGTGTGCAAAGGGAATGTATTTTTTAGCAGCTTTTTGTTGTAAGTTTGTTTACATATTCAAGAAATTGTTTTAAACATAATTATATATTTGTGAGGTCAACAATCCTGAATATTTTTAAAACTGGTTCAGATCATATGTTTTTTTTACAAAAATACATATACAAATACTGATGATGTCAGAAATCTGGATATTGTTGATAAAATCCTGGTTATCTGGCACCGAACTAACCGGGACTCTTAAGCAACCGGCACCGGCATCAATTCCCCATAAATACTAACTTTTTTTAAATTGTTTTTACTGAGCCTAAGTGGCCCAGTTTAGGTGCTAATGCCTTTTTAAAGGCATTTTGAGGGGTTTTGGTGGGTTTAAGGGTCGTTTAGACCCTTTTTTTCGGGGACTCCCGATTAACTGGCAACTGGGTGCTGGATAATGGGGAGTTTATTGTATATATATTCTGTTTATCAACAATATCTAGATTTCTGGCTTCATCAGTATTTATATATGTATTTTTGTAATATATATATATGTATATATATATATATATATGTATATATATATATATATATGTATATATATATATATATATATATATATATATATATATATATATATATATATACACTTGAGAAAAAACACTCCTGCCCAGTATATACAGAGTGTGTTTCAGAAGGCAGATGGGATATATTTAAGACATCAAACTTTGCTTCTACCCACTGTAGTAAAAAAAATATGTTTATTTGCAAACCATTTTAACATTAGAGACATTTATCAATCTATTGACATTTATACTGAAACATTGAAAAGAACCTAAATAAAATTAGGCATTCAGTTCAATGATATTTTGAGTGCTTGTCTTCATAAAAATATATACTGTATCTATATAGCAATAACACTTGAATTAATGTGCAATATTTGCTACAATATTAAGAATTCAGACAGTGTTGTTGTACTGTGGAGCTTCTGTAAGGCAAAAGGCCACCAAATGCTGTCTCATTATTTAATATATTGGTTCATTTGCACTTGAAATCATGTATGTGTATTTAAATGCATATAAAGCATAGCCATTCCAGGACAATCTATATTATTTTATTTTTTTGCTGTAAAGTATATTGAAAATCTGCAGCTTAATTTTGTTGTTATCAACATGTTTAATAGTAATATAGGTACCCTTTAATGTTCTTTTTAAGAAGCAGTACAATCGTCCTACTTTTGTATTAAATGGCACACTGAGAGAAATTGCAAATATAAGTTTCATTTGTGAGTTTCAGGGAACACAGAAGAAATGAAACAAGCTAACACTGAGCCCTATTAGCAGTATTCTGCTTGATTGTTGGTTTTTGTCCTGCTTGAGGCAACCTGATTCTTGTTAAATGGGCATGGAGGGTTTCTGGTTTTTGCTAGGCATATCATATACCTATATATCTATTTACTTTTTTTAAATTTTATTAAGAAGTGCTTATAAGTTCCTTTTTAGTGACTAAAATCAAAGAAATAGTACCTGCTTGAGTCTGGCCTTCTGCAGCTGATGAAGACACACAGAATCTGTAGTACTGGCTGTGTAGTGTCTCACAAAAGCCAATCAGTAATCATGTATCAGTAGCATGTGGCAGCATGCCCCTGATTGGTTAGTATGTGAGATAGCACACAGTCTTTGCCTACATGAGTGGCAGGGGGCAGAGCCAAATAGGTGCTGTTTGATTTTAGGCAGCAAAACAGAGCTTATAAGCACTTCCTAATAAAATAAAGTACATAAAAGTAAATAGAAACATAGATATATTATAACGCTTCCATGTTTCTTTAAGGCGAGCTAGCAAGCCAGATCTCCACTTTTTGGACTGTCAAAAGAGAAGTCGATGATCTACACTGACACATATCTGACTCTAGAGCTAAAGGTTTCCACCCTTTGAACTAGAAAAATAACCAATGACTAGTTCTACTCAACATTTGAATAATCCTACAAGCCAATTGGTATCTGTATCGGGTCATACCATTAACTCCAGATGCAAAAGTTTAACAAAGTCTCATGTTAAGTATGTCCTTTTGAAGAACTAAGCTGAATGCCCACAAAATGTTTTCAGAAAATGAAAAAACACCCATTAATTTACTAACTACAGTATTATATACTGTAATATACATTACTGTTGTGGTTTGTATGCATTCATCCATGTTAGAGGTAGGTAACAAATGCTTAAGGGCTTTCCAGAATACTAAAAATATGGCATGTTTTTAGGTTATACCTGTGCTTGCACACAGGCGGGATATTCAGTGGCATAGTTATTTTGGTTGAACCATCCACACTCATAAAATAATGTCCTATTAATTTGTCCGAGGGACAGCAGTTGGGAACCACTAATCTAGAAAACTATTTAAAAAATGTATCAAAACTGACAGGTTATTTCAATTAATCTCTTCCTGAAAAATGACTGATGTTTTTCATGCGTAGATGTTATTATAGTATTAAAAAATTATTTTCTTGCGTAGATGTTATTATAGTATTAAACACTTAACAAAATTGCATTTATAAAGCCTACCGTAATATATGAAAGCTGATAAACATTCATATCAACAAATTTTCTTCATATGCCTTACACCATTTTCGCTGTTTTGCAGTTATTTCCTCATGTAAAAGAAATACTTGTGTTGTCAGCAATTAATGCTCACCTCTGTTTGTATATTTTAATCATCAAGCAAAATATAATTGCTCCCACTTTACCTGTTGGTCCCTAGGATAACGCTGTTGTCATAAATCTAAGACTTTGAATTACTGTACGCCATTTAACAAGGTACAAATCTTCTCAAACATTCATTAAGAATGTCGACATTATTCAGCCAACACATTTCAGTGTTTGATTAGGTTTTAAGTGTTTGTTACTAATGCGTTCTTTATGCTTAAACATTGCAGCTACAAATTCTTTCACCAAGAGATTCAAAAGCATGTTTATATCTGGTCTCCTGGCAACCCAAAACCATTACCATGAATTTGCAACCTCCATTTTTATAGCTCTGCTCTAATTTCCTTTTCGTGACTAAAAGAAGCAGATGAAGATCATTAAAGAAACTGATAAAAGATAATATAAGAGCAATATTTTGGTCTATAATTAAAACATTTCATTTTTACTCTTAATATTTATTTTAATATAATCTTGTTAACTATAATAATTCAGACGAAATCCCCTGAGGCCCAGTCATGCTTAATAAAACCATACAGCCACACACAGAAGATGTAATAATGTATAAAGCTGCCTGATTGTCTTTCACAGTGGGCATGCAGATAGAGCTGTGAACATTTAATAAATTGTTGTGAATGATTGTCGTTATTCAACTGAAAACAATTAAATGTGCATACTTACACATTACTGACTGAAATTTTATTCACAAAAAACGAATTCTTTCTTTGTTAAATAATTGTGTGTACAATATTTAAATACTGTTTAATTAAACAATACACATTAATGATGGAGATACCATTGTGAAAATATCAAGACTTGTAGTATTATAACATTGGGCCTTTATGTCTTGAATCCTCCTGCAACTTTGCAGCCTGGACATTTGGGGTTTGGTAATGACATTGATGGATTTAAATATATTTGAATTGTAAGCAGTTCAAGAGCGTGTGAACTATTCTTCAATAACCACTGAAGTCCCATATTACAGTAGACTCTTTTTAATAAATAGAATTGATAATAATGGAACATTTATTGTATCATTTTCAGTTGTTCAATAAAAACATTTACAATTGCAGTCCAATAATTCTTAGTAAATCTTGGATAGTGTCCTAATGTTAATATTCTTTTACTTCCCCAAAGTACAACATGGCTCTTATTTCAATTTTATTATAATTGGGACATTATTATTTAATATAGTTCTATACTACAATCCTAGCAATTAACCCAGTAGTACATTTTAATACTGCATCAAAACATAGACTCTTATTTCAAAAGTGCACATATTAGTGAGTACACACAGAAAAGTACAGACAATTTATGTTAGTCTAGTCTATAAAGCCTAATATATATTATATGTAGTTAACTGGATCCCTTTTTGAATAATAGAACATATTGTGCTAAATATATAATAATATTAAAGAGATGCAAATTGTTGATTTCCATATTTGTCATGAGCAAAGTTGATGGAAGAACTATTAAAGTGCCACTGTATTCCAAAAATGTATACCTTGCATATAAATCATCATATTTTAAACCTTTCAAAAGTATTTTGAATGAAAAATAAGTAGTCTATAGTGTAGATAAATTACATTAAATTGATACACCACAGGATTGTTTTCTTGTGACAAATAACAGGATACAAGAGACAGGGAATCTTATGGGGATATGGACAGCAACTCATTGTGTCTATTTTCCCATTTAACAAAACATAATCAGATAAGAAAACACAATTCGCAAACTCTCCATGAAACATTGTTACACTTCCTCTCATTTTCCTTGGAACAGAAAGGGTGGATCCAACGCATTGTATTTTATCAGTTTATGCCATGCTTCATTGGTAATTTTTTTTATATATTTAATTTATTTGTAAAGGAAACCTTTGGTAACGTATAAGACATACTATTTTATTGCATCATGGAAAGTTTTGGACTATGTTGACCCTTAAGCTGGTACACTAATTATGACAACATATGTTTTGAAACTCTATACATTTCATCATCATGAACTATAAACCACTTATCATTCACTGAAGTGTGCACTTTGACTAAAGGAAAAACAACAGCACATTTCTGAATATAACACAGATCTCTACTAATAATATGTGATTTCCTTTCCACTATCTCGGACTAAGATGTTCTGTGTTATTTCCTCACTTTACACTTCACTTGCTGCGGCCTTGTTTGCCCAATGTTCTTTTATACGTTAACAGACAATCAGGAGGCAATGATGCTTGATAGAAATGGTTGTTTTCTTTTAACAGATAAGAAGAAAAAGCATTGTAGTTAATGTTTTACACTTTATACAGACATTGCTCTATAGTGCCAGGATGCTTAATACATCTTTCCCAAACGTCTTAATGATCTATACCTTACTTGTCTGCTAATATTTGGTTAAACACATTGGTATTTTTCTAAATACTTACATGATTGATTGTCAGCACAGTGTGCACAGCTTAAATATGATATATTACAATGGTTGAGGCTCGGTGGAAGAAGAGAAAGTATTTTATATATTTAAATTCCAACCTGGGACGCATTGTAGGTTCAGACTGTAGTTTAATAAAATGTTGAAAACATGTACATTGACCCTTTTTTAAATGAAACTGCATTCAATACTATATATTTCAGATTTATATATTGTAGAACAGATTATGATGTAAATTGATTTCTTTGGGGTTATCTTCACATAATGTTAAATGTGCTGCAATTATTTATTTTAAATGTCTAATTGTGAGTATGTATTAACAGTGTTTACATGCAACAAATACTTTTTGTTGGATTTGTATGTTGTTGCCATGCAATAATATTCAAATAGAATAATTGCCCATTTGATTCCACATTAGTATATTACAATGTAACATGCAGTGTGAAGTAGGAAATTGGCTGCACACATATTTCACCATGTTACACAGCAAAAAAAAAATCACACTATGCCTCATACTTATTTGAATGTCCCAAGTGATTTTGTTTTGAATATTTGTTCTCAATAATTCCCACCAACTTTCGGATTGAGTCGATTAACATTTCCCTAACAACATTTTAAGAGCATAACATCCTGAAACCTGAAGTCATGAAACAGCACTGAAGGAAAACGCAATTCATAGCAATACAAAACAGTTAAGTTTACATTAATCATAATTAATCATTATGATGATGATATATATATATATATATATATATATATATATATATATATATATATATATATATATATATAGGTATATAATTAAAGAGTGAAGCAGCAGTGAATGTCCAATTATTAATATATATATATATATATATATATATATATATAGAGAGAGAGAGAGAGAGATTAATAATGAAAATTGCTGTATATTGTTATACATTTTGTATTGCTTCAGACTTGATAAAGTGAGGTGAATGCTTGTCAATGTAAATAAAGCGTTTGTCTGATACAAAAGGTATCATAATATACTGCAATACTCATTTTATATATATATATATATATATATATATATATATATATATATATATATATATATATATATATATATATAGAAACCAATCTAGTAAGACACTTACTGGAATTTCTTAAAAATCTCTATATTTTTTATATATCCATTAAATCCATTAATCGATGCTTTGGCTAAGAATCTTGAGACAAGCTAAGAATTCTTTATTCTTTACGGAGATATTGAATCTATTTTTTATGGATATTAAACAAATTGATTTTAAATAAATAACCATGAGTGCCATCTGGTCTGGATTGGATTACATGAATTAAGTGAATGTATTAGATTCTGATTACCATCATCCTTTGGATAACAACACACACTTATATTTATATGTATTTGACAATAAAAGAAGAATTAAAAAGAGGTGTGCTCATAAAGCTATATTCAAAACCACATAATACTCAGATTTTTTAAAATAAAGACCAGATTATATTAAAATCCAAAACTAAAGCTTGTTCACTATGGACGTCATTTTGTAACGTGATTATAAACAGTTTACTTCTCTGTTTGAAATGTTGCAATCAGTGTTAACAGATTTTGACTTGTTTCATTTATAGTTTATTTGCATGTAAATGATTACTTCTACCTGTAGATACTAACAAATTGGGCAGTAGATGCAGTTTTCAAATTAAAACTAATGACAAAAAATTCCCAGTGGATTATTTGTTTAAAACTGCTTACAGAAATCTTGGAAACAGTTCAAAAGGACTATTGAATTCTCCCTGGCTAAGAGCTGCTTTTTCAAAATGTTTAAAAAGGGGCTTTGTTAGCATTGTTCAAGTACAAGGGGGTTTAATATTGAATTGCACAAGCCTTTTTTGTGCAATTAAACCATTGTTATTTGCTAGGCTTGTCAAGGAAATGCTGAAATCTAATTGGCAATACTCATAAATCTATTAAGTATGTTCTCTTCCAAGAAATGTTGTAATACAAAACTCTGCTATGTTAGTGATTCATTATGGGTTCCGAAGGTTGCAAGATGAAAACATTCATATAACCTCTGGCATAATACTGAACAATCTGTGTTTAGTGAGTTTAAATCACAAACAGAAAACCAGCTGATGTTCTCCAAATTACATATCCTCTAAATGGTCACACAATTTGCTGTAAACAATAGAAAATGATCTGAACATTACAAAAACTGTTGTTTTTTTTAAAGAAAAGCAAATTATATAATTAAACTGACTTCATAACCAGATGACGCATGAACTGTACTGTAATTTATATGCTGTATGGGTTTCTTAAAAGCATATATGGGCACACTCATTCTTGTGTATTTTCATACCTTTGCTGAGAATATTTATTTTCTCTTAAATCCAATGTCTTGGGTACATTTGAATATAAGGTACCATATTATTAAAATTTTACAATAACCCACCCTATAGTTATGTATTTAGGCTTTGATTCCAACATGAACACTTTGAATCTTTGTCAATAAAACTGTGTATAAGTGTATGAATGTTTTATGTATGTTCACGTGTATGTGTATATATATATATATATATATATATATATATATATATATATATATATATACATATATACACATATATATATATACATATATATTTATATATACACATATATATATATGTATATATATATATATATATATATATATATATATATAAAGATAAATACTGTACACATCAATATATACATAGCCATACACTAGTTGGAGTTGGGAGTGCCATCATTTTTAGATTTATTTTTCATCATTTTAGTTACAAATGGGAAATATATTTGCAATCACTGACTCAACTTTTTATTTCTTAGCCATGAGCACTTTCCAGGATCATTGCTGTAAATGTATTTGATATTTCACTTGGGCTTAAAACTTCAAATATAGCTGGCTGTGTATACTTAAAACATATTTCTTGTTGTAAATATTGTATACTTCTTGTGATTCGAGTCATGTCGCTTAAAAGCTGTGTAAGGTGAAAACTTGTAAATAATATAATGGCCCAGTAACATTATAAGTCTGAGTTCCATGAAAAAGGTTATTGAGTAACCTTTATGTTAGTTTAAACACTACCATGAATAGACCTGAGCCAACTATGTCACTCAATTTTTGTATGTTTTCCAAATTGTACCTATCTAATTGCTTTTGATACTGTATTATGTGCCAATAGTTTCCCAATCACATAGAAGGCGAAAGATATTTTGTACTTTTTGATCCACTGTAATATTTAATAAAAAGTTACTATGATATATTTGATCTTGTTATTAATCTTTTGATAGAACTTTTATCTTTTGGCTGAAATGTTTCTAAAATGTGTCATTGGACTAAAGACAACTATTGAAATACAAATTTCCAAATGTCCAGTTTGAATTTTATTGGTTCTATGAATAAGGCCAAAGTAGCAAACATTATTGGTCTCTTTGATATATTTATACAGATTTAATCTACATTAAATAGACAGAATTTATTCAACCTTCAAAACGTGTAAGTGCCCATTTATATGCACTAGCATTACACCATTTATACTACACTGATCACAACTGGTCTGTATTATAATACAAATGTCCTTCATATCCCATTATATAATTATTTTCACCACATCATTTCTTTTATAATAGAAGCCACGAGTAAAAATATTTTTACTTCTTGGTTCCCATTACAAATCATAGGTTGAATCTCAATAATAATGTTACCAAAATAAAAAGAAAGGTCAGCATCCAGAAATCTCCTCTAAGTTCCATATTTCTGCAATAGCTTTGTTTCAACATCCAACAGCCTTATTAAATTGCAATTCGGCCAATTGAATAGGGCTCTATATAAGCACAGAGCATATTTTTTTTACAGAAGTTTTTAGTTAGTGAAGACCTTGCTTTTGGATAAAAGTTCACTAACTAAGAACTTCTGTAAAAAAATACGCAATGTGCTTATATAGAGCCCTATTCAATTGGCCAAATCACAATTTAATAAGGCTGCAAATCTCTAAAAGACATGTAATTACTAGATATAATTAATGTGAGCCACATCAAATAACACTTCAGTAACTGGAAGCTGTCTTTGTGGTTATACTGCTTCTCCACACACTGCCCACTTGTCCCAGGTTGAGGATCTCAGTCTGACATCTTCTCCTCTTCCCTGATCATGTCATGGGGCTTGTTGACATATAACAATTATGTGCTTCTTTAGATGCCTTATATTATAATACATTGTGAATATACATTTATTTTGTAATAATTATGGGAATCTATATATATTATCTTCTCTATGAGTTCTAAGAATGAAAGATATTTAGGAAATAATATAATGCAAACAATAATTCCTCAAGATGAGCAATATTAACTGTGAATAGAGACATGAAGAAAGATGGCTTATGTAATTTACAGTAAATATAACTTGTTAAATAAATAGGTAGCTGTGGAGGGTCCCCTTAATGACATTGTCAAAGGTTAGTGAATCTAACGTAGAGTATCAAATTAATTTTTCACATTAAATAATGTACAAATATACTAAAGCTCACTCACCATTTTTTCACCACAGTAGTATGTTAAACTGATAACCATCTCCATTGACTTGAATGGAAAAGGGATACAATGTGTTTTACTTAAAATTATATATACGTTTCCTGGGTTTCAAATGTTTGGTAAGAAACAGGCAGTGATTGTCATAAAAATGTGTTATATAGAAAAGTTCAGTGTACTTACAAAGTTATAGGCATGAAATTAAAATCCAGCTTTGCACAACCACAGTGAGCTTCCATAACCAAGTACAAACAGGAAAGGCAGCCAGATACAGAGTTTGATCTTTCTGGTAGAGAGACTTTACAGCACAGCCAGGAACCCCAACATTCGATACAAATGTATCAGCTGCCTTAGCCTCCTCCTGATTGGCCAAAACAAATTATGAATTTTATGTTAATTTAGCCTGGGTTTCAAGAGGGTGTTAACTTTCAACTGTCAGGAATTACAAGACATTTTGCTAACTTCAAAGTAAGTGTTTACATTTTTATTCTGGTATTTTTTCATGCAAAAAAATATGTTTTCATACACTGCTGATTTTCCTATTTCAGATGCATTCATAATCCAGAAAATTTAGATATAGAGGGAAAAAAGTATTTGATCCCCTGCTCATTTTGAACGTTTGTCCACTGACAAAGAAATGATCAGTCTATAATTTTAACTGTATGTATATTTTAACAGTGAGAGACAGAATTAAAAAAAAAATTGCAAGAAAAACGAATGTCAAAAAAGTTATAAATTGATTTGCAGGTCAATGAGTGAAATAAGTATTTGACTCCTATAACTTAGTACTTGGTGGCAAAACCCTTGTTGGCAATCACAGAGGTCAGACATTTCTTGTAGTTGGCCACCAGGTTTGCACACATCTCAGGAGGGATTTTGTCCCACTCCTCTTTGCAGACCCTCTCCAAGTCATTAAGATTTCCAGCTCCCTCTACAGATTTTCTTTGGGATTAAAGTCTGGAGATTGGCTAGGCAGCTCCAGGACCTTAATGTGCTTCTTCTTGAGCCACTTCTTTGTTGCCTTGGCTGTGTGTTTTGGGCCATTGTCATGCTGGAATACCCACCCATGAGCCATTTTCAATGCCCTAGCTGAGGGAAGGAGGTTCTCATCCAAGATTTGATGGTACATGGCCCTGTCCATTGTCCCCTTGATGTGGTGCAGTTGTCCTGTCCCCTTAGCAGAAAAACACACCCAAAACATAATGTTTCCACCTCCATGTTTGACTGTGGGGATGGTGTTCTTGGGGTCATAGGCAGCATTCCTTCTCCTCAAAACTTGGCAAGTTGATGCCAAAGAGCTTGATTTTGGTCTCGTCTGACCACAACACTTTCTCCCAGTTATCCTCTGAATCATTCAGATGTTCATTGGCAAACTTCAGACAGGCCTGTAAACGTGCTTTCTTGAGCAGTGGGACCTTGCGGGTGCTGCAGGATTTCAGTCCTTCACGGCGTAGTGTGTTACCAATTGTTTTCTTGGTGACTATGGTCCCAGCTGCCTTGAGATCATTAACAAGTTCCTCCTGTGTAGTTCTGGGCTGATTCCTCACCGTCACCATGATCATTGAATCTCCACAAGGTGAGATCTTGCATGGAGCATCAGACCGAGGGAGACTGGCAGTTATTTTTCTTTTTCTTCCATTTGCGAATAATCGCATCAACTTTTTTCACCTTCTCACCAAGCTGCTTGCTTATGGTCTTGTAGCCCATTCCAGCCTTGTGTAGGTCTACAATCTTGTCCCTGACATCCTTGGACAGCTCTTTGGTCTTGGCCATGGTGGAGCGTTTGGAATCTGATTGATTGCTTCTGTGGACAGGTGTCTTTTATACATGAAACAAGCTGAGATTAGGAGCACTCCCTTTCAGAGAGTGCTCTTAATCTCAGCTCATTACCTGTATAAAAGACACCTGGGAGACAGAAATCTTGCTGATTTATAGGGGATCAAATACGTATTTCACTCATTGACCTGCAAATCAATTTATAACTTTTTTGACATGCCTTTTTTTGTTTTGTTATTCTGTCTCTCACTGTTAAAATACACCTACCAAAATCAGCAGGGGATCAAATACTTTTCCCCCTCACTGTACCTTTAAACAAATAACATGATGAAGAATTAGAATATATATAAACAATATAAGTATACTTAGATAGAACTCCATTATCTATGGTTTCTAATTAGGATGTGAAAATAGTGTTGCTAAATAATTAAACATTCAATAAAAATGTGGATAAGTAGACAATTAATAATTATGTCAGTTTAACATGAGCATTTATAATAACACTATTTTTGAGGTTAGATTGTTGCTTTGAATTGGCCTTTTGCTACTTACTAAAGTGAGGAGAAAATCAAGCGTGTCAGCTGCCAAGAACGAACAAAGCTCACAGAACTGAAAAATAAGCTTAGCTACGACTTCAGTGAACATGATCCATTTGATCAACTCAAAGCATTTGGATGGCTTCCCATAACAGTGCATAAGTTGGGGAAGTAATTAAAACCTGAAGTGTAATGAGGTCAATTTTTATTTAAAGGCACATTCAAAACGTACACCAAGTTAAAAATACATTAAAGGCTCTCTACTATGATTTCAAGGGAACTTGCAATCCTTTTTATGAATAGGCTAACATAGCTGAATCCTAACTGTAATTGCCTGCTGTCCCTTGACATTTTCCTGACCCTGTCTAAGGGCTTTATTCCATGTCTCCCTTAAGAAATCTTGGAAGGCTGATTCACAGCTATGGGAGTTTTGAAGATCAAATTTGTGAAGCTATTCCATAGCTCTCCAATAAAGAATCTCATAAAATGTACTGTATAATACCCAGTGGGTTTGCTGTTAGCTCTCTATACCTAAACAGTGCTCACAGCCTACTCACTCTGAGTCTGAATTTCAGTAGTCTCCATAGCAATGATATGGAATGACCCAGGAAACGTGACCACACTGCAGTACTAATGTGGGGTGGGGATCCTTTAAACACGTGGCGGTCCCTATAGAACCCTTTGAGGCCTCTAACCATAACCATGGGGTTCATATGAACCTCCATGGCATCCTAACATCTACCATAGAAAATAATTACTAAAAATAGAAAATAATTACAATTAAAATTAAAAAAAACGATTACAGACAAAATAAAAAATAAAATACAAAAAAATACAAAAAGAAAACTTATGGTAGGGGATTTTACTTGCCCTCCACCTTATTGCACATCCAGCAATGATTCTCAAAGCCCTGTTTGATTGAATAGTCCATCCTCTTTTTGCTTGATTGAAGCCCTTGTTCCTCATGATCAGTACTTGGAATAGGACTCTGCCTAAAAATCCCACCATTCTATAAAGAAAAAAACATAATCTAAGGGAGCTTTTTTTATTACCATGCCCTCGCTTTATATACTAATGTTGCGGATTCTAAATATTTCTGCCAATCAGAATTGAGTATTTTAATTAAACAGCTATTCCACAGAATTGTTAACTTTACCGTATTATGCAAAGCAGCTTTGGCAGCTTCCATGACTCTTTAAATACAAGTACTTAGGAACATCAACTGTACTTCTCCAGAATATAAAAATATTTCTCCAACACTTTGCCTTCTGTAGATATATGCATAAACACATATACACATATGTGCTTTCAACTAAGACCAAGATTTATCAAAGGGCGACTGCACTATGGCGTATTTATTCACCTCAGTTCACCTTAGTACGCCACTACTATTTAGCATTGAAATCTGCAAATTTATAAAATGGTGTGTGGGAATTCAGTAGCAAATGTATTTGTATTTAACTGGCATATTGCTTGTTGTAATAAATGGTGTATGTCAATGGTTTGATGTATTTAGTAATGATTTCCAATAGGTGGCGTTTAACATAATTGAAAAGGACAATGTTAAATATATATCTATAAGTGTATGCCATTCACCCCCCTTTGACTTTTTACCTATTTTGTTACATTACAGCCTTAAGTTTATTGTTTTGTTAACCTGAATTTTATGTGATGAATCCGAACACAATAATCTAAGTTGGTAAAGTGAAATGAGAAAAAGTCTTTTTTTTATAAATTAGCCCCTACATTCCCCTTATTCTCATCCATTGCCCAACATTGTACTCCATTTCCAAATGTGGGCATATTAGGGATTTGTATAGTGGCAGAATTATATTTGCTTCCCTGGCTTCTATACCCTTCTTAATACATGCTAATATTTTTCTTGCCTTTGCAGATGCTGCTTGGTATTGGGCACTGTTACCTAGGTACTCCCAAATCCATTTCCGTATCTGATACCCTAGATTTGCTCTATTAAGTTTATAAATTGCATGGCTATTTTTCCTTCCCAGATGCATAACTTTACGTTTATTTGTATTAAATCTCATCTGCCATTTAGTTGCTCATTTCTCTAATTTATGCAAATCATTATCAGTATCATATGTTATAATATACATTATAATTCTATAAAAAAATATTATTAATAATATCTATTAATAGTTATATGTAATATTATGTATTATATTATTTTATATTAGTAATGTTGTTATTACTACTACTATTATTGCCATTAAAGAAAATTTATATTTAAAATATTACTTTTCATATTATTTGCCACGATTTGTAACATATATGTAATGCTCTATTTTATTACAGTAGCCTAAGAAAAAAAATGTTTTGAACAATAATATTGCTGATGTATCAACAGGCATATTTAAAATGACGTATAGCTACGTTCGCTACTTGATAAATACCACTTTACGTATAGGGTGTAGTGCTGTAATCAATCGCATATTCTAATACTTGCTTGCTATAGGCCTAATTCAAATGCAATTTGGACAATTGAATAGGGCTCTATTTAAGCACCGAGCATATTTTTTTACAGACGTTTTTAGTAAGTGAAGACCTTGCTTTTGGATAGAAGTTCACTAACTAAAAACTTCTGTAAAAAAATATGCTATGTGCTAATCACATTTGAATGAGGCCGTATATCTGGACCCTGGTCTTTAGAAATCTGGTAGAGCAGAAGAAACAGCTGCAGTTGATCTAAAACACCCTTTAACTTACAACTTTTTCATTACTGACAGAGTAGCTTTCCAGTAATAGTATGTGGCTTATCCAGCTTAACAGAATATGGAATTAACTGAATTCTTTTACAGAACGGAATCCATGCTATTCTGCCTGAAGAAGTATGTTTATGAAAGTCTGTCTTTCAATTAACATGGATTTATGTAAAAAGTGGTACAAATGTATCTGCACGAGCCATAACATAGAAATTACGTTTAAAGTTCTGCTTATAAGTTATTTATAAAAACTCATAACTAGAAATGTAGGGGCACCTTTCTGCAG
Organism: Discoglossus pictus; assembly: GCA_027410445.1. Lineage (NCBI taxonomy): Eukaryota > Metazoa > Chordata > Amphibia > Anura > Alytidae > Discoglossus > Discoglossus pictus. The sequence continues at coordinate 47,649,765 of CM050171.1, read as the reverse complement.
GGGGCAATATATTTTGGCACTGGAAAATGTGTTACAATCTAGTCAGAGTGTTTTTGGAGAAGGAACAGCAAAGCTTCCCTATAACTAACTGAACCAGTCAATGAACCTCCTATTTTATGTGCAAAGTATGCCAGGAGGTATTGTCTTCTTGTCATGCTAAAGATACAAAATAAAGTCAATGGAAACACAACCACACCTACAAGATATCCACAAAGGATAGGGTAAGGGGCAAATGTAACAGTCAAAATGAATTTAAGTGGGCCAGGCTTCACACATAGTTACATACAGCCTTATTAAATTGCGATTCGGCAAATTTAAAAGGGCTCTATTCAAGCACACAGTATATTTATTTACAGAAGTTTTTAGTTAGTGAACTTCTATCCAAAAGCAAGGTCTTCACTAACTAAAAACTTCTGTTAAAAAATATGCTATGCGCTTAAATAGAGCCCTTTTAAATTTGCAGAATCGCAATTTAATAAGGCTGATAGTTATGTTGTGGTTTTTGGCAATTAATTTGGTGATATTATTGATATCAATAACATTTATTAATATTAATTCAAAATGTCATATTTTATATATTTCACAATTTCTAACCATCTGAATTCTGACTACAACTACAAAATATATATATAAGCTTTAGCCTCATGGAATAAACATAACTGTATTGTATGAAAATATATTTATTATAATGAGTAAAATAATATTAAAATAGTAACTTTCAATATAACAATCAATATTGTTTAAGAGATATATAATTGTATAGCAAAAAAAGTAAATATCACATTATCCGCATAATCATACACAAGGCATGCCCAATACATAAGATATGGCAATTATGATATTAGAATTGGTTTGGTCATTTTTGATATGTTCACAAATATCTATTCACTAAGCTACCGTACCATTTTAAAATTATACAACTTCTGCAGTCTAATTATAATATTATTCAAATACAAAATATATATATTTTTTTATTACAGTTAGGTACTAAATCAAAATATATTGGATTGTTATACCAGCTGATATTTGTGATATTTATAAGATTAATCTGAAAGTTGAATGTCGATTTACAAGATTATGTTAATATTGTTATATCAGATAAATATTGATATAGCAATCTCTTTTATAGTAAATTAACAAAATATTTACATGATTGTAATTAAATAATATAGAGAAACTGATACAATACCAAAATTCTATGTTTTGTCCATGGTTCCTTCAATGACTAGGCCCCAAGAAGTTTGAACTTTTTCTTTTGTTTCAAGAATTTCCTGTTCTTGGTATGCAAGTGTGTACAGTGCCTTGCAAAAGTATTCATCCCTTGACTTTTTACCTATTTTGTTACATTACAGCCTTAAATTCAATGTTTTGTTAATTTGAATTTTATGTGATGGATCAGAACACAATAGTCTAAATAAGTGAAATGAGAAAAATATATACATCAAACTATTTTCTAGAAATAGAAAACATAAAATTGTCAAGTGCGTATGTATTCACCCCCTTTCTTATGAAGCCCACAAAAAGCTCTGGTGCAATTTAATTACATTCAGATGTCACATAATTAGTGAAATGATGTCCACCTGTGTGCAATTTGTGTCACATGATCTGTCATTACATATACACACCTTTTTTGAAAGGCCCTAGAGGCTGCAACACCTAAGGAAGAGGCACCACTAACCAGACACTGCCATGAAGCCCAAGGAACTCTCAAAACAAGTAAGGGACAATGTTGTCTGTGTTAGGTTCTAAAAATATATCCAAATCTTTGATGATCCCCAGGAGCACCATCAAATCTATCATAACTCAATCAGAAGAACATGGCACAACAGCAAATCTGCCAAGAGACGACCGCCCACCAAAACTCACGGACAGGGCAAGGAGGGTATTAATCAGAGAGGCAGCACAGAAACCTAAGGTAACCCTGGAGGAGCTGCAGAGTTCCACAGCAGAGACTGGAGTATCTGTACATAGGACGACAATAAGCCGTACGCTCCATAGAGTTGGTCTTTATGGCAGAGTGGCCATAACAAAGCCATTACTTTCAGCAAAAAACAAAATGGCACGTTTTGAGTTTGCAAAAAGGCAAGTGGGAGACTCCCAAAATGTATGAAGGAAGGTGCTCTGTCTGATGAGACTAAAATTGAACTTTTCGGCCATCAAAGAAAATTCTATGTCTGGCGCAAACCCAACACATCGCATCACCCAAAGAACACAACGCACAGTGATACATGGTGGTGGCAGCATCATGCTGTGAGGATGTTTTTCAGCAGCTGGGACTGGGAAACTGGTCAGAGTTGAGGGAAAGATGGTGCTAATTACAGGTATATTCTTGAGCAAAACCTGCACCACTCTGTGCGTGATTTGAGGCAAGGACGGAGGTTCAACTTCCAGCAGGAAAATGACCCCAAACAAACTGCTAAAGCAACACTTGAGTTGTTTCAGGTGAAACATGTAAATGTGTTGGAATGGCTTAGTCAGAGCCCAGACCTCAATCTAATAGAAAATCTGTGGTCAGACTTAAAGATTGCTGTTATTGCTGTTCACAAGCTCAAACCATCCAACTTGAAGGAACTGGAGCAGTTTTGGAAGGAGGAATGGACAAAAATCCCAGTGATAAGATGTGACAGTCTCATAGAGACTTATACAAAGTGAATTGGAGCTGTGGTTGCTGCAAAATATGGCTCTACAAAGTATTGACTTTAGGGGGGTGAATAGTTATGCACATTGACTTTTTCTGTTATTTTGTCCTAAATCTTCAAAGTTGTCATGTTCTGTAAATTAAATGAGGCAAATCATGAAATAATCCATGGTATTTCCAGGTTGTGTGGCAACAAAACACGAAAAATGCCAAGGAGGGTGAATACTTTTGCAAGGCACTGTATGTGTATATGTGTTTAGTCTGGGCAACGACCCCAAACACACTTGCAAGACGACCACTGCCTTGCTAAAGAAGCTGAAGGTAAAGGTGATGGACTGGCCAAGCGTGTTTTCAGACCTAAACCCTATTGAGCATCTGTGGGTCATCTTAAATGGAAGGTGGGGGAGTGCAAAGTCTCTAACACCCACCAGCTACGTGATGTCATTTTTGGAGGAGGAGTGGAAGATGACTCCAGTGGCAACCTGTGAAGCTCTGGTGAAGTCCTTTTTTTTTTTTTTTTTTTTTAACAAATAAAAAAAAAATACATACATTAAATACATTACCATTCACTCACTTTCAAACCTCATCCATCCCACCTGCAATATTATTATTATCAAATAAGTCTTGTTTTTGGTCCCATACTTTCCATTTTAATGGGTCAACATTAGTATAACCTTTTTGTATAAAATATTTTTCCAATTGTCGGATGTGTTTTATTTTCCAAACTGTATCAGCAAAGATAGGGGCAGCCTTCACTTTCCAGTTGGAAATTATTATGTTTTTAGCTATTGAAAAAACTAAAATGGCGAAAGCCTTTTCCTCCATGCTGATAACATTTGGAAAAATATGAAGCAGACTACATTCTGGACTGAAAGGAAATTGACTTCCCACAATACCAGATAGAAAATTATAGCAAGTTTCCCAAAAAACCTTTAATTTTGGACATTCCCATAAAATATGTAATAAATGAGCGGTATTATCACAATCTCTCCAACACATTTTTTCCAAAGGATTATGAGAAATTTGTGCAATTTTAATAGGTGTAAAATACCAATTGTTGATTACTTTAAAGAATGTTTCTCTATATGTCGTTTGTTTAATAAACCTGTTTGTTAATTTTAAAGACGTATCCCAGTGTTTGACTTCTAATGCTAATTTTAAGGAATTCTCCCATTGGCACATACCCTTGGTTTTAGATTGTTCTCCGAAGGATCTAGTAATATTAAAACATTTTGATATTAGATGTTTTTTTTCCTGTTTGAGAATAATTTTTTCTATAGCATTAAGTTCTTTATCAATTTGTAAAGGAATGTTAACTTGGCAAGTTTCTAGTCTATAGGCTTCGTACGTTAGCCATCCCTTTACTGCGATATTGAACTTATTTATTATCTGGTCAAAGGAAGCAATAGCTCCCTCGACTATCGTATCTTTAACTCTCACCAGCCCTTTGCTGTTCCAATCATTTATAATGGTTTCCATATCTATACGTAAAATTGCTTTTAATGGTGTAATTAGGCTGTCCCCTGGGATCAGCTTATTTTTCTTATTAATTCGTCTCCAATTTTTTACAATTTCTTTGACCACCCTTGATCCAATTATCAGATTCTTATAATGGAGATTTTCTCTAAATACCAAAGCTGATATGTGCCAATTTCGGATTAATGCTTGTTCCATTTGCATCCAAGGGAGTTTGTTTGCTGTTTCCAGCCACTTTAGCCCTTGTACTATAACATTAGCTTCTTGGTAGGGATATAATAAAGGATAGGAAATTCCTCCTTTTAAAAAGGGTCTTCCCATGGTTGCTTTTTTTAACCTTATATATTTAGAATAGTGTATATAAAAATCGATCATACTTTGGAGTTTTTTTAACCAATGTTTAGGAAACTTGAATGGGATACATCGCAAAATATAAGTAATCCTTGGGAGAATCATCATTTTAACTACTGCAATTCTTCCCGAAAAGGAAAATCTATTTTTCTTCCAATTGGTTATAATATTTTGACACTTGACATATACAGTCAGGTCCATAAATATTGGGACATCGACATAAAACTAATCTTTTTGGCTATATGCACCACCACAATGGATTTGAAATGAAACAAACAAGATGTGCTTTAACTGCAGACATTCAGCTTTAATTTGAGGGTATTTACATCCAAATCAGGTGAACGGTGTAGGAATTACAAAAGTTTGTATATGTACCTCCCACTTTTTAAAGGGACCAAAAGTAATGGGACAATTGGTTGCTCAGCTGTTCCATATCCATGTGTGTGTTATTTCCTCATTATCCCATTTACAAGGAGCAGATAAAAGGTCCAGAGTTCGTTTCAAGTGTGCTATTTGCATTTGGAATCTGTTGCTGTCAACTCTTAATATGAGATCCAAAGAGCTGTCACTATCAGTGAAGCAAGCCATCATTAGGCTCAAAAAACAAAACAAACCCATCAGAGAGATAGCAAAAACATCAGGTGTGGATAAATCAACTGTTTGGAACATCCTTAAAAAGAAAGAACTCACAGGTGAGCTCAGCAACACAAACAAAAGACCCGGAAGACCACGGAAAACAACTGTGGTTGATGACCAAAGAATTCTTTCCCTGCTGAAGAAAACACCCTTCACAACAGTTAGCCAGATCAAGAACACTCTCCAGGAGGTAGGTGTATGTGTGTCAAAGTCAACAATCAAGAGAAGACTTCGACAGAGTGAATACAGAGGGTTCACCACAAGATGTAAACCATTGGTGAGCCTCAAAAACAGGAAGGCCAGATTAGAGTTTGCCAAACAACATCTAAAAAAGCCTTCACAGTTCTGGAACAACTTCCTTTGGACAGATGAGACTAAGATCAACTTGTACCAGAGTGATGGGAAGAGAAGAGTATGGAGAAGGAAAGGAACTGCTCATGATCCAAAGCATACCACCTCATCAGTGAAGCATGGTGGTGGTAGTGTCATGGCGTGGGCATGTATGGCTGCCAATGGAACTGGTTATCTTGTATTTATTGATGATGTGACTGCTGACAATAGCAGCAGGATAAATTCTGAAGTGTTTCGGGCAATATTATCTGCTCATATTCAGCCAAATGCTTCAGAACTCACTGGACGGTGCTTCACAGTGCAGATGGACAATGACCCGAGGCATACTGCAAAAGCAACCAAATAGTTTTTTAAGGGAAAGAAGTGGAATGTTATGCAATGGCCAAGTCAATCTCCTGACCTGAATCCGATTGAGCATGCATTTCACTTGCTGAAGACAAAACTGAAGGGAAAATGCCCCAAGAATAAGCAGGAACTGAAGACAGTAACAATAGAGGTCTGGCAGAGCATCACCAGGGATGAAACCCAGCGTCTGGTGATGTCTATGCATTCCAGACTTCAGGCTGTAATTGACTGCAAAGGATTTGCAACCAAGTATTAAAAAATAAAATTTTTATTTATGACTGTTAATCTGTCCCATTACTTTTGGTCCCTTAAAATGTGGGAGGCACATATACAAACTGTTGTAATTCCTACACCGTTCACCTGATTTGGATGTAAATACCCTGAAATTAAAGCTGAAAGTCTGCAGTTAAAGCACATCTTGTTCGTTTCATTTAAAATCCATTGTGGTGGTGTATAGAGCCAAAAAGATAAAAATTATGTCGATGTCCCAATATTTATGGACCTGACTGTAAGTCTTTATAATTCTTATCTACCATTTCATGTAAATTAACCAGAAATACAATTCCAAGATGTTTAAAAGATTTTGAATTCCAATCGTAGGGGTATATAGAGCTAAGTTGAGACAATAAACTTGCTTTAAAATTAAAGAAAAGCGTTTCTGATTTCTTATAATTTAACTTATAATAGGAAACTTTGCTATACCATTGAATCACTTTTGATAAATGAAGGAGTGATTCTTTTGGATGAGTGAGTGATAGTATCACATCGTCTGCATATAGACTGATTTTATGCTCCCTCTCTCCCACCCTCATCCCAGATATCTGAGGGCATGATCTAATAGCTTCCGCTAATGGTTCTATCATCAGCGCAAAAAAGGTGGGGGAGAGGGGGCAACCCTGTCTGGTTCCATTGGATATTTCAAGTGTGTTTGTCCTGCCTCCCCAACCCGTTATTTCTGCTGAGGGGGAACTATATAAGGCCCCAATCGCTTTAGCACCAAATTCTCCAAACCCAAATTTAGATAGCGTTAATCGCATGTAGTCCCACCCTACTCTGTCAAACGCTTTTTCGGCATCTAATGACAGAAATAGGGTGGGAGTACCTTTGGCCTTCGCTATTTCGCTTAAATTCATGATTTTTCTAATATTCTCTGATCCTTGTCTACCTGCCACAAACCCCATTTGGTCTATTGCTATTAATTTTTCTATAAATTTCTGAATTCTGCAAGATAAAATTTTCGCATATAGTTTAATGTCTGCATTTAATAATGAAATAGGTCTATAATTGGCACAAAATTGTGGGTCTAACTTAGGTTTAGGAATCATTATGAGTGCAACTTTTATCATTTCCTTTGGGATTACTCCTGTCCTCTTGATCTCATTGAACATATCTGTTAAATGTGGACTTAACATTTGTCAAAAGTTTTGTAAAACCCATTAGTATATCCATCTGGACCTGGAGTGGTATAAGGTTTCAATTGTTTAATAACTTGGAGAACTTCTTGAATAGTGATTGGTCCATTAAGTTCTTCTCTGTCATTTTCAGTTAATTTAGGTACTTGAATACCGTCCAAAAACGATTGAATATCTTCTACCAATGGTTTGCAAAAACTAGTGTCTTTTTCCAAATTATACAAATTCTGGTAAAATTAAAAAAAAGCCTGGCCAATTTCTTTTGGTGAAGAGATGTACCTACCTTTATGTTTTAAACTTGTTATTCTATTTTTTTCTTTTTTCTTTTTAGCCTGAGTAGCCAATAGTTTACTATTTCTATTGTTTTGATGGTGGTATATCTGTTGAAAGCGCCATAATTCGCTATCAGATCTTAGCTGATTTATCTTATTTATTCTTTTTCGTATTGATTTAATTTCTATCATAATATGTGGTTGTGCGTCCAAAATAAATTTAGTTTCTAATTTATTTAACTCTATATACAGTTTTTTTAGTGGTGCTCCTCTTTGTTTAATCAATTGTGACTTTAATTTAATAATCAAACCTCGTGTAAAAGCTTTTTGTGTGTTCCAAATCGTGCAAAATGATGGAACAGTATGACTATTAATATCAAAAAATTGTGTTATTTCTTTCTTTAAAAATTCTTTATTCTTTTCTATTTTTAATAAAGAGTCATCCATTTTCCATTGTGGTCTATTTAATTTTACTTTATTTATATCGATTATTGCTATAGTGTAGGCATGGTCTGATATAGCGATCTTGCCTATTTCTGTGTGTAAAATTTTATCTATTATTCGAGAATCTACTAAAATTAAATCAATCCGTGAAAATGTATTATGTGGATTTGAATAAAAAGAAAATTCTTTTTGATTTGGATGTTGAACTCTCCAAGAGTCAAATAAGTTGTTTTTATTAGTCCGTTCCAAAAATGATTGGGTTACCTTACCGACTCTTTTTAAATTTTTATCCATCAATTTTTTAGATCTATCTAAATTTATGTTGAGGACCATATTAAAGTCGCCAACAATAATGAGCGGACCTTGTGCATATTTCCTTATTAAATTACCTATTTTTAAAAAATTTTTACCTTGCTTTTCATTAGGCGCATAAATATTGAATAGTGTAATTTTCTGATTATTAATTTGGCCATTCCATAGAATATAGCGTCCTTCAGTATCAATAATTGACGCTTCCTCCTTTATTTCTAGCTCATTCGAGAAAAGTATTGATACGCCTCTTTTTTTTTTGCCAAACACTGAGTTCAGTCTATAGTCGTAACTTCCTATTGCAAAGCCCGGTATCTTAGTTTTCCCCCAGTGTGTTTCTTGAAGAAAAATTCAATCTGCCTTTTCTATTTTACAATGTCTATATACTGTTTTCCTTTTACTTGGGGAATTTAACCCTTTAACATTCCAACTTAAAATCTTTAGACCCATATACTTTGGTAGAATTATATTGATTATTTTTGTCATTTTTGTTTTTAGTTTTGGGACCATTAACTCCTTTAATCACATTCATACTAACTTTCATACCTACATTCATACTGTTGGAACAGATGGGGCTGTAATACAGCCTTCCACCAATACTGTTCCGCAGGGGTTCTGTCATTATTCAGAAATGATTTGGGGTATCTTGTGAAGATGGCTGTGGCTTTTCCATATTTTTGCCAGTTCTTTATCTATCTAAATCTACTTATTATTTCTATCATTCATCCTGTCGTTAGAGGAGAGGAGAGAGCAACGAGACAAGGAGTATCTCTTATTATAAATATCTAAACATAATTACAGGATTGGTGGAAATTCAAAACTTTTTGTTCTTGTTTATTAATTCACTTTAATTTATTAATTATGTAAATTAGTTTATTACTCCTTCTCCTTTAAACTTCTTCCCTCCCCTTCTACTTCCCCCTCCTCTACCGCTCTCTCCTCTCCTCCAATCACAATTAATAAGATCTATACTGTTCGACACTATCTTGATGTTAATCTTTCCAGAACTTCTTAATTGTTGTGCGTCTCTCATAGTTTACCTAACTTAGACTATACTTTAGTTAGTATCTCTAAACCCTGTTCCATGTCCAACATTGGTTATCTCTTCCGTTGCCAATCTTGCGTTGATAATTGCAACTTTACTACAGGATCTTTTGCTTCATCCATTTTCAAACTTAGGTTGTACAGCAGAGCTTCTCCTTCTTCCGTGGAATTGATCTTGTGCCATGTAGTTCCTTGTAGGATTAATAATCCTACCGGAGAAGTCCATTTGTAAATGAAATTATATTTCCTTAATGTTTGAGTTATCAAAGTAAATTCCTTCCTTTTATTAATTGTCGCTTTTGAAAGGTCTGAAAAGATTTGTATCATTTCGTATGGTGAATCGAACTTCTTTTTAGTGTAGCTCGCTTTAGAAATTGCTTCTTTTGTTGGTAAATGGTGCATTCTAACAATCACATCTCTAGGAGTCTTGTTTTGTAGGTATGTTGGTAGTGGAATTCTATAAATTGTGTCAAATTTCTGGTCCATTTGTGAGAAAGTAGGAATAATATTAGAAAACAATTCCCCAAGGAATATGGGAAGTGTCATGAATCAGCCAGTGGCCATATTGGATTTGGTGTGAACTATGCTGGGGCCATTTTGTGACTGGCAGCAGTGGCCATTTTGGGCTGGGTTATCTTCCACATGCTGTTGCCATGTGGAAGAACAAAAGGTTTGGGGCCCACTTGTATGGATATATTGTTGTGTTGTGGTCTAGGGGATAAAGTATTATAAGTTTACCCCTTAGCATATCCCCATCCCTTCCATGTTTAGGCTCATTGTAATGGGTGTCATGTGAGGGAGCTGGTGGGATGTGTTGGTTCTATGTGTGTGAAACATTGTGTGTTGTATTTGTAAATATGAATGTATGGTATTATATTAGTATGTTATTATATTGTAGAGGGGAAGCCCATTGTATACAGCCACGCCTCCTTTGTTCCCAAAGGCCTGTTAATCCCATTAGCTAAGTATCCAGCATAGAACTAACAATGGGAAGCTCACAGCTGGAGAGCAGGCAGGCACCCAGAAACAATGGGATGCCCTGAGGCTTCTCAGCCTTCATAGCATGGGTACAGGAGAGTAAAAGACATGCTTTCCCCTGGACATTCAAAGCCCAAATTAATTAGTTGGCCTCGCCTAGTGGGCGGACCTGGGAGGAGACTATTGGTTCACGCACAGTTCCCCTTCATGATTGGCCAGACGTCATTTGGGGCTGGATAACGGTAGCCACTTCCCCCATTCTTGTGTGATGTGGTTAAATATGCTGTTCTAAAATAAAACATGGTTCATAATTTTCATCAAGACTTTGTGTGCAGGTGTATTATTGACCCAGGGGCATATGCTGGCAGAGGAGATCGTTTCTGACTCCCTTCCAGGTTTTCCCAGGCACACTACCAAAAGCTGGGACTTATGCTCTTGCATCCGCAAGGAAGGTCCATTGGTCTGAGTCACCCAAATCTTAGGTCTAAAACCTACAGGAGATAAGAGGACTAGGATCCTCTATACTCCATCATCATTGTAGGTTGTGACAGGAAGCTCTTCTTTTTTTATTGTTTCTGATATTCCTCTAATGCGCAAATTATTTTTCCGTGATTTATCTTCCATTTTATTTATATGCTCATTCAGTGTATTCATTTGTGTCGACATTTTAGATGATTGTTCCAATAACAAATTATGGTCCACAATTAACTTGTCAAATTTAGTTTCCAAATCTGCAGATCTTTTATTCACTTCCGTTATTAGTTTAGAGTTTTCCATAATTTGAACCTTAATTTCTGCAAAAAATTCTGTTTGGAAATTTTTTAAGATCTCTTTCACTTTCCCTGTAGTGAGGAGATTATCTTCTTGAGTCTCAAGTTCACTATTTGTTAGAGTTACAGGGGGGCTGACTACACTTTGGTCCTGCCCTTCTTTCAGGATTTGTTTCTGCGCCATATTTGTAGATTTCTTAGGGGAAAAAAAGGAGGATGAATCAAGAGTAGGGCTTTTCCGCCCTTTCGCTTTCGTTTTTGTAGCCATTTTATTTAATTTTTGTGGTGAGTTTATTCGCCAATTTTTAGTTCAACCTTCCTTCTCCTCCCTATATCACAATTAAGTTTGTGGTATTTACCAGTGTTGGCACTTATCTGTGTTACTTATCTATTGGCACTTTAATAAATATTATTGTGATTTAGTATAAGTGACCACCTTAGATACTTTAACAGACCTTTCCAATCTGTTGTTCTCTTTAAGGAGTCGTAATTACTTCATAAGTCTATTCACCTGCTTTCTCATGTCCATTTATTGGACTTTAGACTTTGCAAGGAGAAAATATCTTTTTCCTTTTACTTTCCTCTTTTTCCTTTTCTCTTTCCTCTTTTTTTTTTCCTTGTATGTTATTATGAGAAAAAAAGAGCTAGTTTGTTACATTGCCTCCTTTTAGTCTTTTACTGCAGGTTTTATTTGTTTTATTGCATTATTGTCCTTATGTTGTATACAAAACGTTGTCTTTCTTATGTTGCAGGGAAGATTAATACCATAACAGTTCTTTAATGTCCATTTTACTTATGTTGAGAGGCAGAGAAATTAAACAGACAAAAAAAGTTTTACTTAACTCTCCGTAGACTCGTTTTCCTCCATTGCCTGGGATTCAAGTTGTTTGTTTGCTGATCGTGCACGCTGTACAATGCCGGTACAATATCGGTCCTGCACCGTTCTCAGTCTTCCCCAAGCGTTTCTTTGCACTGATAATAGTGCTGGCGTTGCAGCTCTTTTTATCGTCTTTACCTTGGCAGGTCCGTTCTCCTCGGTCTCCAGAGGATGCTCTCCCTCTCTGCACTTCTAGTGCGGGCTGCGGACTCTGCACAGTCTGGTTTAGACGCCACGAGTCTTCCTCTCTGCCTCTCCTTTGCCTGCCCGATGCCATCTTCACTCGCTCACAGCCGCACTGCGCGGCTTAACACGTCATTTCCGGAAACTCCCCTGGTGAAGTCCAACACGTCATTATCTGATTTAATTACCTTGCACAGCTTTGTGTCATCAGCAAAAATGGAGACACTACTTTCCAGTCCCACCTCTAAGTCATTAATAAATATGTTAAAAAGTAGAGGACCTAAATCTGAACCCAGGGGAACCCCACTCACCCCATTAGTCCAATCAGAGTATGTTCCATTTACAACAACGCTTTGCTTCCTGTCTTTTAGCCAGATCTCAACCCAGGAGCAGATATTTACTGCAATTCCTGTATCCCTTAGATTGCACAATAGTCTTCCATGTGGCACTGTATCAAAAGCCTTTGCAAAATCCAAAAAGACTACATCCACTGAGTTGCCTTGATCCAGCTTCCTACTAACCTCGTCATAGAAACTAATTTGATTTGTTTGACATGACCTATCCCATACTAATCCATGTTGACGCCTACTTATAATCCTGTTCAAATAGACATATTCTTGTATATTATCCCTTATTAACCCTTCTAAAAGCTTCCCCACTACAGAAGTGAGGCTCACTGGTCTATAATTCTGCAAAGGTAGTCTAGCCCCATTATGTTGCAGTGCTCCAACCACTGGTACCTTCCTTGTATATACAGAAAAAAAATAACTATTTAGCTAATCTGCCTTTTCCTGGTCACTAATTTTCAGACAGCCTGTGTCACATTGCAATGTTCCTATAGCTTCCTTCCTTGCCTTCTTCCCATTAATATACCTAAAACATATTTTAGTGTTAGTCTTACTCTCTTTTGCAATTCATTTTTTATTTTCTATTTTAGCAAGTCTAATAGCCCTTTTGCAAGCCTTGTTCATTTCCTTGTACTCCCGTAAAGCAGGCTCTGTCACCTCTTGTTTGTATAATTTAAATGCCTGTTTTTTACTTTGTATCTTAAACTTTCAATCATTGTTGAGCCACTTTGGATGTGATTTACTCCTTTTACTTTTATTCACACTTGGTATATGGTGATAAGTATGTATTTTTAGTAAAGATTTAATTGTTGTCCATTTATATTCAGTATTTTTACCTCTGTCTCAGTCTATACTTTGTATTGCTGCCCTTAGACCATTAAAATCTGCCCTTTTAAAATTAAGAGTTTTTGTTGGCCCCTTAAAAAAAAAAATTCAATCTCAAATGAGACTGTGTTGTGATCACTGTTTCCCAAAGGTTGCCCTATTCCAACATATGATACTATATCAATATTATTTGTGATGACTAAATCTAAGATAGCTTCATTTCTAGTAGGCTCTTGTATAACCTGGGCCAGACAATGATGCCTGAGTGTACTCAAGAACCTGCTCTCCTTAGCTGAACTGCTGGTCTTATTTATCCAGTTTATTTCAGGGTAATTAAAATCTCCCATTATTAGCACTTGCCCATGCTTAGCTGCATTTCCAATCTGTAACAATAATTGTATTTCCTCACTTTCAGCTATATTTGGGGGTTTATTGCGGGCTTGTTGAATTGTTGCAATTAAAAAAGGAATTTGCGTCTTTAGCACTGGTAACAATTGCGGGCTTGAAACAACAAAGGAATAGACAGGACAAAGTTACGTTTTTGAAAGCCACCGGGATTTTGAGGCTTTAACTTGCAAATCGATTGCAGTAGCTAAAATAATCCAATTCAATATTAGTAACTTTTACAGGCTCCAATATGGGCTCTTGTAACTACAATTTGGCCAATTGAATAGCTGCCATATTCTTGTATATTATCCCTTATAAACCCTTTGTGACCAAGTGCCCCCAGAGGATGGTGCAAGTTACAGAGCCTTGAAGAGTTCTTTACAGGAGTTAAACTCCTGGATAAGACTTAATTAGTCCAGGTGAGGCAGCTTTTAAAAGCTATTCGATGATATTGCCAAAGATAGACAAGCAGGGATTTAACTTGCTGGCGGAGGAGACGCTAATGAGACTGCAGAGGAAGCGAATGAGACCACACAGAAAGTAAATGGGACCACAGAGATGGCAAAAGAGACAGTGAAAGAGACTGCTGAAAGCATAGAAGAGAATGCTGATGGAGTCAAAGAACCTTTGTCCCTGGAGCAAGATGATATTTTGAAAGTGACTGTTGTTGGGTGTAATGGCCAAAGAGAAAAGGACAAGATATTGGCACTAACTGGGATTGAAATCAGCCTCAGTATGAAGCCTGTTGACCAAGACACTGGGGAAGATTTGAACCCACACCGAAATAGAAATCGTATGGGTAAGACTAATGAAGAGGCCACCTGCAACCTGGAGAGACATCACCACCTGCCCCTGGTGAATGCTCCTGAGGTGGAGGATTATATTAAAGAAAGTAAATGTCTGACAAAGCTCTCTAGACCCAGAAAAAGGGGAGGTTAAACGGATGAAGTCAGCCAGTAATATTACTAAGTATGAAATTGGAATCCTTACTAAAGGGAAAGTTGTGGACAATTAGATTCTGGAGACTAACAGACCTATTAAATTAATGTAATGTAGCCCGCAAGACTTGCGGCTAGTAAATTGGCCCCGTTTAGCAACTCGACAATTACTTGCTCTTAAGGGCGCAATATGGCTACCGGATGTTGAAATTTGAATGGCGCCTGCAAATCCTTTGCTCTCTCAAGCCCATAACTATTACGTTCAAAAGTCGCTATTTAAATTGCTACAAATCCACTGGCGTTCAACCCCGTAACCCGCAAATGGAGCCAAAAAGCCAATGGTTACTAGAGAGGAGGTTAAAGTCCTATCCGAAGCACTGTAAATGCAAATACACACACACTATTGTACTTATAATTAATGGGAAAGTGATGTTAGGTATTAAAATTAATAGCACAACATTCTTAAGCTTGCAAAGCTGCAATATAAAATACTTTTTTTAATGTTTAGTTTCCCCGTTATATCGATCCCGGCAATCAGTGTGTTAATTACATAGTATTTCATAGTAATTTAGGTTGAAAAAATACTTTAGTCCATCAAGTTAAACCTTTTTAGGTCTTGTCTGATCTGCAATACGCAGATTTATTGTTAATTGATCCAGAGGAAGGCAAACAGAAAATAAACCCCAGTAAAACTTTGCCAATTGTCTCAACAGGGAAAAAAATATAAAATTCCTTCCTGACCCCAGATACTGGCGATCGGATTGATCCCTGGATCAATACTCCCTATCTATTTTTCTAGGATAGCCCTTAATGCCCTTTTTATTTAAAAATATAACCAATCCCTTTTTAAAGTTATCTATCGAATCCGCTGTCACCTGCTCCTTTGGTAGAGAATTCCATAGATTAACCACCCTTACTGTGAAGAACCCTTTTCTTTCTTTAAGGTGAAATCTTTTTACTTCTAATCTCAAAGGATGTTTCCTTGTCAGTTCAAAACCTCTTGGCACAAAAAGGTTCCTTTGACAAAGCCTTGTATTGATCCTGGATCACATATTATAATTGTTGAACTACGAGATGTCGTCACACTTTGCGTGATGCGTACGACTTAGCAATGAGTGCCACAGGCGCTCATAGCTGGCGAGCTGTTAAACTCGGAGCACTTAGGCAGTGAGCGCCGAAGGCGCTAACTTGGAGCACTTAGCAAGGTGAGCCATTAACTGGGAGCACTTAGGCGATGAGCGCAAAAAGGCGCACATTGCCGGCGAGCTTTGCAAAGCAAGGAAAGCCGTTAAAACAATAAAACGTGTAGCACTTAGGTGAAGCGAGGCGAGCAGTGGAGGGAATGAAACATATGGGACTTAGCCTACAAACACTACAAAATGCGGCTTCACCTTAGGCTGAAAGTAGTTGACGAACGCGGGACTTAGTATTCCGAGTTAATGGCTCACCTCCGAGTGCTCCTAGTTAATGGCTCACCTCGCTAAGTGCTCCAAGTTAGCGCCTTTGGCGCTCATCGCCTAAGTGCTCAGAGTTTAACAGCTCGCCAGCTATGAGCGCCTGTAGCGCTCATTGCTAAGTCGTACGGATCACGCAAAGTGTGACGACGTCTCGTAGTTCAACAATTATAATATGTGATCCAGGAGACAAGTGACTTAGAAAATAAAAAATACAACATATGAAAAATACAATGTTAACGTCCGAACCACGCAAACCAAAAAACAACAAAAACACAAAAAATAAAACAGAAAATACAACAAAAAGATCACCGATAGCAACAGCCAGGGCGTCTGGAAGTGAGTTGAAACGCGAATTTAGGTCAAGATTAAGTAGTTTCGTCACTTGAAAATGGCCTAAGCAAGAGAAAAAATGACGGCCGAAAAAATTAAAACGTGGCTACACGACCCCGAACCACGCAAAACACAGCCAGCGACGTACGAGATAGAAAAATACTAATAGGAAGGACGGAAAATGAGCGCGCAACGCGGAAAACATAGACTAACGTCTCCATTTTACAATACTAACTTACACATTTACACATTAAGATTGTGAATTTCCCACCTAAACCAACGGTTTTGTCTCACACACGCAGCCTATATATAGGGCACACTTGCCACAGAACTGACACTTTCTCCTCAGGTGATGACAGTCTGAGTGGACATTTTCTGCTGACGGAAAATCCAAAGAGATTGTTAGCGCTTCAGGATACTGATTGCTGAATATTAAATACAAAAATGCAGAATATATTAATAATCATTAATCAATAATTAATTAATTAATTATTAATAAAAAAAAGGATTACTTAAAAAATTGAGCAACCAAGAATTTACGCTTGCTTTAGTTTAGCAATACTTTCATGCTTAGCTGTTTGTAATATATTAATTTATTGAACAATTGATTAATAATGTACTTTAATTTATTAATTAGTAATCATTAAAAAAATGGATAAAGTTTATTAATGCATTAATGCAAAAATATTTAGAAGACATTTAGACATTGGTTCATTAATTATTAATGTACATTATTTTATTAATTAATTATTAGTAATCATTATGAACAACAAATATTTGATATTTTACAATGCCTTTAGTTTAGGAATATATTAATGCATAGCTCTTTAGAATACATTTAGTCAGTGATTAATTGATTATTACTGTACATTCATTGATACTAGTAATTAGTAATATTACCAAAAAAAGAAAACAAAGGGACCACAAATAATATGTGTATTTTAAGATGCACTGACATATATGATGATGCTGATTGCCTAATAGGGATGAATCCAAATATTACAAATGCTTTCCCTCTTATTTGACAGTTTCAGTGTCGCTGCAGCTGACTCAACACAGAGAGTGACGTTTGCAGCCTTTAAACAGCATAAAGATCACCTTAACAGATATATCATTAAATTATCAGCCTTATTAAATTGTAGCCTCGTAAATACGAGGTGAAAATGCAAGGCCTACGCAGTGGAAAAATGAGACAGTTTACAACGCTATTAAATTCAAAGTGCTGCGAGGTACGAGCAAGGGACGCGACCTCGTACACCTTAGGATTTGCGAACGAGGGACGGTATCTCGGATAACTTTGATTTCCGTGGCCGCACGTATCAATTAATCAATTAAGGTTTGCGTGTGAAAATAGCGCAAAATACATAATACGCAACACTTAACTAGACGGCAGTATGCGTTTAAAAGGGAGCCAAAACAGAAAATCATTGACTGTGCTGAGCTTTTGCAAGTAGACACACAGGTCTAGGCGTTGGTATTTTTTTTGTGACAAAGGAGAGTGGGCGAGAGAGAAGGAGTATCGTGAGCTTGTATCTTTTGAAATATCAGAGCATTTAACACACAAAATGACTGATATCACATAATTCACACACATAGCATAATACGTACACATAGCTACACCTAGTGGTAGGCCACTGAACACCTACACCCCCTATAATCTCCCCCCCCGGCACCGGTCCCCCCCCATACAATTACTGAACTACACATAATACTCACATCTTTCTTTTTTTACCCCATAAACCTACACATACATATTATATTTAATTATCGTGATTTTATTTTCATAGGTGGGTGGAGCAGGGGAGGAGGAAAGTAAGGAAAGAGAGGCGGTCCGTGCACCATAAGTTTGATGACTTAAATATTATGGTAAAAAGGAAGATGACCAAGGAGGCAGCAGCACATGGTACAGGTGGTGGTCCTGCTGCTGACTTTACATATAAGGAATGGGAGAGGACAGTGATGAACTTTATTCCTCCTGAAGCAGTGGTGGGCATACCAAGCCAGGTGGACACAGATCACCCTAGGAGACTGCAACGTGAGTATCATATCACATCACACACATGGTTGTCTGAGATTGTGGGGGGATGGGCTATCCAAAAGCCTGCAGATAACATGCTGTATGTATGTATGTTTGTATGTATCAATAGGCCTGTATACTGGCTGTTGTATATAATGAGCTGTATCCCTCTAGAAGAGGGGTGGGTAAGGAGGGTCACATACATGCCTGCCTTTCAAGATATCCTTTCTGTGCACAGGTGAGTCAATCAGGATGACTGAAGAGGCGATTGACTCACCTGTATGGCCCTCCAGGACTGAACCTGCCCACCCTTGCTCAAGAATTATATGGCCTCCTACACCCCTGCCCACACACAGGGATAATTGACATACAATAGCACTATAAGCCCTATGATTGACTAAAGATATATGGGGTGACAATAACCATTTCAGTCCTGGTAGCAAACATATCATGTTCAGAATTTGTATCCCTGATATGTCAATTTCTAATTATATCCAGATTGATTGCAATAGAGCAGGGGTGTCCAAACTCAAACTTGCTGGGCTGCGCACAGGCCTGGATATGTGGATTTCATTTATGTGCACAGATGAGTCAATTAGACTAAATGACCTGGAGAATGATATTCCCAGCTGGGTGCAGCATGGCTATCCACAAATGCAGGCCTGGCTTTGGCCTCCACTCCGATAGAGAGTAAAAATCTGGCTGTGCGTCTTATGTGGATACAGACTCTGTAGGACTGCATGTGTGTCATATACTGTCCTAACCTGGCCCATGTCTCAGCTGCATATTAACAACAATTGCTGTAAACTTGTCACAGATTGGTCAGTCTCATACACTGCACAGCAGATCCAGCAGAGCACATGTCTGATGCACATGCAGTCTACATTCATATGAGCCATGATCCACAATGCTTATTATGCAGCCCATGGCTCATCTGTGTAACACAAGCACCACAGTCAATCACAGGTGACCATGATGTCAAGGATATGTAAATGCATAGCTGTCAATTGTGTATGGCAACCAAATTAAATATATGTTTATTCCATTGCAGTACCCACAAGTCCAGCAGAGGAGGAGGAGGAGGCAGGAGTGCCTGAAGAGGAGGGCCAGGACATCCAAGAGGGCCCGGGACCATCCACATCACTGGCTTATGAGGAGTGGGAAGTGATGCCCTCAACTGCAACATTTAATCGGCCACAGCCATACCGGCAATATCAACCGGCCATGTCCTGGTCCCAGACCTCCCAGCTGCCACCAGCATTATCCCAAATATGGGGGCAGCACACCACATGGATGCCATCATCCTATGCTGCCCCTTACCATGCTGCCCCTTATCCAAGGCCATATAAGGTTGGACATGAGTACCCATCTTTCAATACACCTGGCCATTAATCATGGTATGACCCCCAGGGCTACATGCTGCCACCTCAGGGCCTGCACTAGCCACCAATGCAGCAGTGGCCACCCTATTCTGTACCACCCTTTGCTGTGCCTCCCTCAGCGGCTCCACCCTCAGCAGGGGCTCCACCCTCAGCAGGGGCTCCACCCTCAGCAGCGGCTCCACCCTCATCATGGGCTCTACCCTCAGCAGCGGCTCCACCCTCAGCATGGGCTCTACCCTCAGCAGCGGCTACACCCTCAGCAGGGGCCCCACCCTCAGCAGCTATGTTGACATACTATTGGCTGGCTACAGAGTGTGTACATGTCTGGTTATGTTTAACATTTCAACAAGTGATGTTCAATGTGGATTGACCTTGAGATGAAATGCTGTATTTAATCATAATATTGTTATGACTGATATCTTGTTCTTGTCTCTGTAGCTGTTAATAGCCAAATCTCACACCTATGAATACATTTTCTTCATCTACGAGCAGTACAATACCATCATGTGAGTAAACACTCAACCAAGTTCCCAACAGGCATTCTATCAGTGTCATTGACCAATGCTGATGGCTCGAAAATGCAATATATGACTACATATCTCTTCACTAAGGAACATGACTGTGTGATTTTCCATTATAATGATCAGTGTCCCGGCTGTAGAATTGCACAGTCCCATTAGGATCTGCTAATCCAAACCAGCAATTCTACATACGTTTTTGTAGCATTCCATCCCGTTAACATTATGAAAGTGGATTCATTTATTTCATGTCATCCAAACCAAACTGCTAATTTCCTTGGTTTCTCATCATGATCAATCTGTATGTGTTTAGGGGTAATGTGAACAGTGTAATCTGTCTGGCCTTGGCACCCCCCATATGCCAGTGAGATGTGATATCAGCATGGCACAACTATTCCATGTAGATAGTGATAGTACATTTTGCTGAAGGATTGTGTTCACAGTGAAGCATGCCTTGTCATATTACACATCCTCAACATATTCCGGGAAGGTTGACTGAACAGGACAGAATCAATATGGTTATTACTGCTCGTAGATGACGTTCATGTTAGCTGGTTTATGGTAGTGTCCAAAGCAAAAACAATGTACTATAATAACATCTTATGATTGTTCTAACACCTCCTCTCTATATTTTCCAGATTCACATCATCTATTGACCGATCATCAGTAATGTATGCGAACACACTGTGTGTAGAATCGTTTAGTATCACATGATTCATGTTTTCTAGTGTCTGTTTATTCTGGCAACCATATGGTTGTTGTATGCGCATTAATGGTTATGTTGATGAAATGGTGTGTTATATGCTGTTGGTTACTGTGGGGTCCTGACCACATGTGACCCTAGTAGATGCTATGCATTACCCTCATGATGTTTCCCCTTCAGATGTTCTCTGATTTGCCACAGCCCCTTGCCATACTGGGATCCGTTCAGACCACACCCATGATATTAATGCACAATCTTGTCCATTTCTATTTGTGCACTGTGTATGAAATAAAGTATGATGATGTTATACTGTTATCACTGTTTCTGTATGTTTGTACCATATCATGGATACAGATAGAATGAAGTGTCATTCAATACATATATGTATTTGTTTACAGAGATACATATGCTACATTAATCTGTACCTTGCCAATATAGATGTAGGTGCCAGCCAGAGGGGCGTGAATTCAAAAATCATGTCTATAGACATGCAGGGTTGTATATAATGACTTGAAGGGCTCAACTTGAATGATGTTATGAATCTACATTCATGATTATGTAGTAATTTAAACGCATATTGAACAGAATAGTTACACCCCTAACTGATGGTGATGAGCACATCTGTTGACTTTCAGGGTAATGTACTTGTTAATATAAAAAAAGGGGAGAGATAGAACAGGCATCCTTTTAAGTTAAAGTGCACACCCTCTGCCTAAGCATCAATATAGAGCAGCAAAATATAAAACTTAACATTTATTAATATGATTAAAATAACTCGTATAAAATCCTGCAACTCTGACGAGATAAAGAGAGTATGGGAAGTTTGTAAATCAGAGGGCTACCTTATATAGAAACATGTAATATTGGACCCTATATATCCTGCAAATTAATGGGATTTAATGTAATAATATCTAGTAACAAAAAAACAAATAAATGGCAAACTATCTAAATATATTGCACTCAATGGTCTTAAAATAAAGTGCCACGTGCTGTGATTGTACAAAATTGCCACACAATAAATTATATTAAAGTGCCAATTCCACAATTGAATAAGAGAAAACATCTATTTCCCCAGTATAATAAAGTGCCAGAGCTAAGTGTAAGGGTATTAGTGCTAAGTATAAGGGTATTAGGGTCATTGGAAAAATGATACATTTTAAGTGTAAGCCCAATACTGAATAGTATTGCGATAATTATTACTTCCTATTCTCAACCTATGGAGCCTTAGTGCATATTATCAAATCCCTCATATCAACTATATGACGCCCACTTGCTCATTTATTCCTAAGGGATATCGATAATTTATATATGTATTTATTAAGGAGGTCAGTCTATGCTATTAGATGCCAAGGCTCCAAGCTATCGGCGCGTCGCCTATGCGTCTGCGTACGACATCATAGGACGGCGCTGCAGCGTAGCAGAGCGTAGCAGAGCGTGCAACCTGACGCACGTTTCTGTAAATTTTCTGTAATATGTGGCCATATTATTACACAAATAATCACTATGTAGTTCAAATTGATGTAGCAGTTCTGTTGCTGTTCATGTTTTTCCAAGTCTAGGTTGTTGAAAGAAGAGTTGACACACTGCAACAGCTCTGTAAGGTTAATATGATGTGAGGATTACAGTCACAAATTAGACAAAGTATGTGTTCTATTCGTATTGGATATCTCTTTTTAATAAAAAGTCAATGCCTGTTTGTGGGTTATGCCATGTTGCTATAGGGTGAGAAAATATGGATTTTTGCATTGTCTTATGTAAACAAGTCTAAAAGGCTGTGTCTGGATATATTTCAGTAGTAGTCATTTCTCCAGCCAGTCAGCAGCAGCCACCATGTTGGGTTTGGCTGCTGATCCATATTTGATCTGAATAAACTCTAATCATGAGACAAAAAACAGAGGACTCTGTTTTGTGTTATCGTGACTGGTTCTTGATCTCCAAAGTATGTGTGTATGGTATTTATCTACGACATATTGATCCCATTTCATGTGGTGTGGCAGGATCATATGATGTGAACAATACTGGTCCGTAGTGTTTGGAGGTATTCCTATACAAATGTGGGGCATATATACATTCACATAGTGGGATATATAATCCACTCAAATTATCGATGCCATTGATGTTTAGAACTGTCAGTACTTAAGATGCGTATGAGAATGTGTGCTTACTTACCTGTAACTGATCGTGTACATACAGCATATCAGGAAGCTCTCCTCTACTGTGGACTGGTTGGAATTCTGTCTGACAAGGGCGATGCATCAAGGTGTATTTGGTTAGGCATAATCCAGATACATTAGACTGTATTCCATTCATATTGGGTATGTACTTACATGTGAAGTACTCACGAATGAGGCGGGTACGTTGTTGTGACCCCTGCAGATTATGCCCTATGTCAACATTTGATAGTATATCAATATTATTTGTGATAACTAAATCCAAGACAGCCTAATTTCTAGTAGGTTCTTGTATAACCTGGGCCAGATAATGATCTCTGAGTGTACTCAAGAACCTGTTCCCTTTAGCTGAACTGCTGGTCTAATTTATCCAGTTTTTTTCAGGGTAATTAAAATCTCCCATTATTAGAATTCGACCATGCTTAGCTGCATTTCCAATCTGTAACAATAATTGCATTTCATCACTTTCAATTATATTTGGGGGTTTATAGCATACTCCTACTAATATTCTTTTAGAATTTGCTGCTCCGCTATTTAACTCTACCCACAAACATTCAACATTACAGCTAGTTCCACCATAAATATCTTCTCTGACTATAGGCTTAAATCCAGGCTTAACATACAAACAAATCCTTCCTCCTCTTTTACCATTGCCCCTATCTTTCCTAAATAGGTTATAACCATCCAGATTAACAGTCCAATCATGAGATTCATCCCACCATGTTTCAGTAATCCCATTTCTCATTAACTTCTAGTAATTCTAACTCTCCCATTTTTCCTGGCAAGCTTCTGGCATTAGCGATCATACACCTTATGTTATGAGTCTGTAGTTCTGAAGTGCCTGCCACTGTACTTGAGTTATTTAGCAATACCTCCCTATTGACTGTACTAACCCTCCTCCATCTCCTCCCCCATGACTAGTTAATGAGTTCCTTACCCCCTCTACACTTTCTACCCCATTACTTCTATCTCATCCCTCCCCCCACCTACTAGTTTAAAAACTCCACCAGCCGTTCTGCCATCCTATCCCCTAGCACAAAAGCTCCCTCATCATTAAGGTGCAATCCATCCCTGCTATAGAGATTGTACCCAAGTGAGAAGTCGGGTCAATGCTCTAAAAACCCAACCCCTCCTTATGCACCACATTTTTAGCCATGCAGTAACCTCCCTAAGCTTATTCTGCCTCCCTGGGCTAGCACATGGCACTGGTAGTATCTCAGAAAAAACAACCTTGTAGGTCGTTGCCTTCAGCTGATTACCTAGTTCTATAAAATCATTCTTTAGTATACTCCATCTTCCACTAACTTTGTCATTGGTACCAATATGTACCAAGACCACTGGTTCATTTCCAGCCCCTCCCAATAATTTATCTACTTGATGCACAACATGCCGAACCCGAGCACCCATGAGACAGCAAACTGTTCGATTTCTGGAATCTGGGTGACAAATAACCCTGTCTTCCTTCCTAATAATAGAGTCCCCAACCACCAAAACCTGCCTGTTGCTCTGCCTATTCTGCCCTCCCATTCCTCCAGTAGAACTGTTCTCCCAGCTGTTAGAGGGAACAGCTCTATCTAGCATTGCCATTCCTAAATGGACACCCCCAACAGTTTCACTTAAACTGACAAATCTGTTGGTGCTTGCCAACTCAGAACTGGTCTGCCTCCTGCTCCTGTTCCCCCTGCTTCCCCTTGTAACTGTAACCCAGCTACCTCCCTGGACATCCTCTCTAGCCCCAGCTCCCCCCCTCCATGCTAGGCCCAGCTAAACTGTGCTCCGTGAGCACCAACCCCCTTTCCAGTGGAGCAATATCACTAAGTGCTGCAACTCTCATCTCCAGATATCCAATTTGAGTTTCAAGATAGACAACATGCTCACACCTGTCACAGAGGTATGGACCCTGGACCATGTGTTCCAGTAGTACATACATATGACAGGATGTACACTGAGTGAGGTTTCCACTGGACTGACTCATAATTACAGTGGGGAAAAAATGTATAAAACACTACAATGTTCTCCCCCTTTGCACCCCCTCTTTTTATTTAAACTCCTACACTTATACTAGAACTGCCCTTATGCTAGTAGTGTTCGCACCTTCCCCTGTTTATATTAGGTTCTTACTACTCACCTACCCACTACTCACTGCACAAGTACACACACTTACTGTTCAGGAGAAATCACAGAACAGATGCAAACATATATACATATAATGGAACTTGCATGGACTTGAATATCATATTTACTGATTTATATATATTGCATTGATTCTGGAATGCAGGTCTAATTGAAACTTTTAATTGAAACCCGTAATGCTTTGAAATCTAACTTCCATTTTTGAGTGATGTAATGATGACAATCTCATTTACCATTGGCTCTGTCTAAACCCGTAACTATAGTTTGACTAATTGATCATCTTCATGGCCCGAACATCCAACGTACGCAAGAATGGTTTACAGGTTTAGTCTCCGGTCCATAACTCGAAGCCTGGTTCAATTTAATAGCTCTGTAACGCAGCCAAACTTTAAGCCTGAAGCCTTTGCGGTGTGCCAGTGCTGCTACGGGTGTTGAATTTAATAGGGATGTAAGTGGGCGAAAGAGGACCCACCTACCCAGAGGGCACATATGAAGAAGAGGCTGGAGATGTGTCCTAATAGAGTTTTAGAATATCCCAAGAGCTCACTGTCTCAGGCGGCGATAAAACAAAGTGCTGTGGATGCAGAGAGACGAGAAGAAAAACAAGTCTAGTGAGAAATGAAGATGAACACTATGCCAGAGGGACTGCAAAAGCCTGAAATAGAAGACAGGAATGTCACTACTAAAATGAGGGGTAACAGGATAATGACAGATCACGTTCCTGAATGGAGGAGGAAGCCTGTCTTTGAGGACAGCAGAGTGTCCTACAAGAAGAAGACATAGGTGTTCTCATTCGGAGCAGAGGAAGAGACTTCCTCAAGTACAAGCTGAAAGAGTCAGTTGTGCAAGAGCAACAGCATCCGGAGAAACATGAAAAATTGCAAAGCGGCTAGGATAGGTGCAAGCTTGTGTGTCAAATGTAGGCCTGAAGTTGCTGAACCGCTGGAGAAATTCCAGCATAGCCAAATTTCTGAGAGAGCTCTCCTAGCAGAAATAAAGAGTCACAGACCCTGCAGGATTGGTAGCACTGTGTTACCAAATATGCCTGCTGTAAACGATAAGTCAGGCAAGGTGCAGATCCAAGAGCTCAAAGCAACCCTGAGTGAGGTCATGCTTGTCAATCCTATGAAGGAATATGTACCAGTATGGAAGCAGGTTTGCTGTATGAAGATGATACAGTTTTCTGAGAATTATCAGCCACTCTATTTGAGCACCTGCAAGAGAAAGAGCCATGTCATCTCTCCTCATAAACCATGGGCACAAGACGGTATGAGGGAATGTAGAAGTAATTGTGAGGAAAAGTTGGCAGAGAAACAGCCAAAAAAGTTAATATTTCGTAATGACGATAATGATGATGAGGGTGAACCTAATACGAGAGAGTTGGAGACTCTGCATAAAGAGCTGAGGAAGCAAGCCTGACCAGCTCCAAACGTTGCAGAGTCTGACCAAGGGTTTCACAAACTGACAGAGAGTCAGCCACTACCTGAGTCAGACACCAACCCCCCTCTAGTTGTGTTAACGGAGCATGTGGCAGTGTTGGAAAGAGAAAAAGAAGTCAAACTTCATAAGTTAGCGTAGCTGAAAATACAGAATGAGGAAGATATCTTTAGCCAATATGATGCACAGAAGCTTCACAGTGCTCTAGTGAATAAAGAGGTCGCAAACGTTAATATAAAACAACAGCTGCAGAAGAAACCCTCTGACCAACATGCTCTAGTCCCAAGCTTCACAGAAAATCTGAGTTCCTGGGGCTTTCCCGAAATGGTTTGTGAGATGTATTTGGGACAGCCAAAAGTACAGAGCGAGAAGTACAGAGCCCAGAGGTCTCGGGGTGCATGGAGACACCAGCACGGGATTGGCAGAGACCGGCATGGACAGGACCATGGCCTTGAGGTCAAAGCAGATGACGTCTCCAAAGCAATTTTTAAACATTAGAACTATCCCAATCGGTTAATTGTAGATAAAGCTATCAATGAAGATAACAGTGGGACATGATCACCAGGAACGCAAAAAACCTTTTGGAGAAAATAAAAATACTGTTGGCCTCATGGAGTGATTTGATTTTTACATGGACAGGTAGAATTGCGGCCACGAGGATGTCAATCTTGCCTCATATTAATTACTTGATGCGCGATATTGCACGTCCTCTTACGGGCTGGGCTATTGGACAGTTTCAGAAGACTTGCAAGAATGGCAGTATAAACCAGATGAGTTATTATCTTATAATGGTCTTCCATTGGACAAAGTAAGAAAGGAATTCTTGATGTTAAGATATGTGGACATTTTTGGAACAGACTGAATGGAAAAATGCAGCTGATACCTTTTTTCTAGTCCCTTAATAACATGGGAAATGTTAATTAGAGAGTTAAATATACAGCATTTGGGCTTTTGGGCTAAATGGAATATTAAAACTTTAGGTGATCTCTATACAAATAGGGGAATGAGATCCTTGGTGGAATTACAAGAGAAATTTGGCATTCCAGAAACAAGTTGGTTAGATTACAATAGCCTTAGACCTACATTATTACTTTCAAAATATACTATTGTTGCATAAGACAGCTTACAACCTTGGAGCAAGTACTAAGTTCCAATAATAAGAAACATCTCATCTCAAAATGCTATCAGGCCTTAAAGGCTCAGTTAGAGATAGAACAAAACAGCAATATGAGGAAATGGGAAGTGGACATAAAATAGAATTGCAAGTAGACACCTGGTTTAAGGCCTGTGAAACTACTCATAAGATGATTAAATATGCACCTTGGAGGGAGTTTTTTTTAAAAAACAAACTGTTGAATAGATGGTATATGACACCAACTAAGATAGTCAAATTTCCAAAAAGCCTCAAGACACAAAGTGCTGGAGAGGCTGTGGACTGAATGGAACAATGATGCATGTGTGGTGGGAATGCCGGGGTCTTCAATACTTTTGGAAAAGGTGCTTTAAAGAAATAACTAAAATAATAGAACTGTAGGTAGATCGGTCTCCGGAAATAGCACTTTTACATATCTTACCAGGTTCGTTGAATGCAAAAATGAAAGCAACAATTACCCACATTTGAAGTATCGCTAAGTGGCTGATAGCCTCATATTGGAAGCAAGTCCGAATTCCAAAATGGATAGAGATAGTAGAAAATATGAATAAGAATTGGGCCTTAGAAAAAGATGCAATGGAATATGGAATAATTAATGATTCCCAAAAGTATTGGGAAATTTGGAATAAAAAACAATCCCCGTACATAAAATAGTTAATTCAGAATTAAGCAATGTTGCCAGTTGCCTTTGTTTCCACTCTCCGTCTCACCAATGGATTATGTGTGAAGTTAAAATGGTAATGTAAGACATTTGTTAACAGAGCAAGATTGACAAACAAAGAATTATGCTTAGGAAAGGATGATGGTAATTGAGGTGAAGAGCTTGAGAAACAAAGAAGCATAATAATAGTAATTCAGGTAGAAAAGTAATAATTGCCCAAGACGTGATAAATGTATTTTTCTTTTTTTTGTTTTGTTACTGATGTTTATGTAATAAGATGGGAAATGTATGCATATAGGAAAATAAATGTTAAAGAGAACTAAAGAAGTAAGAAAGATAATTCCAAGCTCTGACCAACAATGTAAACATTTAATAATTGCAATTTGGAAAAGTAATATATGCTATGCAAGTGGTTGCTTGTGCAATTGTATTTTTATACCTTGAAAATAAAGTAAATAAATAATAAAAAAAGACAACAGAGTGGTGTCGATGTCTCAGGCCAAGATAGATGAGCTTCAATTGTTCCGAGGAGACACTGTTCCTCTGAACAGGAAGAAGAGGCAGGAAGCTGAGTGCACTGTTCTCTCGATGAGACCTGCTCAGATGAGAAGATCAGGATGAACAGAGTTGTATGTAACAACCTGAAGTTGCGGCTTGGAGATGTTATCAGTATCCAGCCATGTCCAGATATGAAGTATGGCAAACACAACTGTGTTTTCCCCATAGATGACGCTGTGGAAGAGATCACTGGTAATCGGTTTGATGGGTATTGCAAGCCTTACTTCTTGGAAGCCTACAGACCAATCAGAAAAGGAAATAGACCCAAGCCCATACTGTATAGTTGCTCCAGACACTGTAATCCACAATGAAGGGGAGCACATTAAATGTGAGGATGAAAAGATGTATCAACAAGTGGCCATCCAATCACTGATTTTTTTTCCAATGCAGATGGCACTGAGGAGGAAAGGTGTACTTAACAGAGAGTTCTTGAAGAGTGAGCAATTATACAGAGTGCAGAGGCCACTGAACGTTGCGTCACTATCTACACAATGTGGTTGCCATGTACGGTGTCATGATCCTCTTGACCACCAGTCCTTGGGACTCATATGATCCGCCCAGAATGATTAGGATTTTGAGGGTGGCCATTATCTTGGCTGCTTAAAGATTCCCATCAGGACTGCCTCCTGGGAATATGTGGTGTGGGACTGGGCTAAGTCTGTTTATAGTTATTTAATGTTATTTTCGGTTGATTAACATATGTATGTTAATTACTGTATTTTATCTTATGCTGTTATGTTATGTTGATTACTCAATATTTAATTGTGTCCAGTGTAAAAGGAGTTAACAGGCAGTTGGAATGTTGAGGTAGCCAGTAACTGACAGTTGGGGAAAGAGAACATCAGTTAGTCATGTAATGGTGTCTCTGAGAACAAGACAGTCTGAAGGCAGTCTGTGATGCATCTGACAGGAGAGATGTAAGGTAACCCAGCTATTAGTGACTCTGAGAAGCTTAATATACAGTGGATATAAAAAGTCTACACACCCCTGTTAAAATGTCAGGTTTCTGTGCTGTAAAAAAATGAGACAAAGATAAATCATTTCAGAATTTTTTTCATCTTTAATGAGACCTATAAACTGTACAACTCAATTGAAAAACAAACTGAAATCTTTTAAGTGGAGGGAATAAAAATAAAAAATATAAATAATGTGGTTGTATAAGTCTGCACACCCTCTTATAACTGTGGATGTAGCTGTGTTCAGAATTAAGCAATCACAATCCAAATTGTGTTAAATAGGAGTCAGCATACACCTGCCATCATTTAAAGTGCCTCTGATTAACCCCAAATAAAGTTCAGCTGCTCTAGTCGGTCTTACCTGAAATTTTCTTAGTCGCATCCCACAGCAAAAGCCATGTTCCACAGAGAGCTTCCAAAGCATCAGAGGGATCTCATTGTTAAAAGGTATCAGTCAGGAGAAGGGTACAAAAGAATTTCCAAGACATTAGATATACCATGGAACACAGTGAAGACAGTCATCATCAAGTGGAGAAAATATGGCACAACAGTGACATTACCAAGAACTGGAGCTCCCTCAAAAATTGATGAAAAGACGAGAAGAAAACTGGTCTGGAAGGCTACCAAGAGGCCTACAGTAACATTAAAGGAGCTACAGGAATATACAGCAAGTACTGGCTGTGTGGAACATGTGACAACAATCTCCCGTATTCTTCATATGTCTGGGCTATGGGGTAGAGTGGCAAGACGAAAGCCTTTTCTTACGAAGAAAAACATCAAAGCCAGGCTTCATTTTGCAAAAACACATCTGAAGTTTTCCAAAAGCATGTGGGAAAAGGTGTTATGGTCTGATGAAACCAAGGTTGAACTTTTTGGCCATAATTCCAAAAGATATGTTTGGCGCAAAAACAACACTGCACATCACCAAAAGAACACCATACCCACAGTGAAGCATGGTGGTGGCAGCATCATGCTTTGGGGCTGTTTTTCTTCAGCTGGAAATGGGACCTTAGTTAAGATAGAGGGAATTATGAACAGTTCCAAATACCAGTCAATATTGACACAAAACCTTCAGGCTTTTGCTAGAAAGCTGAACATGAAGAGGAACTTCATCTTTCAGCATGACAATGACCCAAAGCATACATCCAAATCAACAAAGGAATGGCTTCACCAGAAGAAGATTACAGTTTTGGAATGGCCCAGCCAGAGCCCAGACCTGAATCTGATTGAAAATCTGTGGGGTGATCTGAAGAGGGCTGTGCACAGGAGATGCCCTCGCAATCTGACAGATTTGGAGTGTTTTTGCAAAGAAGAGTGGGCAAATCTTGACAAGTCAAAATGTGCCATGCTGATAGACTCCTGATAGATACCCAAAAAGCCTGAGTGCTGTAATAAAACCAGAAGGTGCTTCAACATAGTATTAGTTAAGGGTGTGCATACTTATGCAACCATGTTATTTTATTTTTATATTCTTTCTTCCCTCTACCTAAAAGATTTCAGTTTGTTTTTCAGTTGTACAGTTTATTGCTCATATTAAAGGTGGAAAAAGTTCTGAAATGATTTATCTTTGTCTCATTTTTTACAGCACATAAACCTGACATTTTAACAGGGGTGCGTAGACTTTTTATATCCACTGTATATACATGGAATAAGATATCTGGAATATATGTATGTATCAGAATCCATAGTGAAGATATGATTAATATATATATGGGAAAAGATATCTGGAAGATATATATGTGTCAGAGAAAATGGCTGCCCTGATCCAGCCAGTCTGAAGGCAGTCTGTGATCATCTGACAGGAGAGAAGTGAGGTTACATAGTTACATAGTATTTAAGGTTGAAAAAAGTCCATCAAGTTCAACCTTTTAAGATCTCCTCTGATCTGCAATATGCGGATTAACTATTAAGGTAACCCAGCTATTAGTAACTCTGAGAAGCTTAATATATACACACATGGAATAAGATATCTGGAAAAATCCATAGTGAAAATAGGATTAATATATATATGGGAAAATATATCTGGAAGATATATATGTGTCAGAGAAAATGGCTGCCCATATCCTGTAAAATTATTGAAGTGTGTATATGCTCCTAACTGATGGGGAGGAAACCTAAACATATCTAGAAGATATATGTATAGTCACCATTACTAGAGAAGATAATAATGAAGTGGATGTTATGGTGCCTTGCAGATGAAACCTTGATAATAGTACTTTATACAAAATCTAGAAGACATACAAACTGTTACAGAATGTTATTATTTCAAGTTTAAGTATACATCTATTGAACCTTTTATGAGGTTTCCACAACAATAAAAGCAGTTCCTGAGTTTTATAATGCTGAGCCTGCATTCTTGTTTTAAAATGCTGCATAAGGAGAAAGGACATTGTAGAAAAATCAGTCTTGGTGAAGGGATTAAAGGAACCTGTTGTATCTGCTGTGTAGGTTTGGCCATAACAGCCTTATCAAGCCCGACTGAAGAAAGCAGATCGCCACATATGACTTTAACGGCTTCTGAGCAGTAGTCGCTCAACCCCATGTTGTTGAGCTGAGGGGTAGGTTGTGTGACAGAGTGCCCCCAGGAGATGGTGCAAGGTACAGAGACTTGAAGAGTTCTATACAGGAGTGATGGAGTTAAACTCCTGGATAAGACTTAATTAGCCCAGGTGAAGTAGCGGTTAAAAGCCTGGAAAGGAGAGATGGGCCTGGCTGGGCTTGCAGTGTGGATCAGTCTGCCTGACTACTACCATTTACAGTCTGTGTGACAGCAGCAAAAGTACAGAAAGAGCCTCAGTTTGAGAGAGAGAGAGAGAGTGGACACATGAAGTGTTGGAGCTGGGGAGATTCCAATAAAGAGAAAGGCTATATTTGGGAAATATACCAGCACGCTTGGGTCAACAGGAAAATACACTTACAGAGGGCCTGCATTTCCTACCAGGCCAGAGGGACACACTCACTGCAAACTGAAACAACTGCAGAGATTGACAGTCTGCTTAAAACACAATATCAGAAGCCTTTATTTCCATGATTTACCCACAGGGAAGATACTCTTTGTGTGAAGAGATTTTTCTTCCTAGAGTACCTACAGTACTCTTAAAGGGTCCCTGGGGAGGGCACACATAGAGACGGGCTGGCCGGTGCCCTAAACCATGTTATGGAGGTAGTGATTGTTGAACTGTGACCTGCAAAATTCAGAGACTGTAGAGTGAACAGGAGAAAATAGTGCTTCATTTAAGCAGCTCAGGCCTAGTCAGGGCGTTCCTGAAGGTCAGTCATAACGTTTATGCAGATGTTTATTTTCAACAATTATTACGTTTATATTGTTTTGTTTATATTGTATATTGTATTGTTATATTGTATTGTTTTGTTTTCATTTGCACATTAAAAATCCTGTTTACTGCACTCTACTGTACTATCTTGAATAGTTCTTTCAAAGAAGGAATCAGTTTGATGCGACCATCCTTGTCACACCTTCTAAAAGCTTTCCCACTAAAGAAGAGAAGCTTACAGGTCTATACTTCCCCAGATTTGCTCTTGGTCCCTTGTAAAATATAGGTATCATATCTGTTTTTCTCCAGTCATCTGGTAGCGACCCTGTGTTGAGTGAATCTTGAATAATTAGATACAATGGTTTGGTTATTAAGGAACCCAGTTCCCTCAGTACTCTTGGATGAGTACAGGACCTGGGGCTTTATTAACATGTATTTTTTCCAAAATCTTTTGGATTTCTTCCTGTGTTAACCAATTATTTGCCGAAGTAGTGTAACCCCATGTTGTTGTAATGTTCCAACAACTGGTACCTCCCTTGTGTATACCAAAGAAAATTACTTTTTTAGCTTATCTGCCTTTTTTCTTGATCACATTATTAATCAGATGGACATTTTCAGATTCTAATGTCCCTATACCTTCTTTCCTGACATTCTTTCCATTAATATATTTAAAACATATTTTAGGGTTAGTCTTACTCTCCTTTGCAACAAACTTTTCAGTTTTTATTTTAGCCAGTCTAATAGCCATTTTGCAAGACTTGTTAACTTCCTTGTACTCACGTAAAGCAGTCTCTGTCCCTACTTGATTGTATTAAATATATAGTTGTTTTTTTATTTTGTGTCTTGATCTTTAAATCATTGCTAAGCCACATTGGATGTGATTTTCCTTTTACTTTTATTCTGCCAAAAACTGTAAACGGACAATAAAAACTCTTAAAACCTGCCCTTTTAAAACTAAGAGTTTTTGTTGGCTCTGGGTTGGGATCACTGTTTCCTAAAGGTTGCCCTATTTCAACAGTTGATAATATGACAATATTATTTGTGATAACGTAATCCAAGATAGCCTCATTTCTTGTAGGTTCTTGTATAACCTGTTTCAGATAATGATCTCAAGAACCTGCTCCCCTTTGCTGAACTGCTGGTCTCATTAGTCCAGTTTATTTCAGGGTAGTTAAAATTCTCCATTAATAAAAACGTGACCATGGTTAGCTGCACTTCCAAACTGTAACAATTATTGCAGTTCCTCACTTTCAATTATATTTGGGGGCTTAAAGCATACTCCTATCAATTTTCTTTTAGAATTTACTCCTCCACTATTTAACTCTACCCACAAACATTTAACATCATAGCTAGTTCCACCTAAATATCTTCTCTGACTATAGGCTTAAATTCAGGCTTAACATACAGACAAATCCATCACCCTCTTTTACCATTGCCCCTATCTTTCCTAAATAGCTTATAACCATCCAGATTAACAGTACAGTCATGAGAGTCATCCCACCATGTTTCAGTAATGCCTTTTAAATACCATTTCTCAATAACCACTAATAATTCTTACTTGCCCATTTTTCCTGACCAACTTCTGGCATTAGCAAGCATACACCTTTATGCTGGTATGAGTCTGTAGTTCTGAGTT
Organism: Discoglossus pictus; assembly: GCA_027410445.1. Classification (NCBI taxonomy): domain Eukaryota; kingdom Metazoa; phylum Chordata; class Amphibia; order Anura; family Alytidae; genus Discoglossus; species Discoglossus pictus. The sequence goes on along the minus strand of CM050171.1, from coordinate 47,614,798 downwards.
GCCTTCTAATAGTTAATTCATTCCTTACCCCTTCTACGGTTAATAACCCATTGCTTCTATTATTAATTATTATATGCTCTCACTATGCAATTCCTGCCTGTCCAATCCATTGTGGCTGTTACTGTGCAGGTATTCTTTCCCACACTCTCATGTAAGAACAAACCTTTATGCAGTTTTTTTATTCCTTCCTTCCTTTCCTCACTTAACTCCTCTGGTATTTCCCTGCTTAACCTCTAGAGAATGCTGTACAGATTTTCTGAGGTGAATGAATATCAGGCAGAGTCCAGACAGGGCTTTGGGTAGAGTTATTGAAATGGCAGGGGGGTTGATGGAATAATTAAATGTGACTAGGGTTTGAGATATATCAGTAAGATTAATTAATTAAATTACAGGGGACCTGTGGTATTAATGAAATAACACAAGAGTTTGTATGGGTTGAGGTGATAGCAGAGCTTGGGGGTAATGTTGAAATGATAGGAGGTCTTATTTAATTTCATTTATGAAGTCCCCCTTTCATTTCATTAAATAATATATATAGAGATTGAGATAGGAGACAAAGAAGTGAGAGAGTGGAGATAGCAAAGGAATGGGTGAGTGATGAAACCACAAGTAAAAGAAAGAAAAAAGAAGACAGCAGACAAGAGACAAAGGAAGACAGAGATGAACCATCTAAATATTAGGCAATAACATTACCATATTACTGTAGGCTGGTCACAAATAATAATGGGCTGATAGAAAGTGCTTGCCTCTCCTCAGGCAAACATTTGCCAGCCTTTCCCTGACTAACAGAATTCTGAAAGAGCACACATTTTTTTCATGTTAGACAGTGACATTCTGAGACTGCATGTGAAGAGCAACCTTGTGTCAATGTATTTAACATTCTGTTCATGCAATAATCATGTCAACAGCAAAGTATGATTGGTAATGGAAAGCTAAACTGAGCAAAAACTATACTGGAAGCCAGGGGTTTGGGAACCGGGGTGCAGGGGGGGGGGGGGGGCTGGAACGAAGGGGCACAACCCCCCCCCCCAGATTATGAAGTTCCCCATTAGCTATCTCTCTACTGCTCCTTTTAACTGCTTTTTGACACCTGGGTCTCACGCGAGATACAAGATCTTGTGAGACCCGATTATCTGACCAGCTCAAAGCAGAGGAGTTGAGGTGAAACTGCGGAGGAAGGTTAGGGATACTAATGGGAGGGAGGTATATATTTAGATATATAAATAAATAAATTCCCCAAGGGCACTCACTGAGTCAGCTCTGGCAGTCTCAGCATCTCGGTCAGCGCTCGCATCTGCCGGCGATCATGGCGTAAATACGGTATATACAGTAAATACTGAGACAAAAGTGCAACACACAGTCAGGAGAACTGTAGCTGAAGCTACAGTGGAGTTACAATGAGCTGACAGGTACTGCCGCAATAACACAGCTTGCCTGACTATCGGTAAAGTTGTTCTGGTTTTGAATACTTAATAAAATATTGAAGTTGATCTGTTTGTGTTTAAAATATTTTTTTCTTAATTTTGGGCTCATAAAAAAGGAGTCGTCTTATACATGGGGGCATCTTATACACAGAAAAATACGGTTGGTGTATATATATACATTGAGGGAAAAAAATATTTTATCCCCTGCTGATTTTGAAAGTTTGTCCACTGACAAAGAAATGATCAGTCTATAATTTTAATGGTAGGTGTATTTTAACAGTGAGAGACAGAATAACAAAACAAACCCAAGAAAAACGCATTTCAAAAAATGTATAAATTGATTTGCAGGTCAATTAGTGTAATAAGTATTTGATCCCCTATCAATCAGCAAGATTTCTGGCTCCCAGGTGTCTTTTATACAGGTAACAAGCTGAGATTAGGAGCACTCTTTTAAAGGGATTGCTACTAATCTCAGCTTGTTACCTGTATAAAAGACACCTGTCCACAGAAGCAATCAATAAGTCAGATTCAAAACTCTCCACCATGGCCAAGACCAAAGAGCTGTCCAAGTATGTCAGGAACAAGATTGTAGACCTACACAAGGCTGGAATGGGCTACAAGACCATCGCCAAGCAGCTTGGTGAGAAGGTGACAAAAGGTGGTGCGATTATTCGCAAATGGAAGAAACACTAAATAACTGTCAGTCTCCCTCGGTCTGGTGCTCCATGCAAGATCTCACCTCTTGGAGTTTCAATGATCATGAGAACATTGAGGAATCAGTGCAGGACTACACGGGAGGATCTGGTTAATGATCTCGAAGCAGCTGGGACCATAGTCACCATGAAAACAATTGGTAACACATTACGCCATGAAGTACTGAAATCTTGCAGCACCCGCAAGGTCCCCCTGCTCAAGAAAGCACATGCACAGGCCCATCTGAAGTCTGCCAATGAACATCTGAATGATTCAGAGGAAAAGTAGGTGAAAGTATTGTGGCCAGGTGAGACCAAAATTGAGCTTTTTGGCATCAACTCAACTCGCCGTGTTTGGAGAAGGAGGAATGCTGCCTATGACCCCAAGAACATCATCCCCACTGTCAAACATGGAGGTGGAAACATTATGCTTTGTTGTGTGTTTTTCTGCTAAGGGGACATCACAACTGCACAGCATCAAGGGGACGATGGACGGGGCCATGTACCGTCAAATCTTGGGTGAGAACCTCCTTTCCTCAGCCAGGATGTGTCGTGGATGGGTATTCCAGCATGACAATGACCCAAAACACACAGCCAAGGCAACAAAGGAGTGGCTCAAGATGAAGCACATTAAGGTCCTGGAGTGGCCTAGCCAGTCTCCAGACCTTAATCCCATAGAAAATCTGTGGAGGGAGCTGAAGGTTCGAGTTGTCAAACATCAGCCTCAAAACCTTATTGACTTGGAGAGGATCTGCGAAGAGGAGTGGGACAAAATCCCTCTTGAGATGTGTGCAAACCTGGTATCCAACTACAAGAAACGTCTGACCACTGTGATTGCCAACAAGGGTTTTGCCACCAAGTACTAAGTTGAAGGGGTCATATACTTATTTCACTCAAATAAATTTATACTTCAACATTTTAAAAACAATTAAAAAAACTTTTTAGGTCGAATATTCATTTATTTTAGTATTTATGTAAGATAGGATCATCATCATTTGCACATGTTTAAATTATGCAAGAATATACATTATTATTTTCTCCTAATAAGACTTTATGAAACCAATAATAATAATTCAAATGCCATGATTGATTTTCATGGTTATATGGATCTGTTTATTCAATATTATTGCTATTTCTGCTATTGTCATCTTTGTTATTTTTTTTCCCATCTTAAGTCATATTTTTTCCATCTTAAGTCATTTAATTATTCAGTTTATAATTTCTTTATGTAGTATCACCGAATATTTGCCTTATATTACTGCCTGTTTGATATTACCAAGGTTACTATGGCAACGTTTTTCTATAACAGAAACGACAACAGAAACGCACGCCTTCTTCCCCTTTGAGAAAGACGCAATTTCGTTGAAAAGTACGTCAGGGTCAGAAGTGCTGCGTGACGTCATACTCTGACGTCAAGGGTTAGACGTGCAGCGTCGCTTAGAGACGAAGCCAGCTAGGCTAGTCTGATAGGGAAAGTGAGGGTATCTGGAATAGTGGGGGGTCTGTATTCTTAGCTCTTGAACTATAGTAGCTGACCAAGAGGAATACATTGTACAGGTTATACACGAGGAAAGAGATCAAGCCTAAGCTGATATTTATATATATACCACTAGGGTGAAGTCACTATACCCTGTGGGGTGGCAGGCCTTTACCATAAATCTGTCATATACAGAAAATAAAGAGAATACTATATCCTCTAATTCATTAGCCCTTGAAAGTATTGTGGACTACTCTAGTTGGCTTGAACTGAAGTCTCTAACATTAACTTGAGAATAAAATTATAGAATAAGACATACAATTGCATATGTGAATGACAAACTTAAAGAGTCAATTGCAATTTTTTGGATAAAAAGTCTGATTTCTAGATATTATCTAAAATAGTAAAGGGGGTGTTTTATACCATTTTTAAAATTGTTTTTAAAATGTTGAAGTGTGTGTCGCTGTTCTTGTTAATAAAGTTAAATAAAGATGATAATTTTCCCACTATATAAAAAAAATCTTTTTTTCTTAAATTTCACATTAATATAGTGTTATGCACTTTTAGTGGGAGTTAAAAAAACTCCTATTAGTCCTTGAGTACTTTATATTGCTGGTTCAATCCAGAAAATGTATTATCAATATATAAGATAAAGCATTTTAGTTATCTTTAGAAAAGAAAGTAATTAAAGACCTTGGTAATAAACTTAAAAAGAAAGTAAGTTTTGGGATAAATTATTCAAATGACAGGCTTGATGGATTTGGATCTAACAAAACTACAGAATGAAGCTGAGGAGAGTTTTCTATGTAAAAAGGCACCTGAGTCAGGTACTGACCCAAACATGAAAGAAAATATATATATAAAGTAAGGCAAACATTAGAAACCATCTTTGAAAGGTATGAAATTGTATAACAGGAGTAAAAAAATGAATTTTTGTCTGTCCGCATGAACTGGCGATCGGATGAGTCACTGCATTATTATTTAACATGAAATGCAAAATTTGCAATGTGTAACCATAAAGTTTGAAATAGGTACAATTAATCAATGGCATTTTTTGCTTTAAAATTTGTAAGTTGCTGAACATTAACATACCATATATTCTCAAGTATAAGCCTAGTTTTTCAGCCCTTTTTTTAAGGCAAAAAAGGGCCCCCTCGGCTTATACTCGAGTCACTCTCCCCCCCGTGTCTCTCTAACCCCCCGTTTGTCTCTACCCCCCGTGTGTCTCTACCCCCCGTGTGTCTCTCTACCCCCCTGTGTGTCTTTCCCTCCCCCCTCCTCAACCTAAACCCCCCTCCTCAACCTAAACCCCCCTCAATCCCGCTCCTCCACCTAAACCCCCCTAAATACCTCGCCCCTCTCCCCTCACTTACCTGCTTGTGCTCCGGCCTCCGCTCCTTGACCCGGCGCCGGCGCACATGTGACGTCACATGCGCGCCGTGTCATTAGCATATACCGGGTGAGGTTGAGGAGGTGGGTTGGGGTTGATGTTAAGGAGGGGGGTTAAGGTTGAGGAGGGGGGTTGAGGTTGAGGATGAGGATGGGGGTGTTGAGGAGGGGGTTGAGGATGAGGAGGGCGGTTGAGGTTGAGGAGAAGGGGTTGAGGTTGAGGAGGAGGGGTTGAGGAGGGGGGTTGAGGATCGGGGGTTGAGGAGAGAGGATGAGGATGGGGGGTTGAGGGGAGAGGATGAGGATGGGGGGTTGAGGAGGGAGGTTGAGGGGGGTTGAGGTTGAGGAGGGTTGAGGTTGAGAAGGGTTGAGGCTGAGGAGGGGGTTGAGGCTGAGGAGGGGGTTGAGGATGAGGATGGGGGGGTTGAGGAGGGGGTTGAGGATGGGGGGTTGAGGAGGGAGGTTGAGGTTGAGGAGGGGGGTTGAGGATGGGGGGTTGAGGAGAGAGGATGAGGATGGGGGGTTGAGGAGGGGGATTGAGGATGGGGGGTTGAGGAGAGAGGATGAGGATGGGGGGTTGAGGAGGGGGATTGAGGATGGGGGGTTGAGGAGAGAGGATTGAGGATGGGGGGGTTGAGGAGGGGGATTGAGGATGGGGGGATTGAGGAATGGGGGGTTGAGGAGGGGGTTGAAGATGAGGAGGGAGGTTGAGGAGGGAGGTTGATGAGGAGTCGGGATGAGTAGTCGGGATAAGGAGTCGGGATGAGGAGGCGGGATGAGGAGGCGGAATGAGGAGGCGGGAGGATGAGGAGGGAGGTTGAGGATGAGGGAGGTTGAGGATGAGGAGGGAGGTTGAGGATGAGGCGGGAGGTTGAGGATGAGGAGGGAGCTTGAGGAGTGGGGTTGAGGAGGGTGATAAGGGAGGGGAAATAGACACAGGGAAGGGAGAGGGTAGAAGAGACACAGGGAAGGGAGAGAGGGACACAGAGGGCACAAGAGGGACACAGGGGGAAGCACATTTCCCATCCTCGGCTTATACTCGAGTCACTCATTTTACCCAGTATTTTGTGGTAAAATGGGTGCCTCGGCTTATACTCGGGTCGGCTTATAATTGAGTATATACGGTACTTAATTAACGTTTGAACTTTAATTCTGTTGAAATGGAAGGTAAGTGTTTAGTGGGGCTAATCATCTATAAACAGTACTTCCAGGAAAGATGAATGAGTTATTCTGTCATTGGTGCTTTGTAATGGTTGTCATTAGTGATGTCGCGAACATAAAATTTTCGGTTCGCGAACTACGGACGCAAATTTCATCAAATGTTCGCGAACGGGCGAACCGGGCGAACCGCCATAGACTTCAATGGGCAGGCAAATTTCAAAACCCACAGGGACTCTTTCTGGCCACAATAGTGATGGGAAAGTTGTTTTAAGGGGACTAACACCTGGACTGTGGCATGCCGGAGGGGGATCCATGGCAAAACTCCCACGGAAAATTACATAGTTGATGCAGAGTCTGGTTTTAAGCCATAAAGGGCATAAATCACCTAGCATTCCTAAATTGTTTGGAATAACATGCTTTAAAACATCAGGTATGATGTTGTATCGATCAGGTAGTGTAAGGGTTACACCCGCTTCACAGTAACAGACCAATCTCCCTGTTTAATGCACCGCAAACAACCGCAAACAGTCCCTTTGCACCACCGCAAACTCCCCATTTGCACAAGGTTGGATACCAAGCTAGCCATGTCCCGTTCCTTGTCCTCACTGATGTCATTGAAGGTCTCTTCCTCCACCCAGCCACCAACAAGCCCAACAAGCCCCCTGGGACGCCTGCTGTGTTTGGTCTTCCACCTCCTCAAAGCCACCTTCCTCCTCTGACTCCTCTTCTTCAGACTCTGTCTGCGTTATAATAAGGTGTGTACTGTTAAGTAGTACTATTCCTATCAGTTTAATCCCTGTTACGTCCCCTATTAGGGGACGTGTATATGGCATTGATTTTTGGAACAGGGAGATGAAAAAAGATGCTTGGTCGGACCTCCTACTTCGAATTTTGGGCACTGCACGTGCAATGTAAGTTGCCACTAGATAGGAGTGGTGTATTAAGTTGTACTATTTATTCCTATCAGTTTGATACCTGTTACGTCACCTATCAGGGGACGTGTATATGGCATGGATTTTTGGAAGCGGGAGATGGAAAAAGATGCTTGGTCAGTCCTCCCACTTCAAATTTGGGGCACTGCGCGTGCAATCTAACGTGCCACCAGATATGAGTGTCACTGTGCACTGGCAAAAGTTGGCAGAGTAGGCGCTGTAGGCCTCACACCCACGCCTGTAGGCAGGCAACTGTTATTCAGTCAATTACAGTCAAAAAAGTGTTGTTTTATGTCACTGTACACTACGGTTGCACCAGATATGATGTATCACTGTGCACTGGCAAAAGTTGGCAGAGTAGATGCAATAGGCTTCACACACACGCCTGTAGATAGGCAATTGCTATTCAATCTATTACAGTCAAAAAAGTGTTGTTTATTTGTTTTATTGAGCACAGTATAAGCTGTAAGCCTGACACAGGCAGGCAACTGAAATTAGATTAAAGGAAAAAAAGGTTGTTTTTTTTCAATGTATGGTACACCAACTATGACTTGTAAAACAGAGCAGAATATTAGCTGTGAGCCTGAAACAGGCAGGCCACTGAAATTAGATTACAGGAAAAAAATGGTTGTTTTCAATGTATGGTACACCACCAGGTATGAGTAGTGAAAATAAGCACAATATAAGCTGTTAGGTGTTAGCCTGTCACACACACACTGGCAGGCAGGAATATGCAATTAGATTACACAGAAAAAAAATATAAAATAAAATAAATGATGTTCTAGCCCTAAATAGGGCTTTTTGGGTTGCTGTCCTTGCAGCAGATATCAGATGAGTCCTTCAGGTCTGTAGTGGAATGTAAATACACAGCCTGGCTATCTATTTCCCTATTAAATCTCCAGCAGCTACACTATCTGTCCTCTCACAACGAATGCAGCTTCAGAATGATTCTAAAATGTATGCTGTCCTTCAGATGGAAGGCTCTGGAAGGGACTGTATGCTGCTTATTGGCTGGAATGTGTCTGCTGACTGTGAGGTGCAGGGTCAAAGTTTCCTCAATGATAAAGAATAGGGGGTGTACCGAAAAGCGCATGTGTCCGCCGTCCGATGCGAGCACGAATGAGCCAAAATCGCTGCGAATATTCCGCGGGCGAACTGTCCGCGACATCTCTAGTTGTCATTTTTTGGTTGGTGTTGTAATAGTTGAAAATGGCACATAGAGTTTCCTATCTGGAAGAGTGGTTCTCTAAAAAGAGAACGCGAGACATTAAAGTTGGTCCGCGATGTGTAACCACTGTTCTCTATGTGTTTTGCCATTGTATGGAGTTTATTGTACATATAGTGTTGATGTAAAAAGCTTGGTAGTGAGCTCTCAAGCATTTCTTAAAATCAAAGCACGGTTGTGAATGTTTTTGCTTTGTTTTTTTGTTGTTAAATTGTCGTATCGGTCATTTTTGTCTTTTGGTTTTAGTTAGTGATGGATGTGTTGTGTTTCTTGCAATGAAAGTTAGAGTACTTCATAGTAAACAAGGTTTTTTTTTAAAATGCGTCCATCCTCTAATAAATCACCTTGACTTTCATTGTTTTCAATGTAAACTTTAATAGCCTGTTGATTTTTGCACCGTGATAAGGCAACGTACAATTGGCCATGTGCAAATACTGGTTGTTCTAAGAATATACCCACAGATTAGATAGTTTGACCTTGTGATTTTTTAATGGTCATGGCAAATGCCATGATGATGGGAAATTGTCTTCTTTGAAGTATAAAAGGGAGGCTACTTTCACTTGGTGCCAAATCTATTCTTGGTATGAAAACTCTCTCTCCTTTATAGGTACCAGTTAGAATTTCAGCATCTATGAAATGGTCCTTTAATTGTTGAACAATTAATCTTGTCCCAATGCATAGGCCTTTTTTTTGGTTCATATTTCACAGTAACATGACAATTGCACCTTTCTTTAGCTGCAAAATATGTGATGGCATTCCAGAAGGAGTTAATGAGTTAATGAGTTTATGAATTCAGTAGAAAAGTTTGCCTGACTCTCTTTGTCATCAGCAAGAACAGAATCAGCCCTGTGATATTTTTTTTGTGATGCATTAATTTTTTTAAATATTTCATTATTGAGGAGCAATGCATCTTTATTTTTACATGTTAGTTTAACTTTGTCAGCAAGTTCTGCATAGTCGTTGTTGTTTATAGTAGTTTGGAATATAGCCGATATAAGAACTTGTTTGCAAATCATGGAATCTGGAATGTGTACAGTGGTAAATTTTCAATTTGTTCAGTTTTTCCTTCTCCAATTGTAATAAGCCAAACATTGAAATCATTTTTTCCTTCTGATCTCATATTTTGTTGTAATTGAAGATGGGTAAAATGTTTCCATAGTGTACTTGACTTTATACATGTTTCGATAATATCCGTTCGATTTCCATGTACAACGACAGGTAATGTTTGTCTAAAATCGCCACCTAACAATAGGACTTTTCCACCAAATGGCAAAGTACTATCCATGATTTCACGAAGCAAACAGTCAATACATTGTAGGGCATGGCATGACATCACTTCATCTATTATAATTAATTTAGTTTTTTAATTTTTTTGCCTTGTAATGATGTTATTCTAATATCGGACATGGATGTTTCTAAAATAGGGACTGGTAGCTTAAATCCACTATTCATCTATTATAATTAATTTAGTTTTTTAATTTTTTTGCCTTGTAATGATGTTATTCTAATATCGGACATGGATGTTTCTAAAATAGGGACTGGTAGTTTAAATCCACTATGCACAGTCCTTCCACCTTCTAACAAAATTGCAGCAATTCCAGTAGTTGCGAATGCGAGTGCTATTTCACCTTGTGCTCGTACAAAACTCATCAATAAATTATATAGATAAGTTTTGCCTGATCCACCAGGTCCATCAAGATAGAAATAACGGTCTTTTACCATGTCAGCATCTAGTGCATTTTTGATAGCATTAAATGCTTGCAATTGTAATGTATTTAAAGTTGCAAGTCTTTCTTCAGTTCTTTCTCTTTGTAGTTGCATGTCATAGTCTTCAAAGTTGATGTCGTCTATAAGTTCTGGATCTGGCAGATTAAAACTTGCACAACTTAATCCATGAGTTAAAAAGACCTCTTGGATTTCAATTAATGCTTTTAATTGTGCAATCAGCTCATTGTATTGTTGTATAAAATCTTCAGCCATATTAGTTTCAAATTTGTCCCACAAAGCTAATGCATTTGGAGCATTTGAGAAGATACAAAAAATGCAATTTGTTCCCTCATCTGCCGTGCTGCTTCTTCTAGACATCTTTCCCATTCTGTATCATCTGCTAGGAAGTTTCTATGGCGCGCAGCTAAATGAAAAGATTCCTATACTATGTCATTAACAGTTCTTAAGTGTTCAAAACTTTGTGCACCAGGAACATTTAGAAGCAGTAGTCGTAAGCAGAAACGTTTAAGGTCTCTTGGAAATTTGTGGTATTATTTTAGTTCTACGCCTTTTTCTTTTTCGCCATAATCCATTAACAAAAACATAATGGTATGGAATGTCAATGTATAAGAATTCTCTTGCCTCTAAGTCAGTTGAATTTAATTGGAACCATGCAGTTAGTGTAGTGTGGCGCTGCTCACTTTGTGCTAAAGCATTTGTTTCATTGCCAGCATGGAAATACACTAAATGTCTTTGTGGCACATGTACAGCTAATCGATATACTGCATGTGATCGATCGTGCATTTCAAATTTTAGTAGACGCCACATAGCTTCTGGCGCACTGACATAGCGAGCATCTACATGAGATGCAAGTTCATCATGTACTAACTCAGTGGGTTCATTATTTTCTGCACTTTTGACAACTACAGTAGCTGCATCATAGCCTTTGTAAATATATTTGTACACATATTTTATGGATTTTATGGAAGTGCAGGCTTCTACATTAATGTGTGCATTATATTTCATGAGTAAATGTGGATTATATGGGACTACATATCTGTTGTTGACTTTATTGCCGCGGATGATGGCAGTTTGGCCTTCTCTTCTTCCACATAATGGATAGCCATCAAAATTAGCATAAGTTTTATCTCAATAATATTTAGGGAATTCTTTAGTACATTTCTTATTTTCCATACATGATGACTGTGGATTAAGATCTCCACATGGTCCGTGAATCATACGATGAGTTACAATCTCATATAGTCTACCATGTATTTCTGGATCTGGTAGTTCAGCTATAATGACAGAATCTACTTTGTCACCAGTATCTAACTTTCTTGAAGGATGATTAGAATGTGTGCACGAGGAAGTCCTCTTTTTTTAAATTAAATTGTATAAACATAAGCCAGACATTTTCCAAAATAACTGAGTGATGGTTATGTCACGTATTAATTAATTTAATTTTATTTTAAATACTCTGGCTACTAAATCTGGTCTATCGGAAGCAGTTTGGCCGATGAGGAAATTTTGTGTAATCTCTGGCTATTGTGGATTACATGTAAATGTAATAAATAAATCAGGTTTCCCAAATTTCGTGACAATAGCAATGGCATCATTGTATCTTTCTCGCATTATTGTGAGGAGATCCCTGGAAAGACGATGGTAAAATGATGGCTTTGCCAGCTGTCATGTCTCTGCTTGTAGCAACCTCAGCAACATAATTCATTAATCCACAATACTGTTCTACACGTAGTTTATCTTGTTGATATTTAATGAAGTTTAAATTATTGGCCTCAACTTGCAAATAGGAATCAATAATCCATTGTTGTGTTAGTTTTCCACCACATAAACTTGTATTGAATCCATTTCGAATGGCAATTTGAGCTACTTTAAATTCAAGCATGGACATATTATTTCTGACTCGCACTCTAAAATCTGGATAACTTGGAAGGTTTAATTTTGGTTGCCAACCTGGTTCTCCGTGTGGAAAAAATATTGGATATATCATGGGATCTAAATAAGTTCTTAAGATATTGATATTAATGAATGGTTGCTCCTCATTTCTGGGATATATTCTAATTTCTCTTTCAAAATGATTAAAGAAGAACCACCATTTCAAACAGCATTGCAACCTCATTTGATGTTGGCAAGTTATAACGACGTTTATCAGTATGTCTATCTCTTTTAAGCACCATATGGACCTTTGGGATCGGCAATTGATGTATTTGTGCATGAAGTTGTTGTTCCTTTTCTACTTCTGCTAATTTTTTTAAAGCTTGCGTGTAGGGGTTATTTGCCATAATGTTATCTAGCTCTAGAAAAACACTGGGTAAGCATTTTCTATTTTCTTGAAGCTGCATACGTTGGTCAACAGCTTCCATTGTATCTGGGACATATAGTTGAGCAAATTTTCTTGGCTCTCCTTCCTCTGGATGTAAATGGGAAGTCTGATGGTAAATTTGTTCTTGTACTTTAAAGCAGTAAGGACCATGTCCTGGCACATTAACAGCTAATGTTGCCCCCATAGATGCAAAGGATCTTATCTTTGTTTGGAAATTCTTGTAGTTGGGAAAAGCAGGTTCAGTCATAATGCTTTGTAAATATGGTGGGAATTGTTGTCTTTCTGGAAGTTTGACCTTGCCTTTTTGATTAGCCTCACAAAACTGACAGAGAATATTCATCTCACCACAATTATGAACCTCTACTGCTAAAGACTTAAGTAAAGGACAATTTGAAGAACATATGTCAGTGTCAGTGTCTAAGTTCAGCAACAGGTTCTAAATGTTTTTTTTTTGTTGCCTTCTTAGGGGTTGTTTTTATTTTTTCAGTTGCTAGTCTTTTGGTGGCAAGTTGTTTGCGTTCTTTTTCTCTGCGAATTTCCTTCTGCTCGGGTGTCTGCTGCTTTGCCCATGTTTTTTGGCGTTCTCTATTTTGTTGTCTTTTGTTCATCATTTCATACAATTATTTCAGTAAGTTAATTTCGTCGGCTTCTGTTGTTATGCTGTTTTGTGTGCAACAGTGTTGTTGTTCCAGATTTAGGTTGTGTGTTGTAGGTTAATGTAGAAGAAAGTGTGTTTTAGTATTTTTAGTGGTATAATTTTTTTGGGGCTGTTATTTCTTCAATTTTATATTTATAGGATTGGCTTATGGTCCAATTGTTGAAAATTGACTATTTGCATTAAGTTATTAAGTGTTAGTAATATTGTTTTATCTAAAAAAAAATTCAATTGTTCTCACTGAAGTATTAGGTAGTACTGTTGGACTTATAGGGTGTTGTCTCTAAAAGAGACTTGCTTGTTGCATTTTGTGGAAGTTATTAAGATTTGTTCTAGTATCCTAATGTGTGAATGGCGGTAGGTTGTGGTTTTTATGTAGTTTTAGTGGCGATAGAAGATTTTTTTTTTTATATGTCTTGCAAGTATTAGTTGTAAGATCGTGTTTTGTGTGCAGTACATTTGTGGTAATAGATTTAAGATAGGGCTTAATGTTATGAGATGTTGGGGCTAAAAGATTTAGTTGAAGGATTGTTCTTTACCTGTATTATTCTTGTTACTGTTTTATTGTTATTTTTTATTTTATTTTTATTGGTGACTTTGGTATTTAGCAAACATGCTGTTATAGTTTCTCTTTTTGTACTTGTTGTACTATACCTTGTTATTGTAAGTGTCAGTTTGTTGTTGTCACTGTATCCGGTTCTGCAAATCTTCGTGCGACAGTGTTCCCGCAGTGTCTGTTGGAAAAGATGAAAATAAATTAGAGTAAAATATTGATTTGAACAACATCTTATTTTTTATAAGCTAATGTATTTGAAAGTGTGTGTGAAAGGGTGGAGCACTTGCAATTATCCTGTTTTGTGTACGGCACAGTTGTAATAGTGTTTTTGTTTTAGTGTTGTAGTTTTCTGCAGATAAAATAGAGTTCTTTTTTTTTTTTATTGTGTATGTGTTGTAAATGTTTGTTATTCTATAGTGTTTTGTGTCTCTCACTTTTGTAATGAGTCATTTGCATTGTGGGTTAGGGTTACAGTTTGTTGCAGAGTAAACAGTAATGGTTGTTGCATTTTTTTGGAGTTAGCAAGATTTTTTAGACTTTCCTTTTTTGTGTGCACCAGTTTTTGTCTTTCGATTAAGTTTATGCTTTAGGGTTACGGGTTCTTGCAGGGTAAATGTGAATCCTTCTTCTATTTGGTATATGTTAGCAGTATTTGTTGTAATATCCTCTTTTGTGTCCGCCACTAGGATTTGTTTTATGGTTTTGGGTGCTATTTTTTGGGCTACTTAAGATGTGTAATTTTATTTTGCATGTGTTCTTGTTATTGTATGAATTGTGGTTGTTGCATTTTTTTAGAGTTAGCAAGATTTGTTCTACTTTCCTGGTTTGTGTCCAGCAGTTTTTAAATCAAAATTTGGGCTATGCTTTAGGGTTCCAGGTTCTTGCAGGCTAAATGTCAATACTTCTCCTATTTTGTATATGTTAGCAGTATTTGTTGTAATATCCTGATTTGTGTCTGCCACTTGGATTTGTTTTATGGTTTGGCTCAGATTTTTTTGCCTACTAAAGATGTCTAATTTTATTTTGCATGTGTTATTCTTATTTTTCGAATTGTGGTGTGTTGTGTTAGCTGTAATTAGTATTAGGGGCTTGTTGTTTGTTATTATTTTCAGTTTCATATTGGCGGGCAAGAAATAGTACATTTTCATTTCTCATTTGTACTTCTTATACTATACCTTGATTGAAGTCTTCTTGGTGTATCAATTACAGAGGGACCCCTCCTGGCAATGTTGATGATGCAGTCTTCACGCAGTGTCTATTTGAAAAGAGCAAAGTAAATTGTTATTCATATATTTAGTGGTTGTTTTGTAAGAGCATGGTGTTTTAGTGAATGGAATGTATTTTTGGATCTTACCTCTTCTTCTTTCTTTGTGTTGTTGGAAATAAATTGGTTTTCACACTCCACGCTGCAAACTCCTCAATGACGCTGTTGATGCAGAGTCTGTTAAAAAAGGAGATAAAATTATATTAATTAGCTGCAGGCCAAATCTGTATTGCTTACATTTTCTTTTACTGAAATGATTCTATTTCTTGAAATGGCTGCCAGTTGAATCTATTTTGGCCTTTTTTCGTAGTTGAATTGTGATTGTGATACGGCACATAGACATATGTGTGTCTTTAATATGTAGACATCAATGCAGTTGTTTTTTTCTTTTTAGCAAGTCATTTTTGAGACTTTTTGATTTGGGGATTTCTTAATTAATGAAATGTATTATAGCTTACCTCTGTTGTAATTTGCAGACTGTAAAGTAGTAAAATCTGAATGAATTCTCTCCTGAAGTAACAGCAACAGTGAACTGTCCAGTTACAGTGTTCATCACCTGAGGCGAAATGTAGAATTTTCTGGAAAGTAGGCAGTATTTATAAACTTTGAGGAGGTTCAAAGCGTTAGCACGCAATACGCATGCACAATTTGAGTTCCAAGCTTCAATTTGCGTTCCATCCCACATTTTGCATGTAATAGTTGTCCGTTTTATGTGAAATGGTGGTCTTGTGGCGGACACAAAACAGGATATTACAACAAATACTGCTAACATATACAAAATAGGAGAAGTATTGACATTTAGCCTGCAAGAACCTGGAACCCTAAAGCATAGCCCAAATTTTGATTTAAAAACTGCTGGACACAAACCAGGAAAGTAGAACAAATCTTGCTAACTCTAAAAAAATGCAATTTGCGTTCCATCCGCCATTTTGCATGTAATAGTTGTCAGTTTTATGTGAAATAGTGGTCTTGTACGTGCTGCATACTGTGTGTTACGTTCCGCATTAAGTGTTACATGTGTTTTGCGAGTTAGTGTAATAGTTTTGAGCGCTTAGCCTCGTTTTCGTTTTTTTTTCGGCGGCCATTTTCTCTTGCTTAGGGATTTTCGGGCGTCTAAACGCTTACATTTTGACTTAAATTGCGTTGTTATTTCACTTTTAGAGGTGCTGGGTGCTGCCCCTTGCTGTGGGTAAGCTTTTTATGTGTATGTTCTGTGTTTTTTGTGTGTTTTGAATGTTTTCTTTTTTGCGGGTTTTGGGCGGTAATGTTGTATTTTTGCAAAGTCGTAATTTTTTTTTTCTAACTCACGTGGCCCATATGTACGGATGCTAAGTCCGCTTTGCGAGGGTCCGCATTTGCGGCCCTAAAGTCCTCCGTTGCTGGCAAGGGAGCGCCTTTGGCGCTCCATGCCAGCCACGGCGGCCCTCGTTTGGCGAGGGCTGCAGCATTAGCAACAACTTTGGACAACACGCAATTATGACAACTATATATGTGATCTTAATCTTTTCTTGAGTAAACTAGCATTATATAAATTTTATAAAAATAGAAAAAATAGAGAATACCTAGATTGGTTAATTTAAAAAGAAGATATAGAGGGTCTAAATACACTCATGTCTCTATTAGAAGAAAATGAGGGAGATAATGTCAATAACGAAACATATAAACATACATTTAGGAATCAGTGAATATGCCAATATTTTTGTATTTGGGCAACAAGTTACTGCTGACACCTAGTCATATTTGAAGATGACCAATATATTAGAGAAAGTATATTTATTTAGAGAGGTAAAAAAATATCCCCTCTGTAGTAATAAAAATGAGTTCTATTGTTTAAAATTGAATAAACATAGAATCTTCAATATATATTTATAATGCACTTATTAACTATCACAATGTATATTATTTTTAAATTAGTAAATTGAATATAAGAATGTCACTTTTTATCACTCAATGCAATTATATATTTTTTTCACACGTAGTAACCAAATTATATCTTTATTAAATATTTAATGGTGTTGTTATTATATAAAAAGATGGATATCTATACAGTTTTCATTAGTGTTTGATATAGTTATACACTATCTTGAGTAAGCCCTCACAATAATTTTTAGGTTGAATATTCATTTGTTTTAGTATTTATATACCGTATTGGTCCGAATATAAGCCGCACCCGCAGATAAGCAGCACCTGTAAAATTCAAGGGGAAAAAATAGAAAAAAACATAGTACTCAAATATAAGCCGCACCCTTAAAATCAGAGAGAAAAAGACTCTCAAAGTGATCAGCCATTGCAAGAAACAGGCTTTCTAATTAGTACTGTAATTTTTTTGAAGGTTACAAGCCTTACAGGATGTTAGAATCACTAAAACCGTAAATCGCTATTCAAGTGCTACAATACCACAGTCCCAAGCACGCAAATCGACACCCTTAACTCGCAATCGCGCAAATCGGCAGTAATTTTACGTTCGCGATATATATACTGCACATGCAACTTGCAAGCTCGCAAATCTGCAGTGATTTTTTTTACGGTTGCGAATATAAGCCGCACCCGTAACTCGCAAGCTCGCAAATCGGCAGTGATTTTTCTACGGTTGCGAATATAAGCCGCACGCGTAACTCGCAAACTCAGAAATCGGAAAAAAGGTGCGGCTTATATTCGGACCAATACGGTAAGTTAGGATCATCATCATTTGCACATGTTTAAATTATGCACGAATATATATTATTATTTTCTTCTAATAAGACTTTATGAAACCAATAAATAATAATTCAAATACCATGATTGATTGATTATATGGATCTATTTATTCAATATTATTGCTATTTCTGCTACTGTCATCTTTGTTATTTTTTCCATCTTAAGTCATTTAATTATCACATATATAGTTGTGAGCATGCGAGTGGTTGCTAACGCTTGCGGGCTCGCGTAACTCCTTGCCAGCAACTAAGGACCTCGCAAAGCGCTCCTTGCCAGCAACTGAGGCCCTCGCGAAGGCGCTCCTTGCCAGCAACTGCGGACGTCGCAACATTTACATAGTTACGAAAGTAAAATACGACCCATTACGACCTCGCAAAAATCGTCCGAAACCGGCGAACATGAAAACATGAAAAACACAATAAATTCACACAACAAATACATAAAAAAGCTTACCTACAGGAAGAGAGAGCCCGCAGGACATCGAAAACTAAAGTTACACCTCAATTTAACGTAAAATAAAAGAGTTTAGACACTCAAAAATCCTCTAAGCGAGAGAAAAACTGGCCGCCGAAAAAACGAAAACGAGGCTACAGCAGTCTAAAGACGCAAAACACCACCAAACACCTACTTATTTCCCGAAAAATAAATACACACAAAAAACACATAAAAAGCTTACCCACAGCAAGCTGATGCACCCAGGACCTCTGCAAGTTACACCTTGATTTAAGTAGAAATTTCGGAGTTTAGACACCCGAAAATCACTTAAGCGAGAGAAAAAATGGCAGCCGAACTAAACGAAAAACGAGGCTGAAGGACCCTAAACACGCAAAACACCACGATAAACACGCAAAACACCACCAAACAGTTATGAATATTCCAAAAAAGTCGTACAACATACAAAACGAAGGACGCTAAATCAGCCACAGCCGCATACCACACATTAGCCGACATTTTAGAACAATAACTTATACAATGCGGAAGTACACAGCTACGCTAACGGATTTGCCTGACGCACGCACACTATTACACTGCACACATTCATCACGCTTACACAGCAGCTCCACAGCACTGATGCTGCAGCAACATCAAAACAGATTGCCAGCTCTTCAGTACAATGCTTCCTGCATATATTACTTGAAAATAGGTAAAGTATGTTACTTTATTAATGTATTATTAATTTGATTAACATACACCAAACAGCATTATCTTACTTACAATTTTATTGCCATCATTTCTTTATGTAGTATCACAGAATATTTGCCTTATATTACTGCCTGTTTGATATTACCAAGGTTACTATGGCAACGTTTTTCTATAAAAGAAACAACAACAGAAATAGACGCCTTCTTCCCCTTTGAGAAAGACGCAATCGTGTTGAAACGTACGTCAGGGTCAGATGTGCGGCGTGACATCATACGCCGACGTCGAGGGTTAGACGTGCGGCGTAACATCACACGCCGACATCGCTTAGAGACGAAGCCAGCTAGGCTAGTGCAATAGGGAAACTGAGGGTATCTGGAATAGTGGGGGTCTGTATTCTTAGCTCTCGAACTATAGTACCTGTCCAAGAGGAATACATTGTACAGGTTATACATGAGGAGATCAAGCCTAAGCTGATATTTATATATATACCACTAGGGTTAAGTCACTATACCCTGTGGGGTGGCAGGCCTTTACCCTCAACTCCCAAATCTGTCATATACAGAAAAAAAAGAGAATGCTATATCCTCTAATTCATTAACCCTTGAAAGTATTGTGAACTACTCTAGTTGGCTTGGACTGAAGTCTCTAACATTAACTTGAGAATAAAATGATAGAATAAGACATAAAATTATGTTAATGACAAACTTATAGAGTCAATTGCAATTTTTTGGCTAAAAAGTCTGATTTCTAGATAATATCCAAAATAGTAAAGGGAGTGTTTTACCCCCTTTTTTTATTGTTTTTAAAATGTTGAAGTGTGCATCGTTGTTCTTGTAAATAAATGTAAATAAAGATGATCATTTTCCCACTATATAAAAAAAATATTTTTTTCTTAAATTTCACATTAATATAATGTTAAGCACTTTTAGTGGGAGTTAAAAAAACTCCTATTAGTCCTTGAGCAAATAAATTTATAACATTTTTGACATGCGTTTTTCTTGTTGTTTTTTTTTTTTTTTTTGTTATTCTGTCTCTCACTGTTGAAATACACCTACCATTAAAATTATAGACTGATCATTACGTTCAAAATCAGTAGAGGATCAAATACTTTTTCCCCTCACTATGGCCCTGATTCAATTGTAATTTGGCCAATTGAATAGGGCTCTAAATAAGCACATAGCATATTTCTTTTTTAAAGAAGTTTTTAGTTAGTAAAAATCTTGCTTTTGTATGGATGCTTACTAACTAAAAACTTATTTAAAAAAAATATGTTATGTGCTTATTTAGAGCCCTATTCAATTGGCCAAATTGCAATGGAATGAGGGCCTATATTTAAATCTATCTATATATATATATATATATATATATATATATATATATATACAGAAATATATATATATTGATGTGTATATGTAAATATATATGTGTGTATAAATAGATGTATGTCTGTGTGTATACAGTATATACATATAGAGTGATCTATATATATATATATATATATATATATATATATTTATTTATTTATATATTGTGACAGGGCCGGCCTTTGGCTACTGGTTGCTCCCTTCCCATAAACCACTAAGTCCCCATATACTTTTATCTTTGCTTTAATAAAGTGTTTCAAAACAAACAATAGCTTAATTGCAGCATAAAAGAAACAGCTACACAAATGGGCTTGCTTATTTGCAGGAACACCCTTACTAGCCCTGAATCCGCTTCTCGGTCTGCAGGTAAAACAGTTCCTTTTTACACAAAGTGGTGGTACCTTTAAATCTAGTCTCTCTTGTGAATATTAGCAACAGTCTTTTCACTGGCCTTTCTCTAACCAACCAGTCCCCAGCTCCAATGCTCTGTCTCTATGCAGTCCAAACAGCTGACAGCTCTCTATCTTCAAACTCTGAGTCTACGTCAACCTCTGGGGGTACACTTTGACTCCAGGGTTGCGAGCAGTGCTCCACCAGACTGCAGCAGAGCCCTGTGCATTCACTTACCTGCCAGTGTCTCTCTGTATTTTAAGCAGTCTTCCTTACAGCCTAACTTCAGAGCTTATCCCAGCTCTCAGGATCCAACAGCAGCAGTGCAGTCTAAGGTTCTCTATCCCAGCTTCTTCACACAGACTGCAGGTCCATACACTGCTCACAGCCCTTAGCTCAGAGCCTAATCAGCAGCACTTCCCATCTGTGTGTGTGTCTTTTAAAAAGTAATTTCACACCTGCAGCTTCAATTAGCCCATCTCCAGGGGATTTCCTCACTACAGTGTGACTTGCACCATCCACCATGGCTCAGTACACCACACTATATATATATATTTGGAAATATATATATATATATATATATATATATATATACATAGATCTATATATAAATACACATCAATATATCTATATATCTATATATATGTATATACCTTCCCTAATGGCTGAGGGAAGTTGAGGAGAGAGGGGAGAAGTTTATGAAAAGTAATGAAAAACAAGGCCTGCGAAGGCTGATTTGGATGCATGATAGGAAAAGGGCCCAAAAAGGCAGTAATAGGTTTACAGACATGTAGTAAAGTGATTCAGAACCTGTAAAAGTAAGAGAGCTGAAAAGCATCCTGCATGCATGAACCCAGAAATGCATTCACTTTGAGGTCCCAACAGGAAGTGCTTATAAGGCTGCAGAGCCCGCCTCAGGAAGAGGTGTGGCAAAGTGCAAAGCCCCACCTCCAAAAGGGCAGGGCGAGAGGAACACAACCACAAATACATATATATATATATATATATATATATATATATATATATATATATATCGTTTTTTTCTCCTAAAGTCTAGCTGAAAGTCTACAGTTCAACAGAACATATTATTATGCAGCTGTGTGGAGGATGAGACCCAGTATGAGAATCATGCCTTTATAGACCCTGTGTGACAGCCAGCTGGGAACTACCCTAAGCAACCAAACCAGTTTTGTCATAGTGGATGGCAAACCAGCTGAGGTCTTCAGTGATTCTTGGTCCTGCTTGAACCTCATCCACCGAACTTTGGTTAGCCCTTATGCCAGTGCTCATGAAGAAGGTGCATGTTGTAGTTCTTGGGCCAGCAGTCGACCATTTCCCTGACTGGTGCCCATATTACTTGTTGCACAGAACATGACATAAAGGAAAAGGGCATTGTGACAGGGCTCACTGGGAAATTATTAATGCCCTGTGGAGTATCTATATGTAGTATTGTGACCAGAAGCCAACCCAGGAAACAGCAACATCTTGTTTTTGAAGGGGTAAGGGTCTGGGCTAGGATCAGGAAGTTTGGATCCAAGGGAAATAAGGGTTGTATCATGTGATGGATCCACCAAGATAAGAAGCCTTGGAGGGTGCTAATAACAGCTGATAGTCCCTGAATGGCACTGGGCAGCGATAAGCTCCAATTCCTATGATGTTCCCTTAACAGGGCACCAGGGTTATTGCTGCACCAGCCAATAGCTGACTCAGGCCTTTTACTGGCCAGGAGTGTCTTGACACAAATTTCTGTGCCCTGTTGTAATACTTGTCAGCGCTTAGGTGGCATTGTGTGAGTGCCCCGGGCTTCCCTACAGCCCATGCCCCTTAATAGAGGTTCCCTTCTACTGATTGGCGGTAGATATCATTGCTGGAAACTAGCTGACACTATCAGTATGGTAGTCTTGGATTAGCAACAGCAGATTCAGAGAGCGATCCATGTGAATATGCTGTAGCTATACCACAGTTGGCAGTCCCAAGTGGTAGCAAAATGCCTAGCAGAGGGGAAAGATGGGGTACTACCTAACATGCTTGTCCTTGTTGAACCTGATCCCAATTGACTTACCACTTACCATAGACAGCAACTAGAGCAAGTGCTGAATAGTCACCCTGGTTTGTTGTCAACACGACAGAGAAGGACAGACCTATTCATCCATTGCGTCCTTATCCCTGATACTGCCCCACTAAAACAGCCCTCATATAGGGTCCTTGAGACTATGAAGGTGAATATTAGAAGGGAACTAGAGGAGATGTTTGCATTAGGGGTCAGTGAGCCATCCTATAGTCCTTGAGAGTACCTTGTAGTGTTTGTACCTATTAATGATGGGCTACTGACAGATCCCCCTTGCTAAATCAGCTAGAGATAAATTGACCTTCAACACTGCATTTAGGCTATACCAGCACTCTGTAATGTCGTTTAGGATGAAGAATGTCTCTTCTATGTTCCAATGACTTGTTGATAGTGTATTACATGGTTTTCAGGAGTTTGCCTATGCCTAACTGGATGACATAGCCATATTCAGAAATATTTGGCAGGAACATGTGGAACACCTAGATTATAATTGTCCTTTCCTGGTTCAGACAGATACCTACACCTTTGGCATTACGCAGTGCTAAGCCAAGTGAATGCCCAGGGCAAGGAGCATCCAGTTGCTTACTTGAGCCACAAGCTGTTGCCCCAATAGGCCAAATATGCGGAGATTGAGAATGCCTGGCTGTCGCTTGGGTCCTTAAAAAGTTGCAGCTCTACTTGTTTTGGCAGGAATTTCTTATGATGACTGAGAACAAACCCTTTGTGCTGGCTCTATAGAGTGGCAGGTGCAAAGGACAACATACAACTTTACCATGCACTATAGGCATGGTTGGGCTCACCTGAACACTGATGGGCTATCAAGGAAGGTAGACCCAGTCAGATCTCAAGTTGCACCTAAACTGTTTGGGGTCTTGAATCGGCTGGAGACTTAAGGAGTGAGTGATTGTGACAACATCCCTGCTTTGTCTTTTTTCCTGTGTTATATACATGCATTGTATAAAGGCAAGCAGTTTCCAGTGGTCCAGCCACCCTGTGATTCAGGACTAGTTGGATCTCCAGTTGTTCACAACATGTTTGGGGTCTTGAATCGGCTGGAAACTCAAAGGCATATCTAAGTCTCCTGGGTTATGAATACATCTGATAGAGGAGAATCAGTAGTGTATGCAGACATTTTTTTATATGAAAAAAATCCCAAAATAAACATTAAAAGAAAAATGTAAGTGAAACCCCCCATTTAAACCTAGGCTAAAGTAGCATAATAAAACAAATCAAAATTTGTTTGGCCAATCAGGAGGAAGGAAAGGCTGACACATTTGTGTCAAACTCTGGGGTTCCTGAGTCAGTTAGTCAGTAGCCCTAGTTTATTTAGTTTGGCACCATGTTAGAAGGTGCTATGTATTTTCATATAAGAGTATCTCTGTGCAGCACAACCACACATATGAAAACAGGGGCTAGAAGTGGTTCAAGTCCCCTGCAGGTTGTCCATTCCCTGCACCAACTACTGCTGTTGGTGATTGTTTTCTTTCTCTCTCTCTGGTCGGCAGAGCTAAGCATCAGCTGGCATGCTTGTGTCATTACCACACAGGCAGCACATCTAGCAGTTACTTTGCTTTGGGGATGACATGTTCTCCAATTGGCTGAGGAAGACACAGCAGATAATTCATGGTTTATATGGGTGGGGGGGGGGGGGGGGCGGGGGTTGACATCCCTGTAGTGTCAAAATAATGATTAGAGTGATTTGTAGATTTTAATAATAATAATAATAATAATAATAATAATAATACTTTATGAAATGTGCTGCATATATCAAGGATGCTATTTTCCGAAGGAGTGCAGAAATGTATTAATCCAGGGAATTTAGATAAGGGACGCTGGTGTGATCAAGGGGGCCAGGGAGGGGCCTACGCTACACTACAAAAAAAAAAATATATATATATAAACAAACCCTTCCCTCCTGTACTTTGCTATCACCCAGCCTTGGCTCTCTATCACCTCTTCCCTAATACACATCCAGAACTCTTGGCGCTCCAGTAGAAATGCTCTTTTTTAAACAGGCATGGACCAATTTGCGGTTAGGGGGGGTGCTGCCAAGAAATTCTGCTGGGTGGGGGGAACGTGGCAAGTTGGGCCGACCATACACTACAGAAAAAAAAAAGAATAAAAAAACAACCTACACAGCACTGAGCCCAGGAGGAGGGCCTGGTGCATTGTGCCACCAACTGGTAGCTCTGCCCCGGAGAGGACCTAACTTTTTTTATCGGTTCGCGTGCTGCTGTGGTTAAAGTGTACCGTGATTGGACAAATGGCACCATTTAAAAAAAAAAAAAAGGTGTTGAAACTGCAGAGCACAACGTTCCATGGATGTCAGAGCTGAACGCCTGCTGCGAAGATGTGTGAGAGCTAACCAACATGCTACAGTTGAGCAACTCACCATCCAAACGAACCAGGGGACTACAGATGTGTGTCTAAAATGACAGTACAGCCAACTCTGTGGCATATGGGACTCCAAAGCAAACTGCTAATCACTGCACCCATGCTGGTGAGGGTCCATCATCAGAAATGGTTTCAAATTGCAAGACAGTACCGAAATTGGACCTCTTCTGATTGGCAAAGGGTTCTCTTCTCCGATGAGTCACATTCTCTGATCCAACGACTGAACGGACATTTGCGTGTAAGACACAAAACCTTCGGGAACAAACACTCTGCATCCATTGTTGGAAGAACACAAGCTGGTGGCGGCAACATTATGGTCTACGGAATGTTTTCTTGGCAATGTCTGGGTACACTCATACCTCTGGAAGGCACTCTCAACTGATCTATCCATCTGTGCAGATCAAGTACACCCACACATGTTGATTGTTTTCCCTGGGGCAGATGGTATCTTCTAGCAGGACAATGCAATATGTCATATGGCCACAATTGTCCAGGAGTGGTTGAAGAAGCATGACAAAGACTTTCAAGAACTTCCATGAAACCATGGACTTGAACCCCTTTGAGCACCTGTTTGACCACCTTGATCACCATGTTCGCTGTATGGATCCTCTTCAGCAGCTGTCAAATGCACTGCAGTCTGCCAGGCTCCAGATACCCTTGCCAACTTTGCAGCATCATATTGACTCACTACCACATCATCTAGCTGCTGTCCATGCTGCACATGGCTGTTATTCGGGATATTTGCTGGTGGTCATAATAATGTGACTGAACATTCATTACATATAAATAGTTTGCTTACAACAGCATTTAATATTTTCTGAATTCATTTATACAAACTTTAATATAAAAAACGTTTGTGGATTGGAGTGGAGGGTATTTATATATATAAGGGCACACCAATTCCTAAGTGATTATTTCCTTCAGAATACTTGCATCAATTTTACCCTTAACCACACAGCAAATATTAAAACCTTTTATATTCTGTTTATCAAATCAATACTGTGTTTTTCAGTTATATTTTGGTACTGTCGCACTATAAAGTAATGTTTGTTTTATATTTATACCTCACAGCTGCTGTTCCCAGTTACCAATAAAATAACAATGCACCCACTTCCCCAGTATCACTTTGAAAAGAATTACACTCCAGCTAAAATCTATAGAAAGCATTCAAGCACAAACACTGCAAATACAAAAATAATAAGTCCTAAATTTTGTTCTATACTTAAAATGGTAAAACTGGAACTGAAGTTGAAGTTCTACATATTTCATACAATTTGTTTGACAGGAAAGTATAACCTGAACTGAATTTGCGTAGATCTCACTTTATATAGTGTAATATAACCATTTATTTATGCTCTGCACGGCACACATAACTATTAAAGTATAACACAGTGGGGAATTTTCTAATCTATAATAAATAGCTAACAGAGCAGAGTAGGACCCTCTATAATTCTCACATAAGTTTACCATATATAAGGGCACCACCACCAGTGGCGGCTGGTGACTTTTCAAGTTGGAGGGGCGACAGGGCGAAACATAGCCACTCCCCCTTTTTCAAACCACACCCATTTTTATAACTCCTCCCCCTGACGTCATAATGACCTTTATAAGCCCCGCCCAATGACCTTATGCTTGTAAAGCCCATTGAAATACATGATCTGCAATGCAGAAATGTCAAGAAGTAAAGTAACAATGTGTTAAATTCATTGGTATACAATATAGATTGAAAAAACTCATGTGACAAGACTACAGCAATATCATAATTGCACCTATACGTATTAACAGAAAAATTAAAGGAGTGACACCTACCATTAGTCGGCTCTTCTTCTCAGGGTATTCACGTTCATTAAGTTGACCAATGAGTAGAAACAAATCTGCAGCCACATAGGGTTTGCACCTGGGGTTGGAAGAAAACAAGCAAATCAATCATACCATTCAAGAACAAAACCATACTTAAAAAACATTAAACGACCAAGTGGAACCATATAGGCCCCAAACATACCTTAGAAGACCAAGTGTGACTATATAGGCCCCAAACATACCTTAGAAGACCAAGTGTGACTATAGGCCCCAAACATACCTTAGAAGACCAAGTGTGACTATATAGGCCCCAAACATACCTTAGAAGACCAAGTGTGACTATATAAGCCCCAAACATACCTTAGAAGACCAAGTGTGACCATAGGCCCCAAACATACCTTAGAAGACCAAGTGGAACTATATAGGCCCCAAACATACCTTAGAAGACCAAGTGTGGCCATATAGGCCTCAAACATACCTTAGAAGACCAAGTGTGGCCATAGGCCCCAAACATACCTTAGAAGACCAAGTGGGACCATATAGGCCTCAAACATACCTTAGAAGACCAATCAGCACTGCATAGGCCCAAACCAGTGGATCTTGGGATTCAAGAAAACAACAACATTTCACTTCTGTTTAGACCACACAATAATCAATGTCAAACAAACACGTTGAATTAGCATATGGATAACCATATGAGCAGTAACGCCACGCCAAGGCTTCAACAATTGTTACTGACCATCCACACACCTTTCATAGCTCCTTCAATATGCACACCCACACACCATTCATACTTTACTTACCACTAGTTATTTTTGGTAGTGAGGTGGTGCCATTTCTGAGAACTTTACGTACCCTTGAAGGTGCCTCCAATTCCTTCAAACCAATGCATTTAACCGCTACAGGGCCATGGTGCTTTTTAATTACTTTTTTGATCCTCTTCAATGTGGAGAAGCATCTTTCTGGTTCTTTAGTAGTCTTCGTTGTTGTAAGCAGGATTCCTTATAGCTTCACTCACTCTGTTAGATTATGTAGATTAAATTGATGCTAAAGTTGCTGCAGAGCAACAGCACTTGTACAGACATGGAATTCTTGCTTCCTGTACACAAGTGACAGCTACCCTTGGAAGTGCCTCCAATTCCTTCAAACCACGCCAAGGCTTCAACAATTGTTACTGACCATGCACACACCTTTCATAGCTCCTTCCATATGCACACCCACACACCGTTCATACTTTACTTACCACTAGTTATGTTTGGTAGTGTGAGGTGGTGCTGCTTAACGCAGTTTATCTTTGCACACCTTGGGGGTATGCATTCTTCTTTGCTTCAATCACTTGTATTTTAATTTTGCACGGCGATCTTTCAAAGAACAAAACTTCTCAATGGTTTTTTCATTGAAGTGTGGGATCTCGGAAATCAGTTGCTTTTCCATTGAGAGCATCGCCAATGCATTCAACCGCTCCAGGGACATGGTGCTTCTTAAAAAGGTTTTTATCCTCTTCAATGTTGAGAAGCATCTTTCTGATTCTGCAGTAGTCATTGGTGTTGTAATCAGGATTCTTAATAATTTTACTGTCTCTGTGAAATCATTCTGCAGATTAAATTGATGGAAAAGTTTGTGCAGAGCAACAGCACTTGTACAAGTATGAAACTCTGTCTTCCCATACAGAAGTGACAGCTCAGTGCGTAATTGTTCCTTCTTCAGTATTGGATATGCTTGCACGGTGTCTTCCAGAGCTTGGGTTGGAAAGCAAGTGCCATGGGTTTTATACAAGTCACTTTGAACAAGTTTGGCACTGACTAGGTGATTTGAAAATGAAAAACGTTCTTTTGCATGAACCACCACTATGTCACATACCTCTCTTGAAAGTTGTCTCAAGGTTGAGATCTCCGCACTCCGTCTGTTGACTGTTAGATCGCTTGGCAAACTTGCTTCTATCTCTTCCACAGAATTACGGATTTTCTGGATGCTGGCGACAAAGTCTTCTGTGACTTTTTTTATATAAACAGTATCCGTGTCTCGCTTCTGAAGCTGACTATAGAGGATGTCTACATGTGGCATTATTAAATGAAATAATTTAAGGAAGTAAAGGAACTCCCTGTCTTCCAGCATTCCAATGAAACCTGCGGCTTCCCGTATAGAAGTTGGATCAAAGTTTAGACATGCTTCAATTGTCTGGAAACACTCAAGTAGCGCATCTCTGTTCTCGTAGATCACGTTCACGGTCCTAACGTTGAAGTTCCATCGTGTCGGTGCACCTCTTGGAAGTCTTCTACCAACTACCTCATCCAGAACTCCAGTCCTTTTTGGAGAGCGTGAAAAAAAAGATGGTATGCCGCCTATGTTTGAAAAAAAAACTCTAACTCTTCCAATCCTTGAAACTGCTTTCTCCATTATTAGGTTCAGTTGGTGAGCATAGCAATGGACGTAGTGTGCGTTCGGGTACACGTCTTTTATTTTTCTTTGAACTCCTCCTTGATCTCCACGCATCACACTGGCACCATCATAGCTTTGAGCTATGAGTTTCTTCTTGTCTTCTGGCTCTGGGAGAACAGTATTCAGTGTTTCCAGCACAACAGCAGCAATGGAGTCTGCATCCGTTGATTTCATTTCCGTGAAGCCATCAAATCTTTCCACCACTTGATGCTTCTTGTCAATGTAGCGATAGACTACAACGCACTGTGTCCTAGCGGAAATATCGGTTGTTTCATCCGCTTGGATTGCCACAAACTGGGCTTCCTTAAGCTCTTGGTGAATCACTTCCTTTATAACTTCATGCATGCAGTCCAGTAGCTCATTCTGCACGGTTTTGGAAGTCCCCCTAAACACAGTTGCAGTCTTCAAATGCTGTTCCATTGCACTATCGATACTGCCAACCAAATCCACCAGGCCTCTAAACACTCCTGGATTTAGCGATGTTTCACTCTCGTCGTGTCCTCTTAATGCCAGTTCAAAGGCGCCACAAAAGCGAACACAATCAATTATCTTCGAAAGGATGTACCGGTTCTTAGCCACTTCTTCGTTGTGTTTTTGAATGCTGACTTGGTATCCTTGGTCCAGTTGAACAGCAATGTTCGCCTGTCCAAGCATCTCAAACTTGATCCTGTTATCCAAGTGAGCTTTAGAACTTTTGTGTTTTGCCAATTTGTCAGCTAGATGTTTGACGTCAGTCACTCCAGTTTTGGTCCAAGCAGCGTCACCACCAAATAGGATGCATGGGAAACAATATAAGGACTTCCTAGAAACGCTTCCAGAAAGCCAGTCGTTCTTCTTGTACCATTCAGTATTGAAATTACGGACATATTGCTTCCCTCTATCTCTTGCGATTTGCTGCAGATTTATCTCTGGTTGGTCAGCTCCTAACCGTTTTACTTCCACCTTCTCCTCATAGGTTAGGGTGGCGAAAGGCTTCACAAGTAGAGAGTCAATAGTATTCATTTCTGATATTGATACCAATAAAAGAAAGAGATCACGGTATATTAATTTATATTATGTCACAAAATTACTTAAAAATAACAGTGTGTTGATTTCATTGGTATACATTACAGATTGCAAACCCTCATGTGACAAGACTACATCACCATCAAATTTGCACCTATACACATGGACAGAAAATTAAAGGCAATGATACTCACCAACAGTTGACGCTCCTTCTCGGGGTATTCACGTCCAGTAAGTCAACCAACGAGTCCAAACAAATCTGCTTTCACAGATAGTTTGCACCTGGGGGGTGATAGAAAACAACAAAAAAAACATTAGAAATCTCAAGACCCAAACCGTAACTTTTAAAACCTTAAAAGTCCAAGTGTGACCATATACTCACCAACAGTTGACGCTCCTTCTCGGGGTATTCACGTCCAGTAAGTCAACCAACGAGTCCAAAGAAATCTGATTCCACAGATAGTTTGCACCTGGGAAGTTATAGAAAACAAAAAAAAAATATTAGAACGTTTAAGACCCAAACTGTAACGTTTAAAACCTTAAAAGAGCAAGTGTGACCATATAGGCCCCAACCGCACCTTAAAAACCCTAAATAACAAATTGGGACCATATAGGCCCCAACCGTACCTTAAAAACCCTAAATAACAAATTGGGACCATATAGGCCCCAACCGCACCTTAAAAACCTTAAATAACAAATTGGGACCATATAGGCCCCAACCGCACCTTAAAAACCCTAAATAACAAATTGGGACCATATAGGCCCCAACCGCACCTTAAAAACCCTAAATAACAAATTGGGACCATATAGGCCCCAACCGCACCTTAAAAACCCTAAATAACAAATTGGGACCATATAGGCCCCAACCGCACCTTAAAAACCCTAAATAACAAATTGGGACCATATAGGCCCCAACCGCACCTTAAAAACCCTAAATAACAAATTGGGACCATATAGGCCCCAACCGCACCTTAAAAACCCTAAATAACAAATTGGGACCATATAGGCCCCAACCGTACCTTAAAAACCCTAAATAACAAATTGGGACCATATAGGCCCCAACCGTACCTTAAAAACCTTAAATAACATATAGGCCCAAAAAAAAAAATATATATATATATAAATATATATATATATATATATATATATATATATATATATATATATATATATATATATAAAAATTGATATCAATATATCACAATAAATAAATATATATATATATATATATATCTAATTGTTATATATATATATATATATATATATATATATATATTTATTTATTGTGATATTTTGATATTAATTTATATATATATATATATATATATATATATATATATATATATATATATATATAAAAAAAATTACACATAAATATACATAAACATATACATACAACAATATATATTAATTGATATTTATTATTTGATTAATTGATGTTCTTCATTTCATGATATATTATATTGTTCATGCATTTCTATTACACTTTATTTGTTATACATATTACAGTGCTATTTTTTGGCTATACATGTTACAGGATATTATCCTGTAACATGTATATCACATAAAATAGCCCTGTAATATGTATAATACATACAGGGTCAAACAAGTTCACACTAACCTTTTTTACCCTTACAGGCTTCCATACCTGCTTGCTGATTTGCTAATTTTTTAAAGACTCTCATTGGTTGAAATCGATGTCAATCAAAAATTTCAGCCAATCAGAGTCCTTCAAAAATTAGTATATATAGCAGACCGTGGGAAAAAAACAATTAATCGCGGGAGGGGCTCCTTGTAGGAGGAGCTCTTTTTAGTGTGTTGTTTTTTTTTTTTTTAGAGCGTCGGTTTTTTTTTTTGGAGGCCTCTTTCAATGGGCCAGAATGGATGGATGGACAATGGCTTCAATCAAGATTGGATTATTTTTGATCATTGGCTTCAATCAACATGGATTATTTTATTTTTGATCATTGGCTTCAATCAACATGGATTATTTAATTTTTGATCATTGGCTTCAATCAACATGGATTATTTAATTTTTGATCATTGGCTTCAATCAACATGGATTATTTATTTTTCATCATGACTATATCCAGAGAGGACAGAAGGCCAACGCTGGAGGGGTCAATTTTACAGGTAAGTATGTGCTGTTGTTTATTTTATTTTTTATTAATGTTTGTTTAAAGCTGTTTATTTTTGTATACAATGTGTTGTGTTACTAACTGTACTAACAATGTGTGTATGTGCTGTTTATTTTATTTTTTATTAATGTTTGTTTAAAGCTGTTTATTTTTGTATACGATGTGTTGTGTTACTAACAATGTGTTTGCTTACTGTGTGTAAATTAATTGTAATAATGTTGTTACTGTATTTTTTTTTTTCCCTTCCTTTATTTTTATTTTATCTTTAGAAGTGACATGCACATATACATGCCTGTTACTTCTAAAAATGGAATAAAAATAGGGGGGGGGGGGGGGGGGTTAGGTAGTTGGTTAATGGTTCATCCAGGGTGGGGTCGGTCACGGTCAGGCGCCCATCGGTCGCCCATAGGCCACGACCAGGGGTGGCACAGGCCTCATGGGGGTGAACATCCACCCCCATGTGGCCTGGTCAACCCCGCTCACTGCCCGAATACCCGGGGTAGCATAGGCCGCATCGGGGTGGTGCCGGGGGCCCGGTGGTGATCGGGCCTCGGGCAGGGTGGCATACATGGAGGTCATCAGGGGTGGCACAGGCCTCATCAAGGGGGTGATCCGATCACCCCCATGTGGGCCTGTGCCACCCCGCTCACCACCCGACTACCCCGATCCCGTGATCGGTGTAATCCGGTGGTGGCATGATGGCATAGCTAGGCTAGCATAGGGCAGGCCTGATCGGGGGTGGCACAGGCCACATGGGGGTGATGGCTGGGGGTGGCACTGGCACCAGGCATTGTAGGCCTAGGGTCGTCGGTGGTAGTTGGTGGGTGGCTGGGTAGGTGTCACTGGCAGGCCAGGCAGGCATAGTGGGGGACTGGGGGTAACTGGTCACCCCTAACTTTTATTAGGGGCTACTAGGGGTTTTGGTTTGGCCAGGGCAGGGGCAGGTGCCAGGCAGAGGCAGGTGTAGACTTACTGTGTTAGGCAGGCAGAGCAGATGAGTAGATTCAGCCAGGGAGGTCTCTCAGTCTCAGCGTGACCAGGGTCAGGAAACAGAAAGGGGGAAGGGACAGGGAACTGGTGGTTTTATTGACTGTATCAGTCAATCAAAATCAAACTCGAGGCTCTATTTGCTGGCGGGCGCTCAGGGCTAACGGTCTGGGTGGGTTTAGATTGTTCTCTTAGTAACTGTACAACCTTCCATCATTGATTGGTCAATGATGGAAGACTGTCATTTATTAATTGATACATTTATGACCGCCCATGCATATCGTCACTGTGATGGTGGGCGGCATGCATTAACGGTCAGTGGGCCAGGCCAGGACTCATTGAAGAGAAGAGAAGAGTCTAAAGGTTAGTGTACAGTGTAACTATTGTAATTTGATCACACAGGGTGCAGGCAGGGGGCGATAGAACAGCATTAGTTAATGTAGCGCAAGGGTTATTTTAAAGTGACAGTGTCCCTTTTCTAACTTTAATTCATTTTAATACTATTTAGACTTGAAATGATGATGTACACCTTATATTTATTTGTTTTTGGGTTATACTAATACATTGTTGTGTTTTTTTTATTGCAGGGTGAAGAAAATATTTGGGGGGGCGTTTGCCCTGACGCCCCAATGGACGGGCCGCCCCTGACCACCACTATTCACAATATTTTTAAATATTACTATTGCTAATCGATATTTGTAAAATATTTTCACATACAGACAAAAAACTGCTGTAAATTATTCCGACTATAAGTCATGTAAATTAATAACATTAATTTAGATTGTGTCCATATACTTTATAGTAAAAAAGTACATTAAAGCAAATCAGTAGCCCAATAAAGGATACTATATAAATGTTTAGGTGTAAGTGCTCACTCATGGAACAAAAACGGACTGAAAAAACGACTTACAGCACCTATCTAGGAATGTGTAGACCATTACTATCTTTAGAACATTTTACTTTTAATAATGAAATTAATATCTTAAATTGAAAAATGAATGGTTAAGATAACTTTAATAACTTAAGATGTTTAATAACACATGCCGTGTCTCACTTTCCATTAAGTAATTAAGGAGGAGTTGTCTAAATTGAGCTGCTTACTTTGAGCGCTATTTAATTGGCCAAATTGCAATTACAGTGTTTTGCAAAAGTATTCCCCCCCCGTGGCTTTTTATGTGTTTTGTTGCCTTACAACCTGGAATTAACATGGATTATTTGAGGATTTGCATCATTTAATTTACAGAACGTGACAACTTTGAAGATTTTTTTTTTACTGTGAAGCAAACAACAAATAGGATAAATTGAAAAAGTCAATGTGCATAACTATTCACCCCCCTAAGGTCAATACTTTATAGAACCATATTTTGATGCAACCACAGCTCCAAGTTGCTTTGGATACGTCTCTATGAGCTTGCCACATCTTATCACTGGGATTTTTGCCCATTCCTCCTTCCAAAACTGCTCCAGCTCCCTCAAGTTGGATGGTTTGCGCTTGTGAACAGCAATCTTTAAGTCTGATCACAGATTTTTTATTGGATTGAGGTCTGGGCTTTGTTTAGGCCATTCCATCACATTTACATGTTTCCCCTTAAACCACTCAAGTGTTGCTTTAGCAGTGTGTTTGGGGTCATTGATCTGCTGGAAGGTGAACCTCCATTCTAGCCTCCTCAAATCACGCACAGAGTGATATTGTTTTTTTTCTCAAGAATATTCCTGTATTTAGCACATCTATCTTTCCCTCAACGCCGACCAGTTTCCTAGTCCCGGCTGCTGAAAAACATCCCCACAGCATGATGCTGCCACCACCATGTTTCACTGTGTGGATGGTGTTCTTTGGGTGATGTAATGTGTTGGGTTTGCGCCAGACATAGTGTTTTCTTTGATGGCTGAAAAGCTTTTGTCTCATCAAACCAGAGCACCTTCCTCCATACATTTTGGGAGTCCCCCACATGCCATTTTGATTTTTGCTGAAAGTAATGGCTTTCTTCTGTCCACTCTGCCATAAAGCCCAACTCTATGCAGCGTACAGCTTAATGTCGTCCTATGTACAGATCCTCCAGATACTCTGCTGTGGAACTCTGCAGCTTCTCCAGGGTTACCTTAGGTCTCTGTGCTGCCTCTCTGATTAATGCCCTCCTTGCCTGGTCTGTGAGTTTTGGTGGGCGGTCATCTCTTGGCAAGTTTGCTGTCATGCCATGTTCTTTCCATTTGGTAATGATAGATTTGATGGTGCTCGTGGGATGATCAAATATTTGGATATTTTTTTATAACCTAACCCTGATTTGTACGTCTCAACAACATTGTCCCTTACTTGTTTGGAGAGTTCCTTGGTCTTCATGGCAGTGTTTGGTTAGTGGTGCCTCTTGCTTAGGTGTTGCAGTCTCTTGGGCCTTTCAAAAAAGGTGTGTTTATTTAATGAGAGATCATGTGACACTTATATTGCACACAGCTGGACATCATTTCATTAATTATGTGACTTCTGAAGGTAATGGTGGCGACATACCAATAAGAAAAGATCAATAAATGCTTGTGATAAACATGTAATTTTCAAATGTCTCTATTTAGAAAAGATAAACTCAGCAATGATCACAAATGCATTTTTAATTAGATATAAAAAAATATTGTGGGGCACCACAAACCAGTGGTACTGAGTGGTGAACTGTAACTGCATAAATATTGTGTAGGATATTAGGGTTGCCTGTATTAATAATCCTGGTAAATATGTGAAAACTTAGTAAAAAATGTTTCTTTCCCATTAATAGAATATTAAGATGTAATTAATAAAAAAAATAACTACTCTGAAGAATATATCTAGTTTGTTAGCATTAACAGGTATCCCAACAAACTGTTATATCTGATAAGAAATGTATAATAATATACATTGTACAGTAATCTTAAACAGCTAACTATAGGCCCTATTCTATTAGAAGCCAGCAAATGACTATAACCCATAATTTTTGCTGCAAGTTTTTTTTTCTCTAAATGTTTAGATGTATTCTATTGACTCAAGCCTGCAATTTACCTCCTTAAGTCTCAACTCGTAAACCCTGCCTTTTTAAGTAGGATTTCAGGGGGCGTGATCATATGATCTAACAATATTTAAGGAAGACCTAATTTACTTCTTAGACACAGGCAATAGTAAATGAGACCATCATCGTGAAGTCAGTAAAACATGGAAGTTACATGTAATCTGCAATCAGAGGATACACATTAATTAGTGCCAATAAGTATTATTTGCCAATCAGTCTTGCAATCTAGCACTCTATAAAATGCCTTAGATCATCTGTATTAGTACATGTGGGTTTCATGATATGTATTAGCCCCCTGAGTCCTGGGATCGATATTACATTTAACATTTTAAAAATAATATTTTTTATTGCATTTTGTTTCCATGCATTCCCATGCTTTTAAAGTACAGTGTTGTGTGTTTAATTGCTGTTACAGCTCTAATAAGTGTTTGTAAAATGCCTTGCAAGTCATATTTAGTACTTGTAATATTTTTGAAAGAAATGTGATACTGTTTTCAGACTTAATTTGCAAGCTAAAGCTACGGGTCAAATAGAATAGCAATTTGATTTAAGTTTTATTATTTAGCACTCATAATATTTGAGCTCTGCTAAAACCAATGGAGTTCTAAGGCCAAATATGCGTCTTTGGCTTGCCTATAGTGTTTGTGGGCGGGTAACTCATAATCGGATTTTGAGTAGCTAATAGGATTCAAGGCAATATTAAGAGTGATTTTAAGTGTATATACATTTTGAATTAAGCAATAGAATAGAGCCCTATGTCTTGTAGTTATCAGTCTGCATGTGAGTAGGAAAAAACTAATTTAAACAGGGGTTGGAGTGAATTTGATAGCTTACAAACAGTGAGCAATCCTAGTGTAATTGCAGTTCTATTATACGTGTGGAAGTTTAAAAAAGAGGGACTGCAGTTATTGTATATGTTTAGAAGTTAAAAAAAGAGAAGTGGAGTTCTAGTATAACTGTGGAAGGTTTAAGAAAGGTGGAGTTCGAAGAAACAAAAAAGATTAGGACGTATACAGTAAATTACAATATTTTTTAGTACATTACTGTATAGAAATTGTATGCATTTTTATACATTGTAATCATGAGTCAGTCCAGTGAGAACCTCAGCCAGTGTACATGCTGCCACATGTATGCACTGCTGAAGCATCTATTCCAGAGTCATCATACCTCTGTGACAGGTGTAAGCATGTTGCTTCCCTTAAAGTTCAAATTGCAGAACTTGAGAGGAGATTTGCAGTGCTTGGTGATATGGTTCCTCTGCTTGGGTAGTTGGTGCTCACCGAGCACAGTTCAACTGGGCCTCACTTGGAGGGTGGAGCCGTAGCTTGTAAAGATGTTCAGGAAGATTGTTGGGTTTACAGTTACAAAGGGAAGCAGAGGGAACAGGAGGAGGAGGCAGGCCAGTTTTGATTGAATAAAACTGTTTGGGATGTCCATTCAGGAATAGCAGTGCCAGATAGAGCTGGTCCCTCTGAAATCCACTCTAGACAATTCTGAGACGTTACTGTTGGTCTTTCATTGGTCCTACAGTAAAGCTATTTATTTGGACTATTACTTTCAAGAACATTGTCCTAAATGACACTTGTTAGATATTTAAAATATAATAATCTTAGGAAACTACACCTGAAATATGCACAATGTTTCCTGGAATACATATATGAATATATTATCGCAGCGATTTTACCTGCCACTAGGTAGGAGTGAAATTACATAGTGACATCATCAACAGTTCCCAGCCCCCAAAGAATGCAGGCAGGTGAAGGACCCGAATGCTACAGAGGTCCAAACTCCCAACGTTTTTAAAAGGCTCTGAGAATGTAATCAGGTTTTTAGTATACATAAAAATGTTGAATGGTGTAATACACTATTATTGCCTGGCCTCTCTCCTTCTCTTTGTTTATTCACATAATTCAGTGGCAGAGAAGCACAACCTCCACTAAATAGAAAGAACAGAGTAAGAAGAGTACCAGAAGGGAAATAACTGTATAAGGGGACAAAACATTAAACAGAGATGACCCTTCATACTGACATTTGTATTCAGCTATATGAAGGTATAAGACTTTAGTAGTCTGGAACCCAAGAAAAAAACAGAAGACAAAAGTGTTTCCACAGCAACATTTTAAGTATTATGAGAAAAAGTGTGTGACTTTCTACTTTAAACGTGGCAGAGCAGTTCTTTTGATTACATAGAGTGAAATATTTTCTGTAAAAGAGTGGTTTCTCAACACTTGTATTCTTTTTCTACCTATTTATGTTCTATATTATAATCTCGTGGTGTTCTCTGTGTGAATTTGTTTATCTAACCTAATGCTTTATATTTCTGTCAACCATGTATGAAAAATAGAATAAAAAAAACTTTTAAAAATGCTTCGTTGCCATGTTATTCATCTAGTATAAACTGACCTCTAAATTCTTTATATCTTCTGCTACAGAAGATGAAGTTGATTCTGAAATAGCAGGTAGCTTAAAATAGCCATGTGTAAAAATACAAGTTGGATTCATAGACTTCTAATGAAGCATTTCTGTGAAATTGTTCCCTCACTTTTAATTATTTCAAATAACCTAAAATACTTGAGAAATTGTTGTAAACATTTGTTTTGGTTTTATGGATATGAACTGTTTAATCTCTGTGTCTTACAAATAATAAAATAATTAGACGATGATTTAGAAAGCAAAACAACAATTATTCTGTTTTCAACTATTAACAATAATAAAGTACCTAAGAAAAGTGTTTTTGTATCATTGGAGTAGTAGAGTATTTAATTAGCCCAAATACAAGCTAATTCAAGTCAAAATGTAATATTATCTTTTGTAATTTGTGGATATTTTATGGTTTACGTGCGTTCACATTGAAGATCAACTTTCAAGTTTAAATAGTTATCCAGCCAAACGCAGACTAAGTCATTTTCAGGAAAATAGATAACTAAAGTAAAGTAATCAAAACACACCTGAAAACTCACAAGCCTCCCCTAACACACAAATCATCTCTAATGTTAACCCCTCCACAAGTGCCAGTTCTTTATAAAATATAGGCATGATCTTTGTCATCTAAAACAGGTATTTAACTTTCCTGCCTAAGCTAAAACATTTGTAATAACACTATGGTTTTCCCCTGCTTGTGAAGCTGGATATCATTAAATCTGCTACATAAATCTAACCCCCATCCCTATAACCCATAATAGGTGTCCATAAGGATCCACAAACTTCACTCCTAGATCTTATTTATGCCCAAAACTCCTCTTGAAATGCAACATTTTCTATAATACATTTTGTTATTTCTGGGTCAAATTTTGTTGTTTATGTGATATAGTATTCTGGTGATCTCTACTGTATAGGAAGAACTAAGAAATGATGGTATAAGATGTCTTATAATATAGAGAGGGAAAGGGATCATAGACTCTATTGTATCTTTCCAAAAATGAAGTTAAACCCAATGAAATGCTTTGTTCTTGGTGTATGAAAGACATAAAACAATATTTAATTTGCTTAAATCTCTAAGGGGACATTTATGGAAGTGTTTTTGATACGTGTAGATCTTATTCAGTTCAGTATTCCAGCCTTAGTCGTAAATATCATATCTGTTGTTATTGTCATGAAGTAACTCCATTGTTCAACATCATATTCTACACTTGTCTTAACCTCTTGTAACTCCTACCTTTTCAGCTGCTGTACATGAAGGCCTTAAAAGAAAGCCGCTGCATTAGTGTGTTGCGAGTTTGTTGAATTATAAAATTATGTCTGCTCCTCCATGTCCTATTGATTGCAAATTTTTTTTACAGAAATTTTTAGTTAGTGAAGACCTTGCTTTTGTATAGAAGTTCGGATAGAAGTTCAAAAACTTCTGTAAAAAAATATGCTCTGTGCTTAAATAGAGCCATTTTAAATTTGCTGAATCGCAATTTAATAAGGCTGCTGGGTTAAAAAAAGACTTTAGTCCATCAAGTTCAAACTTTTTAGATCTCCTCTGATCTGCAATACGCGGATTTATTGTTAATTGATCCAGAGGAAGGCAAACAGAAAAAAAAAACAGTGAAACTTTGCCAATTGTCATAACAGGGAAAAAAATATAAAATTCCTTCCTGACCCCATATACTGGCGATCGGATTCATCCCTGGATCAATTCTCCCTCTCTATTTATCCAGGATAGCCCTTAATAACCTTTTTATTTGAAAATATATCAAACCCCCTGTTTTAAATTATCTATCGAATCCGCTGTCACCACCTCCTTTGGTAGAGAATTCCACAGATTAACCACCCTTACTGTGAAGAACCCTTTTATTTCTTTAAGGTGAAATCTTTTTACTTCTAATCTCAAAGGATGTCTTCTTGTCAGTTTAAAACCGCTTGTCAAAAAAAAGTTCCCTTGACAAAG
The DNA here is from genome assembly GCA_027410445.1 of Discoglossus pictus. Lineage (NCBI taxonomy): Eukaryota > Metazoa > Chordata > Amphibia > Anura > Alytidae > Discoglossus > Discoglossus pictus. Next base: position 47,574,149 of record CM050171.1, on the reverse strand, counting down.
CCTTGTACTGACCCTGGATATATTTATATAAGGTAATCATATCCCCTCTAAGATGCCTTTTTTCTAGAGTAAATACATTTAATTTGGTTAGTCTTTCTTCATAACTTAGCCCCTCCATTTGCTTTATTAGCTTTGTTGCCCTTCTCTGCACTTTTTCCAGCTCTAAAATTTCCTTTTTATGTAGTGGTGCCCAAAATTGTACTCCATATTCTAAATGAGGGCATACTAGGGATTTGTATTGTGGGATAATTATATTTGCTTCCCTTGCTTCTATACCCTTCTTAATACATGCTAATATTTTACTTGCCTTTGCAGATGCTGCTTGCCATTGAGCACTGTTACCAAGGTGGTTGTCCACAAGTACTCCCAAATCCCTTTTAATATCTCATACCCCAGCTTTGCTCCACTAAGATTATAAATTGCATGGCTATTTTTCCTTCCCAGATGCATAACTTTACATTTATTCATAATAGATTTCATCTGCCACTTAGATGCCCATTCCTCTAATTTATGCAAATCCCTTGGAGGGATAGTACATACTTTTCTGATTTAATTACCTTGCACAACTTTGTGTCATAAGCAAAAATGGAGACACCACACTGCAATCTCACTACCAAGTCATTAATAAATATGTTACAAAGGAGGGGACCTAATACTGAACCCTAAGGAACCCCACTTACCACATTAGTCCAATCCGAGTATGTTCCATTTACAACAACCCTTTGCTTCCTGTCTTTTAGCCAGATATCAATCCATAAGCAGATATTTATGGCAATTCCAGTATCCCTTAGTTTGCTCTATAGTTTCCCATGTATCACTGTATCAAAAGCCTTTGCAAAATCTAAATAGACTACATCCAAGTTCCTACTAACATCCTCATAGAAACTAATTAGGTTTGTTTGACATGACCTATCCTTCATAAATCCATGTTGGCTCCGATTTATAATCCTGTTTGAATAGACATATTCTTCTATATTATCCCTTATTAACCCTTCTAAAATCTTTCCCACTACTGAAGTGAAACTCACTGGTCTATAATTCCCCGGATTTGCTCTTGCTCCCTTCTTAAATATAGTATCACCTCTGCCTTTCTCCAGTCATCTGGTAGAGACCCTGTGTTGAGTGAATCTCGAAATATTAGATATAATGGTTTTGCTATTACAGAGCCCAGTTCCCTTAGTACCCTTGGATGTATTCCATCAGGACCCGGGGGTTTATTAACATTTATTTTTTCCAACCTCTTTTGGTAATAGCCCTTTTGCAAGCCTTGTTGATTTCCTTGTACTTACGTAAAGCATGCTCTGTCCCCTCTTGTTTGTATAATTTAAATGCTTGTTTTTCACTCTTCATCTTCATCTTTAATTCATTGTTAAGCAACATGGGTTGTGATTTACTCCTTCTACCTTTATTTCCACATGGTATATGTTGATAAGTATGTTTCTTTAGTAAGGATTTGAACGTTGTCCATTTATGTTAAGTATTTTTACCTGTCAGTTCTCTGTCCCAGTCTATAGGTTGTATTGCTGCCCTAAGACAGTTAAAATATGCCCTTTTAAAATTAAGAGTTTTCGTTAGCCCCTTACAGTTATGTTTTTTTAATTCAATCTCAAATGATGTTGTGATCACTGTTTCCCAAAGGTTGCCCTATTTCAACATTTTGTACTATATTAATATTATTTGTTATAACTAAATCCAAGATAACCTCATTTCTAGTAGGTTCTTCTATAACCTCTGCCATATAATGATCTCTGAGTGTACTCAAGAACTTGCTCCCCTTAGCTCAACTGCTGGTCTCATTTATCCAGTTTATTTTAGGGTTCCGTATATACTCGAGTATAAGCCGAGTTTTTCAGCCATTTTTTAAGGCTGAAAAGGGCCCCCTCTGCTGATACTCAAATAACTCTCCCCCGTGTCTCTCTCACCTCTCCGTGTCTCTCTAACCCCCCGTGTCTCTCTAACCCCCCTGTGTCTCTCTAACCCCCCCATGTCTCTCTAACCCCCTGTATCTCTTTCCCTCCCCCTCCTAATCCTCAACCCCCTCCTCATTCTAAACCCCCCTCCTCATTCTAAACCCCCCTCCTCATTCTAAACCCCTCTGGGGAAGAGACACAGGGGATGGAGAGGGGAGAAGAGACACAGGGGAGAGAGAGGGGGACACAAGAAAAGGGCACACAATAGGGTGACACATAGGGCTCAAGAGGGACACAGGGGGCAGCACATTTCCCACACTCGGCTTATACTCAAGTCACTCATTTTTCCCAGTAAAATAGGTGCCTCGGCTTATACTCAGGTCGGCTTATACTCGAATATATACGGTAATTAAAATCTCCCATTATTAGAACTTGACCACGCTTAGCTGCATTTCCAATCTGTAACAATAATTGTATTTCCACACATTTAATTATATTTGGGGGTTTATAGCATACACCTACTAATATTCTTTTAGAATTTGCTGCTCCGCTATTTAACTCTATCCACAAACATTCAACATTACCGCTAGTTCCACCATAAATATCTTCTCTGACTATAGGCCTAAATTCAGGTTTAACATACAGACAAATCTCTTCTCCTCTTTTACCATTGCCCCTAACTTTCCTAAATAGGTTATAACCACTCAGATTAACAGTCCAGTCATGAGATTCATACCACCACGTTTCAGTACTGCCTATTAGATCCCATTTTTCATTAACTGCTAATAATTCTAACTCTCCCATTTTTCCTAGCAATCTTCTGGCATTAGCGAGCATACACCTTATGTTATGAGTCTGTAGTTCTGAAGTGCCTGCCACTGTACTTGAGTTACTTAGCAATACCTCCCTATTGACTGTATTAATCCATCCCTGCTATAGAGATTGTACCCAAGTGACGAGTCAGCCGAGTGCTCTAAAAACCCAAACCCTTTGTTAATGCACCTCATATTTAGCCATGCATTAACCTCCCTAAGCTCCTTCTGCCTCCCTGGGCTAGCACGTGGAACTGGTAATATCTCATAAAATACTACCTTGGAGGTCCTTGCCTTCAGCTTATTACCTAGTTCTATAAAATCATTCTTTAGGAAACTCCATCCCTCACTTTCTCATTGGTACCAATATGTACCAAGACCGCCGGTTCATTTCCAGCGGTCTTGGTACATATTAATTAGAATGAATAATTTATCTACCCGATCCACAACATGCCGAACTCGAGCACCCAGGAGACAGCAAACTGTTCAAATGCTGTGATCTAGGTTACAAATCACTGTGTCTACCTTCCTAATAATAGAGTCCCCAACCACCAAAACCTTTCTGTTGCTCTGCCTATTCTGGTCTAACAGGGTCATTTGTGGTGAATGGCTCTAGTATGCAATATGATCTCTGTCCCTAGTAGTCAGATAGTATAATCTGCAAATAGTAAAGTTGGGGGATAGTAATTTGACTGCTATATAGCTGCAACAATTAGAGGCGGTGGGGAAGGGTGGAGGATGGGAGAGAAGTGGTATCTTGGTACAGGAAGAAGTTAGTATGGCAAAAATTATAAGGTGGGGGGGGGGGGGGCATAGTTCCAGGTCAGAGGCAGTGTTTGTAAGATAAGAGATGGAGAAATGTATCATGATCATAGGTATGAAAGACAAATGAAATTAGTGAGTGAGCAAAAGGGTTATCAAAGGAATACAGAGGCGATGGGGGAGGAGAAGGTAGATGGGTAGGGCATGGTTATACAAACAGAGATAGAATAGCTAGTCCTTAAACAAACAGAGAAGTGTAGTGAATTGAACCAACAGATAACAATTATACAGATTTAATTAATGTAACAGTCTAAGTGTAGCATTGAAACCATTGTAGCAGAAGAGATGTTCACCTCAGCAGAGGAAAGTAGTTTATAAATTATTTGGCTTTTTTTAATAAATTCAGATGCTCACAAGGGTTGTTATTGTTATAAATGCACTGACATTTATTATTAGTATAATGTACTTAGAGTTTTTCTAATATAGCATGTTTTATGTATATGTTATGGATGCAGAAGTCTTAGCCTTATCGCAATATATAAGGTGAGATGGCTATAGGTTTATTTTACTCTCCTTTTTTTATCAAAACACGGCATAGAAAACTCACTAGCCACTCTAAATATATTGACCCTTTTTAAAACACACAACCCCTCACTAAAACAAACCTCCTCCATCTCAAATACAATCAAATCAATGGCATCTATGGAAATGGTTGCTAGTTCTATACAAAAAATATAGGGGGCTCCTTGTCCTCTGTGATGCTCCTTCCCTGCTAAAGAGGTTAAAAAATAATAATACTACTAGGGGGTATGTATGAATCTCTTCTGTTAATTCCCACACCTGTGTGTGAAATGGGAGAGGATATATTAATTGTACAAGAAAATTAAATCTAGTCTATAAAACAAACCCCCCCCCCCCTTAGCTTGGTAATCCTCACTCCTTTGGGCTAGGGGTAAGCGCTGTGGTGCTTTTGGACATCTATTATGAGTTCAAAGGGGGTAAAGGTTTAGGTTTACAAACCCCCATCTGGTCTAGTGGGATTCCTTTGAGAGGGGTAATTGCCCAACTTTGGATGTGTTATTATTATTAACCTTTATATATAAAGAAATAACATTGTATGCAGCTCTATTTACAAAGGGGAAATACATCATACAGAGAGACAAATGTTAATACAAAAGGGGGAGAGGTCCCTACTCCTAGAGAGCGTACATTCAAAAGTATATGGTTAAGCAAGTTATATAAAAGGAGATTTATACTTTAGTTTTTTTTAATAACTGTAAAACAATGAATGCCACAGTATGATATTTATTATACTAGTTCTTATACTAGAATTATAAAACTGATTGTAAAATAATAAAAAAAAACATTAATAATACTTAATCTTACATGGCCATTTGTTAAACTTTCTAAGAAAGTATTATCTTATATGCAAACACCAATTGTACACCCAATCCCAGAAGAGCTGACATAGGAAGGATGTCTGCTTGGAGGAGACTCAATGAGAGGGAATGTTGGGCATATAGACCATGCTGTTAAATGTTCACAAAGTGTTTGCACATTCTGCAAGATTACTCACACACAATCTACAGTGTAACACAGCTGCCTCCACTTGTATCAGCCTACTGCTTAATTACTGTAATCTTTGAAGTGCGGACCTTATTTCTGTTGCACCAAGTTGTCTGCTGACCCATTTGTATCACATTTGTCTTGTATTGTACCGGTACAATATTTGCACCTACTGTGCTTTAATTTACTTTTTAAATAGCCCTATGGAAAATGCTGTCACTTTATAAATAAAGAGTAATAATAATAATAAAAGCACTCACTTATTAATGTACATAAAACCATATATTTTACTCGTATGAGCATAATACTAAATATCATTTTAAAGTAGTACTTGATAATGAAAATAAAAATAATCTGACAGACATAAAAATAATAGTATCTTTGGGGGGCGTGACCTAACGCAGCAAAGGAGCAGACGTGTAGAGCCATAAAAAGAGCATTTTGGGCCAGTACAGCGCCACAAAGGAGCCCAAATATACAAAGAGGGACCCATCTCCTCGAGAGATACAATTTGAGACCCAGGAAGCAGGTCTATCGGGCCCGAGACACACACAAGCCAGGGGGGCCGCCATCTCCCCCATCCCTGCAGCAGAGGCACCCTGTCAGGACCCAACAACGAGGGCAGACGGAGAGACACACCAGGAGGTGACAGAGAGAGCCGAGATCCGGAGCGGGCGCCATCTTGGAGCCGCGGCCTACGCAGCCAGAATAGCCCTGCCGAGGATTCCCACCAAACACCGGCGGGAGGTGAGCGGTGCGGAACACAACGGGGAGAGAGAGTCAGAGGCCAAAGAGGCCTGGCGGGGACCCCCAACCACCCCAAAAGGGGCAAAATTGTGGGGGCTACCCCATTCCCAGGCATCAGGAAGGAGAAGGCCAAACAGGGGCCCACATCGCAGACGCTCCTGAAAGAGTCTCCCAGAGGCCAAAGGCACAACACAGGGTGAGTCACAATAAGCACAGGAGACCCCCCCCCTCAGTGCTAATTAACCTCTCAAGAAGACCACCCACCCCAGGCACATAACTAGCACCAGATTACACTGGGAGAACATAAGCAACAGACAGGGGGCCTAAAATGATAAATTGAGGCACTGGATTATTGAACAAGATCAGAACAGCCTAATAACAAGGCCCCAGGGACACTATCAATCAAGGGCTAGAGAAAAGAAGAATAACCCAGGAGTAGCTGTACAGATTCCAAACACAGCACTGCTAGGGTACACAGCAACTGACCAAGCTAGACTACATAGATGAGAGAAATAACCTGCTTGAGCAAGAGGGAGTCCTCAAGGAGAACAGAGAGTGCAACAACTTCCCCAAAGGGGTTTAAAAACTCCCATACACACCGAACAGGTTGACCGCAGTCACCAAGGGGTCAACCAAATAACCATTGCAGGTTTACAAAACAAACTACACGTCAACCTTAGTTGCAGGGCCGAATATCTGCCTATGGCAAACTTCCCTTGAGAAGCACCACTACCACATAGTGGACGTAGTGTGGAAATATCACGCCAGAGAAAGCAGATAACAGAAGCACAACTTTCTTCAACAGGGCATCACTCATCAAGGGAACACAGAAGTGTCCTGAGCTCGCACACTGCAGCATCACACCATACCCTTGACAATAGAGTGGAAAATACCAGTGAGCGTTTGCCTGTTCACACTACCTGTAAACGAAGGCCAAACAATCAGGATATGGCCAAATCAGTTCAAGAACTTTTAATAAACCTAAAGAGATGTAACTAAGAAAGAGCCTGGCAACATAGGGACGTTAACAATAGCTCTGGGACAAACCAAGTGAAACCAGGTCTCTGGTAACAACTCGAACTACAGTACTCTCACTGAGATGGTGGGTGTCGCCACAAGGAAGAACAATAAGGGAATCCAATCTTACTGCTTACCCAAATCTTCAGCAAGCTCTCCTACCAACAAAACAACCATAGCCACAGTTCACGCAACGGCAAATTCAGAAATGTCAGCACCTAGCACAAAAAGTGACATCCAAGACCTAAAAGACTTAATAACCAACTTCAGAGAAGAGATCAAATCAGACATCCGGAAAGTGACAACAGAACTATCCACAGAAATAAAAAAGGTGGACGATAAAACAACAAAACTAGAAACAAAAATATCAGATATAATGCAACATAACAGCAGACTAGCAGAGGAGATCTTGGCCTTGAAGGACGAACAATCTAGGCAGCAGTTGCAGCAGGAAGACCTAGAAAACAGATCTAGACGATAAAACATAAGATTGAGAAACGTGCCGGAGACAGTCAAAGACCTACATGCATACCTAAGTGATCTATGCGAATTTCTCCTCCCAAACATTCATCCGGAAAATATGAGAATAGATCGAATCCACAGAGCCCTAGGCTTCCGATCATCTCCACAGGAACGCCCAAGAGACATCATAGCCAGATTCCACTACTACTCCACCAAAGAATTGTTTATGAAGGCCGCAAGAAAAGGCATTCCTCCCATTGAGGGGCACACACCTCTGCTCTTCTCTGATCTAGCTCCGGTAACCCTTGCCAAAAGAAGACAACTGAAACCGGTTCTGGACTGTATCTTGGCTCAAGGGTGGAGGTACACGTGGGGATTCCCTTTCCGCCTCAATATCTCCAAGGAGGGAAAGTTTTTCACAGTTAGAACACTGGAGGAAGGCATCAGCTTGCTGGCAGAATGGAACATCAAAGTCACTGTCGGAGAGAATCTGCAAACAACAAAAAGCCCTAGAGGGAGGAGTCCTCCCCTGAACAGAGACAGAGACAATACAATAAGTTGTCATTTTATTGGTATCCTACTATTCTGACAAACAATGCTAGTTGAATGTTAAAACGAGCAGGTGCAGTAAGGCAGCACTCACACCAGTGACAGTTCTAACGCACACTACAGACAGGCAACCCAGGCCGTAGAGGCAAAAGCAACATACACCTAAAAGGCGCCCCTACGGGCGCTAACAAGTAGACAGCCACATATCCACACAGTAGGGAAAGTTTAGGCGGACCGATTCAGTGTCAGTTTAGAGACACTAATTGGCCCACCAGTAAAATACGAAGAGGACAGCAAACGCTCTCCTCATAGTAGTTTAAATTACCACACCTTATTTAAATAAGGAACACTATAAAGTTCAAACATACTAAGAGCTCTCCTGACCAACAGAGAGACACACAAACAGACTCTCAAACTAAGACTTCTTACCCAGGGTTACCATAGGGAACTCCAGTGGAGGAGAAGCAGCAATTTGCTTAGTTACTGATCCAGGTTTTCCTAATTCCAAAGGATTAAGTATAGACAATTTGGCTCACTATCTGTTGTTTCTTTCCTTTGAGTACAGAGACTCTCCCACGCACCTGGCTGCTGAGCGGTCTTTGGGGCAGAAACCAGCAGGAGGCACAGGATAACTAGGCCACAGGCATCTTGAAAGGTGAGATAACTAATTGCACACACCAAAAGGTCATACACCTCAATAAGAAATATGGACATTGTCATTGCGTCACATAATGCTAATGGGCTGAACAAACCAATCAAGAGGGGGGTGGCCTTGAGGAATTACCAAAAATTAAATCTAGATATCGTAATGATTCAAGAAACTCACTTTAGAAAACAAGCAGTACCAAAATATTGGAGGGGAGTCTTTACTCAGGCGTTCCACTCTACCTCAGATACCAAACAAAAGGGAGTCACTATTTTGTTCCCCAGAAGACTCAACTTCCAATTAAGTAAAATCCAAAAGGATAAAGATGGCAGGTACATAGCAGTACATGGGACCATACACGAACGTAAGGTTACATTCTTGAACATATACGCCCCGAACACAGAACAAACGCCATTCTTTAAAAAAATACAGAAACTCACAGATAGCTGGGAAGACGGGCTTAAGATAATGGGAGGAGACATGAACGCGGTCCTGGACCCGTTCAAAGACAAGTCAAATGACCCAGGCTCATAAAAAAAAAAACACGGCGACCAAAGCGCTTAAAAAACTCCTAAAATCAAACTGCATGATTGATACCTGGAGAAACATGAACCCCACAGAAAGAGAATACACATTTTTTTCCGCCAGACATGGTTCGCTCTCCAGAAAAGATTATATCCTGATATAATTACACCATTGTGGTATACCAATTCCACCATCTTTTTATTTATGCTTAGGTATCTAAGCCTTATTTATTTTATCTTGTCTTATAGATATGATATATATCTTTTATTTTAGCATATATTATATTTTCACTTTTGTGATCTTTCAAATTACTGTAATTAATTTGCAGACATATTTGGAGTATATGCACAGTTTTTGCCCCTCTTCACTAAGGGCACAGTATATGCCCAAGCACAATAGAATATTATTGATTTCTCATTTATAATTATAATTTTTATTTATATCCTAGCCCCAATGTTCATATCCACAATAACATTCTTTGTATATATATACATTTGGTCCCCAGTATCTTCAGTCAGTCCCTTTAGAACTTCTGTCATCTATTTGGGCCGTTTTTGAGCCTGTGTTGCCAAAATTTGCAGGCATTTGTATCCCCTGTTAGAAACGATCCTAATAAAGTTGTATAGGATTTGTATGGACGCCGTGACATCACCACGTTGACGTTCCGGCGTCCATCTTGCCACTGTTACTAGTAAATAAAGTTTATTCACTTTGAAAAGCGTCATGACGTCATGACGCTGCGCATCACTGCGTTTCTAATGAGATCCAATTAAGGAAGCGTCCTACAGGCCTTAAATAGGCCTAAAACGCTGTTTTAAGTTAAAAGCCTTTGAAAAAGTCCCTGTGGAGGGACGAAACGGCCCGTTGGCATCATTTTTCGCAATTTTCTGAACCTGGAAACCCTGGAAGCTAAGTACAAACACTCTTTGGAGTGCATTTTTTCCTTTTTTATAATTATATTGGCTCAACTATCACTTCATTCATGTATTCAACATTGTTATGACTCATTGACAATAGAGAGTCTATGGAGAACTGTATTGGAGAGCTTTTACTACTGAACAGCAAGTATATTGCTATATGTGTTTTGTTTAGCTCATATCCAATAGTGCCATTCTCTCCTTGGAAATACTCTATGCTATAGTGAATCTGTAGAGCCATTGATTTATGATTGTATTTACTTTCAGTCTATTTAAGTATCTTCCAAGGTATCAGATTTCATTTTTATGTATACCAGTTTTTATATATATATACAGGGAGTGCAGAATTATTAGGCAAATGAGTATTTTGACCACATCATCCTCTTTATGCATGTTGTCTTACTCCAAGCTGTATAGGCTTGAAAGCCTACTAACAATTAAGGATATTAGGTGATGTGCATCTCTGTAATGAGAAGGGGTGTGGTCTAATAACATCAACACCCTATATCAGGTGTGCATAATTATTAGGCAACTTCCTTTCCTTTGGCAAAATGGGTCAAAAGAAGGACTTGACAGGCTCAGAAAAGTCAAAAATAGTGAGATATGTTGCAGAGCGATGCAGCACTCTTAAAATTGCAAAGCTTCTGAAGCGTGATCATCGAACAATCAAGCGTTTCATTCAAAATAGTCAACACGTTCAGCGTGTGGAAAAACCAAGGCGCAAAATAACTGCCCATGAACTGAGAAAAGTCAAGCGTGCAGCTGCCACAATGCCACTTGCCACCAGTTTGGCCATATTTCAGAGCTGCAACATCACTGGAGTGCCCAAAAGCACAAGGTGTGCAATACTCAGAGACATGGCCAAGGTAAGAAAGGCTGAAAGACGACCACCACTGAACAAGACACACAAGCTGAAACGTCAAGACTGGGCCAAGAAATATCTCAAGACTGATTTTTCTAAGGTTTTATGGACTGATGAAATAAGAGTGAGTCTTGATGGGCCAGATGGATGGGCTCGTGGCTGGATTGGTAAAGGGCAGAGAGCTCCAGTACGACTCAGACGCCAGCAAGGTGGAGGTGGATTACTGGTTTGGGCTGGTATCATCAAAGATGAGCTTGTGGTGGCCTTTTCGGGTTGAGGATGGAGTCAAGCTCAACTCCCAGTCCTAATGCCAGTTCCTGGAAGACACCTTCTTCAAGCAGTGGTACAGGAAGAAGTCTGCATCCTTCAAGAAAAACATGATTTTCATGCAGGACAATGCTCCATCACACGCGTCCAAGTACTCCACAGCGTGGCTGGCAAGAAAGGGTATAAAAGAAGAAAATCTAATGACATGGCCTCCTTGTTCACCTGATCTGAACCCCATTGAGAACCTGTGGTCCATCATCAAATGTGAGATTTACAAGGAGGGAAAACAGTACACCTCTCTGAACAGCGTCTGGGAGGCTGTGGTTGCTGCTGCACGCAATGTTGATGGTGAACAGATCAAAACACTGACAGAATCCATGGATGGCAGGCTTTTGAGTGTCCTTGCAAAGAACGGTGGCTATATTGGTCACTGATTTGTTTTTGTTTTTGAATGTCAGAAATGTATATTTGTGAATGTTGAGATGTTATATTGGTTTCACTGGTAAAAATAAATAATTGAAATGGGTATATATTTGTTTTTTGTTAAGTTGCCTAATAATTATGCACAGTAATAGTCACCTGCACACACAGATATCCCCCTAAAATAGCTAAAACTAAAAACAAACTAAAAACTACTTCCAAAAATATTCAGCTTTGATATTAATGAGTTTTTTGGGTTCATTGAGAACATGATTGTTGTTCAATAATAAAATTAATCCTCAAAAATACAACTTGCCTAATAATTCTGAACTCCCTGTATAGATACTCACATTTTTTACACATTGCTGCACTATCCTATGATTATCAGTATATCCTGTATTAACAGGAGTATCAGTATATTCTGATTTATGAGGATTTTGTAGCACAGTTTATGGTATGAATATAGAATACAACCATATTCAACAATTCATACTCAATATGATTAGAGTATCTATGCGTTATGCTCATACATTTTATTCAGGGTAGTTTTCAGATCAATAGTATCCAATAAAGTTTTTTTCTTTTTACATAATCTTTTTTGATACATTAAGGGGTGTAAAGCACCCAGGATACTACCAATATAGATCATCATTTTTCTATATTATATATCCTGATTGAACAAAACGTAGCAGGGAACCTAACTGAGGCCTCTATCTGCCCCATAGCATGGACGGACCACGAACTAGTCAAAATCTCCATGAACAATCTCCTACCGAAAGGAAATAGTCCGAGGTGGTCATTAAACCCCGGTATACTGAACGACCCAATCACACAAGATAAAGTCAGAACTGCAATCATAGATTATCTTGATCTTAACACAGTAGGGGAGATTGGGCAGCTCACAAAGCAGTGATCAGGGGAGTCTGCATACAAATTAGTTCGATCAAAAAAAAAGACCAAGCTCAAATTGTACTCCTAAACCAGAAAATATCAGAGGCACAAAAACTATATGTTAAAGATAAGTCACGACACACTCACGAGAAGGTACTAAGGTACAAACAAGAACTAAACACTATATTAAGAGGAAAAATGGTCACTATCCTACAACGAACCGAAGCCAAATTCTTCAGATACGCAAACAAACCCGATAGAATGTTGGCCACTAGACTAAAATTTAAAAGAGCAAACTCATTCATTGCCAAACTAATCACCAAAAATAGGCAGATAGTTTTTAAACCAGATCAAATAGTAAGCGAATTCAGACAATTTTATGCAGACCTTTATACCAAAACAGCCGAATCAGGTACCCCAACCCACAAACTAGAAATTGAAAACACACTAAGTAACATAAACATACCCCAACTAGACCCTGCTAAAGCCAATTCACTCTTAGAGCCCATTTCGGTCAAAGAAATACAGGAGGCGATCAAGACAACAAAAGCGCACTGGGCCCCAGGGCCAGACGGCTATTCCAATCTCTACTACAAACATATGAGCGACCTACTTAGCCCCACCTTACACAAACTATTTAACAGCTTTTTAGCTGGGGGGAAAATAAAACCGGAATTCTTAGAAGCTAAAATAATACTGATTCCTAAACCGGGTAAAGACCCAACCCAGTGTGCCAGCTATAGACCAATATCCCTGATCAACACAGACTTGAAAATATACACTAAAATATTGGCGTCCAGACTAGCGAATCTGATACCTGAGGTAGTACATCCGGACCAAGTAGGGTTCATTAAGGGTAGAGAGGCGCCAGACAACACCATAAAAATTATTGACCTTATTGACATAACTAAGAGAGGTGAAGGCCACGCGATGGTGTTGGCGCTTGATGCCGAGAAGGCATTTAACAGATTAGATTGGACATTTATGAAATCAACACTGAACAAATTCGGAATACCGGAAGGTTTTCTGCAAAGCATCGCGTCATTATACTCGGAACCAACTGCACAGGTTACATACCAAGGACACAATTTGCAAAAATTCTAAATCACGAGAGGGACACGACAAGGGTGCCCACTGCCACCACTGTTGTTTGTCCTTAGTATAGAGTCCCTAGCAATTGCCATTCGCCAACACACAGACATATCGGGAATACGGGTCGGCCTGACAGATCATAAAATAAGCCTCTTCGCAGATGACATCCTTCTAACAATCTCAAACCCCCTAGTTAGTCTTCCCAACCTATTCAAACTTTTGTCTAAATTTGGCCCACTGTCAGGGTTCAAAGTAAACACGAGTAAAAGCATAGCCCTTAACTTATCCCTTCCTCCCTCCATGGAAAAACTACTAGCCAATAATGGGCCAGGAATTCTATCAACTATCTAGGCATACAAATAACAAAATCAACTAAGACCCTATATGAAGCAAATTACCCAACCCTCATTAAACAAATAACTAGGGACCTGCACAGGTGGTCAGAACTAAAGATCTCATGGCTAGGAAAGCTACATGCCATCAAAATGAACGTACTCCCCAAACTGCTCTACCTGTTTAGGACCATACCTATAACTATATTGGCAACAGAATTGAAAAAGATACAAAAAATATTGAGGAGTTTTCTGTGGAACAACAAAAAACCTAGAATAAACAGAGAAACAATTACTGCATCTAAGAAGGGAGGTGGGCTCGGATTTCCAGACATTCCCTGTTACTTTAAAGCAGCTAGACCAGCTCAACTAGCTAAATGGTACATCAGAGATTCCCCCCCGGTATGGGTTTAGATAGAGAAACACATACTAGGGACCAATGACTTAATCATGCGTCAGTTACCATGGCTCTCAACCCAATAGGGCTTCAAGTTACCCCAATCACTTACATCTAGTGTGAGGCACACAATAAACTTATGGAAAGACATAAATAGGAGGAACAGGCTACTGGGTCCAGAATCCGGGCTTAGCCCCCTGTGGCCACAATCAACCAATCCCAAAGTAAACACTAATGCCCAATACAGATGGTGGATTGAAAATAACTGCTCAATTGCGGCAGATTTACCAGTAGTTAATCAAAAATTGTCCACTACCACATTCTTAGATGACAAACACCTACCTCCAGGGGAATGGCTTAACCTACTCGCTATAAACCAAACACTAACTCACAACATTAAGAACAAAGGAGGACAGAACAAATCCATATTCGAAAAATGTTGCATTAACTTCCCGGGAGGGAAAGGAAACATTTCCATAATATATAACCATTTAAGCGATTTAGCCACGCCCCCCAAATTACACTACGAGTCGGCGTGGGAAGCGGACCTCAAGGTAAGTTTAGATAGGGACCAATGGAACAACATTCGGAAACAAGCCAAAAACGCATCACTTAACATAATTCTGAAGGAGAATTCATATAAAGTTATTATGAGGTGGTACTTAACCCCGGTAAGAATGCACCTAGGGAACCCGGCGATTAGCGACACTTGGGTAAAGGGGTTGCAACCAGAAAGGGACTCTAATCCATAAACTATGGGAATGCCCTATGATTAGACACACCTGGATGGATACTTACAAAACCCTAGATAAACTATGGGGTCAAAGCTATCCCATGAGACCAGAGGAGGCCATCTTGGGTTTACCAGTAGAAAGGATGTCCAACTCAGAACAATTCCTAACCAACCAAATTTTCCTAGCAGTTAGAAAAGTAGTAGCCGCCCATTGGAAAACACCCACCCCATCGTTCGAGGTAGTCCTAAGCAAAATTGAGTTTGTTCGGTCCATGAGCATCTTATCCGCTGAGGTTGACCATAACTACAAGCGCAAGGCCTCCTGCTGGGCCACCTGGGAGACAAGACGCGGCAGATGAATAGGGTGAGTGACGCTTTCCTTCCAGAGGAACTAGTAAGGGAACCATGGCAGGAGAAGTCTTAATTTACCCGACATCAACAGCCCCACATATTAACCTAAGCACAGAGTCTACAATCTATTAGTTGTTACCAATTAGGCTCAGGGCAACATGTGGACAGGAAACACGGGTCACAGAGTTCTTCCCATAGTTACGGGAGTTCATCAAGCATAGTTTCCCCATTAGCCCTAAGTTAGTTAAAAGTTACTTTCAGCTACTATAAAACTAGAAAACGGAAAAAGAAGAGGAGTTTTTGACAGGCAGACGACACATGAGAAAACAGATGTGATGAATATGTTCATTGTTAATTCCTTCTTACCACTTCTAAAGTATTTGATACTCAATGTTTTATGTCTGAACTGTCTAATAAAAATCAATTAAACAAAAAAATAATAGTATCTTTATTTTAAATTATACCAATTACTGAAATTAGTATCTGACTATATTTTCTGATGACCTGAAAATAATTTATTAAAAAAGTAAGAATTTTGTATTTTTTTCTGTTCCTATGTTTGTTTATTCACAGTAACTCACTAGTATAAGTTCACAGAATACTTTTAGTATACGTTCAATTCTAATTTAAGTGTAGTAGTTTAAATAAGTTCAAAGAAAAGGGGAGCACATTGTAGTGCTTTATACAATTTTATTTCACCACTGTACTTAGTAATTATGAGTCAGTCCAGTAACAACCTCACTCAGTGCGCATTCTGTCACATGTATGAACTGTTGGAACAGCTGATCCAGAGTCCATACCTCTGTGGCAGGTGGGAACATGTTGCCTATCTTGAAGTTAAAATTGGAGAACTGGAGAGGAGAATTGTAGCACTTGGTGATATTGCTCCACTAGAAAGAGAGTTGGTGCTCATTGAACACAGTTTAGCTTTGCCTAGCATGGAGGGTGGAGATGAGGCTAGTGAGGATGTCCAGGGAAGTAACTGGGTTACAGTTACAAGGAGAAGCAGGGGGAACAGTAGGAGGAGGCGGGCCAGTTCTGAGTTGGCACACACCAACAGATTTGCCAGATTGAGTGACACTGTTGGGGATGTCCAGTCAGGAATTGCAATGCCAGAAATAGCTGTTCCCTCTAACAGCTGGGAGAACAGTTCTACTGGAGGAGAGGGAGGGCAGCATAGGCAGAGCAACAGAAAGATTTTGGTGGTAGGGGAATCTATTATTAGGAAGGTAGACAGGGTGATTTGTCACCCAGGTCCCAGCAATCAAACAGTTTGCTGTCTCCCTGGTGCTCAGGTTCGGCATGTTGTGGATCGGGTAGATAAATTATTGGGAGGGGCTGGAAATGAACCGGCGGTCTTGGTACATATTGGTAACAATGACAAGGTTAATGGGAGGTGGAGAGTCCTAAAGAATGATTTTATAGAACTAGGTAATAAGCTGAAGGCAAGTATTTTCCGAGATGCAGTGCTACATGCTAGTCCAGGGAGACAGAAGGTGCTTAGGAAGGTTAATACGTAGCTAAAAAAGTGGTGCATTAAGGAGGGTGTTTTTGAGTACTGGGCTGACTCCTCACTTGGGTACAACCTCTATAGCAGTGATGAATTGCACCTTAATGGCGAAGGAGCTGGTGTGCTAGGGGAAAGGATGGTAGAATGGCTGGGGGAGTTTTTAAACTAGGACTATATAGAAGTAAAGGGGTTCGAAGTGTAAGAAACAAATTAACTAGTCAAGGGAGAGTAGATGAGCGGAGGGTTAGTATAGTCAATATGGAGGTATTGTTAAGTAACTCAAGTACAGTGGGAGGCACTTCAGTACTGCAGATTAGAGATGTCACGGACAGTTCGCCCGTGGACTATTGACGGCGAATTTTGGCTCTTTCGCGCTCGCATCAGACGGCAGACACATGCGCTTTTCGGTCCGCCCCC
The DNA here is from genome assembly GCA_027410445.1 of Discoglossus pictus. Taxonomy (NCBI): domain Eukaryota; kingdom Metazoa; phylum Chordata; class Amphibia; order Anura; family Alytidae; genus Discoglossus; species Discoglossus pictus. The sequence goes on along the minus strand of CM050171.1, from coordinate 47,556,964 downwards.
TAGTCTTTATCATTGAGGAAACTTTGACCCTGCACCTCACAGTCAGCAGACACATTCCAGCCAATCAGCAGCACACACTCCCTTCCAGAGCCTTCCATCTGAAGGACAGCATACATTTTAGAATCATTCTGAAGCTGCATTCGTTGTGAGAGGACAGATAGTGTAGCTGCTGGAGATTTAATAGGGAAATAGATAGCCAGGCTGTGTATTTAGCTTCCACTACCGACCTGAAGGACTCATCTGATATCTGCTGCAAGGACAGCAACCCAAAAAGCCCTTTTTAGGGCTAGAACATCATTTATTTTATTTTATAATTTTTTTCTGTGTAATCTAAGTGCATATGCCTGCCTGCCAGCGTGTGTGTGTGACAGGCTAACAGCTTATATTGTGCTTATTTTCACTACTCATACCTGGTGGTGTACCATACATTGAAAACAACCATTTTTTTCCCTTTAATCTAATTTCAGTTGCCTGCCTGTGTCAGGCTCACAGCTAATATTCTGCTCTGTTTCACCAGTCATAGTTGGTGTACCATACATTGAAAAAAAACAACCCTTTTTTCCTTTAATCTAATTTCAGTTGCCTGCCTGTGTCAGGCTCACCGCTTATATTGTGCTCAGTGAAATAAAACAACACTTTTTTGACTGTAATAGATTGAATAGCAATTGCCTGCCTACAGGCGTGTGTGTGAAGCTTATTGAATCTACTCTGCCAACTTTTGCCAGTGCACAGTGATACGTCATATCTGGTGCAACCGTAGTGTACAGTGACATAAAACAACACTTTTTTCACTGTAATCGATTGAATATCAGTTGCCTGCCTACAGGCGTGTGTGTGTGAGGCCTACAGCGCCTACTCTGCCAACTTTGGCCAGTGCACAGTGACACTCCTATCTGGTGGCACTATAGATTGCACTCGCAGTGCCCCAAATTTGAAGTGGGAGGACCGACCAAGCATCTTTTTCCATCTCCAAAAATCCATGACATATACACGTCCCCTGATAAGTGACGTAACAGGTATCAAACTGATAGGAATAAATAGTACAACTGAACACACCACTCCTATATGGTGGCACCTTAGATTGCATGCGCAGTGCCCCCAATTTAAAGTGGGAGGACTGACCAAGCCTCTTTTTCCATCTCCCTGTTCCAAAAATCAATGCCATATACACGTCCCCTAATAGTGGACGTAACAGGGATTAAACCGATAGGAATAGTACTACTTAACAGTACACACCTTATAATAACTCAGACAGAGGCAACGCAGAGAGAGGAGTCTGAAGAAGAGGAGTCAGAGGAGGAAGGTGGCTTTGAGGAGGTGGAAGACCGAACACAGCAGGCGTCCCAGGGGGCTTGTTGTCACCTTTCGGGGACCCTTGGTGGCTGGGTGGAGGAAGAGACCTTCAATGACATCAGTGAGGACAAGGAACGGGACATGGCTGGCTTGGTATCCAACCTTGTGCAAATGGGGAGTTTGCGGTTGTGCAAAGGGACTGTTTGCGGTGCATTAAACGGGGAGATTGGTCTGTTACTGTGAAGCGGGTGTACACTACCTGATATCCTTATTAACCCTTCTAAAAGCGTTCCCACCACAGAAGTGAGACTTACAGGTCTATAATTTCCTGGATTTGTTCTTGCTCCCTTCTTAAGTATATGTATTACCTCTGCTTTACTCCAGTTATCTGCTAGTAACCCTGTGTTGAGTGAATCTTGAAAAAATAGATAAAATGGTTTGGCTATTACCAGGACCTGGGGTTTTATTAACATTTATTTTTTCCAACCTGGTTTGCATTTTTTTCTGAATGTTTCACATTGTAATGTTCCTATAGCTTCCTTCCTGACCTTTTTCCCATTAATATATTTAAAACATATTTTAGGTTATATTACTCTCTTTTGCAACTAACTTTTCATTTTCGACTTTAGCCAGTCTAATAGCCCTTTTGCAACCCTTGTTGACTTCCTTGTACTCACGTAAAACAGTCTCTGTTTCTCTTTTTTGTATAATTTAAATGCCTTTTTTTTTACTCCTCATCTTCATCTTTAAGTCATTGTTAAGCCACGTGGGATGAGATTTACTCCTTCTACCTTTAATTCCACATGGTATATGGTTATAAGTATGTTTATTTAGTAAGGATTTGAACATTGTCCATTTATGTTCAGTATTTTTACCTGTCAATTCTATTTCACAGTCTATACATTGTATTGCTGCCCTTAGACTGTTACATTTTATCAAATGTTCGCAAACGGACGAACATCGGCAAACCGCCATAGACTTCAATGGGCAGGCGAATTTCAAAACCCACAGGGACTCTTTCTGGCCACAATAGTGATGGGAAAGTTGTTTCAAGGGGACTAACACCTGGACTGTGGCATGCCGGAGGGGGATCCATGGCAAAACTCCCACGGAAAATTACATAGTTGATGCAGAGTCTGGTTTAAGCCATAAAGGGCATAAATCACCTAACATTCCTAAATTGTTTGGAATAACATGCTTTAAAACATCAGGTATGATGTTGTATCGATCAGGTAGTGTACACCCGCTTCACAGTAACAGACCAATCTCCCCGTTTAATGCACCGCAAACAACCGCAAACAGTCCCTTTGCACAACCGCAAACTCCCCATTTGCACAAGGTTGGATACCAAGCTAGCCATGTCCCGTTCCTTGTCCTCACTGATGTCATTGAAGGTCTCTTCCTCCACCCAGCTACCAAGGGTCCCCGAAAGGTGACAACAAGCCCCCTGGGACGCCTGCTGTGTTCGGTCTTCCACCTCCTCAAAGCCACCTTCCTCCTCTGACTCCTCTTCTTCAGACTCCTCTCTCTGCGTTGCCTCTGTCTGCGTTATTATAAGGTGTGTACTGTTAAGTAGTACTATTCCTATCGGTTTAATCCCTGTTACGTCCACTATTAGGGGACGTGTATATGGCATTGATTTTTGGAACAGGGAGATGGAAAAAGAGGCTTGGTCAGTCCTCCCACTTTAAATTGGGGGCACTGCGCGTGCAATCTAAAGTGCCACCATATAGGAGTGGTGTATTCAGTTGTACTATTTATTCCTATCAGTTTAATACCTGTTACGTCACCTATCAGGGGACGTGTATATTGCATGGATTTTTGGAACAGGGAGATGGAAAAAGATGCTTGGTCGGTCCTCCCACTTCAAATTTGGGGCACTGTGCGTGCAATCTAAAGTGCCACCAGATAGGAGTGGTGTATTAAGTTGTACTATTTATTCCTATCAGTTTAATACCTGTTCCGTTACCTATCTTTCCTCACAATAGCACATTCTATATGTCATCAACCGGCCTGGGTGTATTTAGAGAAACACACTTTAAGGCCCTTAACCTGGGACAAGGTGGCTTGGCTATCAGAATTGCCTCAGAGCCCTAAAAACTCGCCAAACCCCCTAATCAGACACTCACTATCATACTGGAAATGGGCCAAGAAACACACGGGTTTGTTCCCTGGATCCACCCAAATGACCCCAATTCTTGACCACCTTCAGGCCCCGAAACACATGATCAAAACACTGGTGGAGGTCAAGGAAACTAGATAGACTGGGAGACTGGTTAGTAAATGGCCAGATGCTCACCTATGAGGAACTGAGGGACAAGCATGAGCTACCGCTGTCAGAACATTACAATTACTGTAGGCTGAGGTATTTCACACACTCTCTGACCCAGAAACAGGGGACACCGGTCTTAAATTGGTTCTCCAAAATTTGTAAAGATAAACCTCTATCAAGGGGGATCATTGGGTCGCTTTACAAATATAAAACATTTGTTAATGGTTGAAGCGACACTGGGGGAAGGACCGGAGTGGGGGAGCCCTGGAGACCATTCAGAAGCAACCTGCGGCAAAATCATCCTAGGAAAGGAGAGGCCGCTTACTGAAGTCTGCCCTAGGGTAACCCAAGGGTGATTGCCCAGGTAAGATATTGTAAATAATAAGCTAATACTGCTGGAGGGATGATAGCTAATAGGACTTTGGTGTTCCCTGCAGATATACTCTTTACTATTGTCTGTTTTACCATGTTTTAGGTATCTCCTAAATTGCAATCAGAGTAAAAAATAAGAAAAATTATTAACCTAAAAAGTAAAAATAAGAAGGAATAACCAGCTAACTTTCACAAAATGTCTTTATTGTAAATATGTATTTTTGCACAACTGTTATGCACGACTGCACACCCAGTAGTCAAGGGGTTCATCGCTCCTCGATATCTGTAGTTATGACGAGGTAGTCTGTTACCTGACGGTCGAGTCGTTCTCTGAGGGTGGACCCCGAAGGGCTGTGGCGATGCATAGGACTTAAAAAGCTCTGCATGCATTCATCAACAACACGTCTGTAAAGCGTCCTCTCCTTGCTGGCGTGGTCGTGGAAGGAGGAGGATTATGTTCACCTCTTCCGCTGTTAGATTGCCATCACCCTTAAACGCTGTGTAAAGCATACTTTATAATTTATTTTGGTAGTGCTGCATCCTTTCCGACTTGTGGTAATTCAGTAACATTTCAGGCACTTTCTGCTTATACCGGAGGTCTAGTAGCGTGTACACCCAGTACAGGTCGTTCTCCTTCATCCTTTTATTATGCGAGGGTCCCTCAACAGGCACGGCAGCATGAAAGGCCCCATTTGCACAAGGTTGGATGCCGAGCTAGTCATGTCCCGTTCCTCGTCCTCAGTGATCTCACTGAAGGTATGTTCTTCCCCCCAGCCACGTACAACACCACTGGTACCAGATAGGTGACAACGAGCACCCTGGGATGCCTGTTGTGGTTGGTCTTCCTCCTCAAAGCCACATTCCTCCTCTGACTCCTCTTCCTCACAATTCTCTTCCAATCCATGTCCAGCAAGCGATGCTGATAAGGCTGTTTCTGGCGGTGATGGTGACCACAACTCTTCCTCTTCCTCTTCACGCTCATCTACGGCCTGATCCAGCACTCTTCGCAGGGCACGCTCCAGGAAGAAAACAAATGATATGATGTCACAGATGGTGCCCTGGATGCGACTGACCAGGTTTGTCACCTCCTCAAAAGGACGCATAAGCCTACAGGCATTGAGCATGAGCGTCCAGTAACGTGGCAAAAAAAACCCCAGCTCCGCAGAGGCTGTCCTAGCACCCCGGTCATACAAATACTCGTTAATGGCCTTTTCTTGTTGGAGCAGGCGGTCGAACATTAGGAGTGTTGAATTCCAACGTGTCAGGCTGTCTAAAATCAAGCTGGCATGTTGTTTCGCCGCTGGATATCTGTAAAGTGCGCCATGGCCGTGTAGGAACGGCTGAAATGGGCACACACCTTCCTGGCCTGCTCCAGAACGTCCTGTAAGCCTGGGTGCTTATGCACAAAGCTTTGTACAATCAGATTACACACATGTGCCATGCACGGCACATGTGTCAATTTGCCCAAATTCAATGCCGCCAACAAATTTCTTCCGTTGTCACAAACCACTTTGCCGATCTCCAGTTGGTGCGGAGTCAGCCACTGATCCACCTGTGCATTCAGGGCGGACAGGAGTGCGGGTCCGGTGTGACTCTCTGCTTTCAGGGAAGTCAACCCCAAGATGGCGTGACACTGTGGTGCGTCTAGGTTCCGAGCGGAAGCTGTAGAAGATTGGGTGTCCTTTGTTAGCCAGTCAACCATGTCCTCAGAACTGTTCAAGTTCAGGGTACAGTACCTCTGAAAACTGGGCATTATTCTAGGGCCAAAGGGAATCACAGCCCGGCAACCACGACGGCAACTGCGGGGTGGCCTGCCTCTGCCTGTCATTTTTTTTTACGATTAGTGGTATTATGCGTGCAAGCTACTGTGACACCAGATATGAGTGTCACTGTGAACTGGCAAAAGTTGGCAGAGTAGATGCAATAGGCCTCACACACACGCCTGTAGGCAGGCAACTGATATTCAATCGATTACAGTCAAAAAAGGGTTCTTTTTTTTCACTGTACACTACGGTTGCACTAGATATGAGTGTCACTGTGCACTGGCAAAAGTTGGCAGAGTAGATACAATAGGCCTCACACACACACCTGTAGACAGGCAACTGATATTCAAACGATTACAGTCAAAAAAGGGTTCTTTTGTTTCACTGTACACTACGGTTGCACTAGATATGAGTGTCACTGTGCACTGGCAAAAGTTGGCAGAGTAGATGCAATAGGCCTCACACACACGCCTGTAGGCAGGCAACTGATATTCAATCGATTACAGTCAAAAAAGGGTTCTTTTTTTTCACTGTACACTACGGTTGCACTAGATATGAGTGTCACTGTGCACTGGCAAAAGTTGGCAGAGTAGATACAATAGGCCTCACACACACACCTGTAGACAGGCAACTGATATTCAAACGATTACAGTCAAAAAAGGGTTCTTTTGTTTCACTGTACACTACGGTTGCACTAGATATGAGTGTCACTGTGCACGGGCAAAAGTTGGCAGAGTAGATGCAATAGGCTTCACACACACGCCTGTAGGCAGGCAACTGATATTCAATCGATTACAGTCAAAAAAGGGTTGTTTTATGTCAGTGCACACTACGGTTGCACTAGATATGAGTGTCACTGTGCACTGGCAAAAGTTGGCAGAGTAGATGCAATAGGCCTCACACACACGCCTGTAGGCAGGCAACTGATATTCAATTGATTACAGTCAAAAAAGGGTTGTTTTATGTCACTGTACACTACGGTTGCACTAGATATGAGTGTCACTGTGCACTGGCAAAAGTTGGCAGAGTAGATGCAATAGGCCTCACACACACGCTAGCAGGCAGTCATATGCAATTAGATTACACAGAAAAAAATAATAAAAAAATATAAATGATGTTCTAGCCCTAAAAAGGGCTTTTTGGTTTGCTGTCCTTGCAGCAGATATCAAATGAGTACTTCAGGTGTGTAGTGAAAGCTAAATACACAGCCTGGCTATCAATTTCCCTATTAAATCAGCAGAAAAAAATAATAAAATAAAATAAATGATGTTCTAGCCCTAAAAAGGGCTTTTTGGGTTGCTGTCATTGCAGCAGATATCAAATGAGTCCTTCAGGTGTGTAGTGAAAGCTAAATACACAGCCTGGCTATCTATTTACCTATTAAATCAGAAGCAGGTAGAATATATGTTCTCTCTCAACGAATGTAGCTTCAGAATGATTCTAAAATGGAGGCTGTCATTCAGATGGAAGGCTCTGGAAGGGAGTGTATGCTGCTGATTGGCTGGAATGTGTCTGCTGACTGTAAGGTGCAGGGTCAAAGTTTCTTCAAAGAGAAAGAATAGGGGGCGGACTGAAAAGCGCATGTGTTCGCCGTTCGTTGTGAACGCGAACATGCGAAAATCGCCGCGAATAGTTCTCCGGCGAACTGTTCGGGACATCACTAATGTAGATCAATGAAAAAAAACCTTGGTGTTTGTTGTTATGGTTTTTAAACGGTTGCCATATAGTTTTGTACTCAATATCAGGAGAGACATTAACTATTAGATAAAGATCAAATTAACCCAAGATTAATTTGCAGTTTGTTTTAAAACAATAACATAATCCGTTCTTTCTTTCATGAAATGTTTGTCCATTTTTTTTCCATTTAACAAGATTTTAGACTGAATTTTTTAACTAGATTGTGCTTATTAAATTCCAACATTTATGATGCACAAAGTGGTGCAACAAAATCCTTGATATTTAACAATACATATTTTAACACACTAACTAAAACAGAGCAGAGATCCATAATTATAAGAAAGATAAAAGCCTATTAAGGAAAACATAATGACAGCTCTCTAAGCAGAACACTTTAAGAGACAAAATATATATTGTAGCCATTACTTGTAGCACTGTGCCATGGGAAGTTGGGGGGGGGGGGGGGGGGTGTAAGTTGCAACATACATGAGTAATGGCATACAAATGCACAGCATGCCACCTCAAATTTTCCATGCAAATAAATACATAGCACACACTTTTCTAATTGTTATAGTATTTTCTTAGAGTAACCACAGCAGGCTCTTCCATATTTCCCTCTCAATGACATTCTTTAGCTTTCTTTAGTAAGTCAAATTTGGGGATACATATTACATATAACATCCTTTTGTGCTTTCTAGCACAGCACTTTTACACTTCAGTATATATAAGATCTTGCACATCACCATAACATTCATTTTCAGCCTCAATTCAATCTACATTTATTGTAATGGTTTCTTTTTATTGTGATAAAGTGAATCTAGAGGAGGTTTCATTGGAGCTAGCAAACCGTATATTATTACAACATGTGTTACTGCAAAAATCATTAAAGCATACTGTAAAAAATTGCTACCAAATCAGCTGCTCATCCAAGATAACAGATATATGCAGTTTTTTTACTTTCTCATGCATTATATAAAATATAACTTTTGTATTACATGGGTATAGATGCAACATTTGTTTGATATCACCTCTTTGTCAACACAAAGTCCAAAGTCATTCTGTTTATTTTTCAAATATTGTTTTATTGTATTTAAAACTAAATCAAAATAATGAAAAACTATATTGTGTATATACTCTGCAAACTGTCCTTCTCTTCTCTATTTTTTGGCGTATTTCTGACACATTTTGTGTAACACCATCACACAGGAGTCTTCAATTTAGATTTCAAGCTTTTTAATGCTTCTTCGTCAGGGCCATAAAACATAAAACTTCAGGACAGTTTACCTAACTATTCATAACCACTCCCGACTAAGCCTAGGAGAGACAACAGTAAACAGTCCAAACTATCCTCTGGATTCCAGTCTCAATTTATCTTTGATTGCGCATCAGCTTTCATGCTGTAGACTTCTTGACTCTCTTATTATTTTAGAAATACTTTGCTTTTTGCTCGCTCTAACACTTTTCCTGGACTTTGAGTTAGCTGCAAAACATCCTCTGAGCTGCAACACCCTCTCTGGATTGCAACTCTTTCTCAGGGCTGCAACTCTTTCACTGGCCCAGCTGCAACACTTCCTGTGAGCTGCAAAGCTTTCTCTGGCCCAGCAGCAACACTCCCTCTCTGGGCTCTGGCTGTGACTCCATTGTGATGTAAGAGAGTTTTAACACCTCTGGATTAGGCAGATGCCTCTATCCAGCTTCAGGCTCACAAAACTATGCTCTTGGACTCTCTGTACAGCTCTATCACAACACATAAATATAGAAATGTATTTGTTTTTTCATATAATTTTTCATAACATTAACAGTGATAAATCAAAAAAACAAAGAGGGGTAATGTAATAATTTAAGAAATTATTATCTTTTCCTCTTTGTTTCTCCATTTTTTTTCTCTTTCTTCCTTTCTATTCTTGTTCTTTTTTTCTCTCTCTTTCTTCAAAGTTAGTTACGTTATTTTGTTATTCATTTTGTCTATTTTCAGTGTCCAAATGTTCCAACAGGATATCCATTTTTAACATTTTTCATCTATAACAATGAACATCATGTAAATAAAGTTTCTAAATTAAACCATTCTTTTTGTGGATAATTAAACTGTTCTTTGGATAGTTCTGGAGACCATGTAGACATTTTTGTAAGGGTGTCTGATATTATAAATACATTTTGTTGGATCCAACACTTAATTTGACAGGATTTATTTCTATTAGATTCCTTATGGAATACCCATAATGGAGTAAGCGAAGAACCTTCCATTAATAAATGTGTTCTTTTATTAATTTGTTTCCATGAAGTTAAGGAGTGGGATATAAACTGTGGGGAATCTCTTATATCAATTTTGAATTTTAAAATATAATTTTTTTTTGTTCTTTAAGAATATGTTTTTACATTTCTACCCAACACAGTGATGAATTTAAAAAAAAACATTTGGTCAATTGTGCCGGTCTAGTTTCTTTAGAATATGTTAGAAGATCAGCAGTTGATAAAAAAAAAAAGAAGAAGATCAGCAGTTGATAACCTGTCTTTTTTTCTTTGAAGCTTTCGTTGTAGTTCTGTTTACTGTTGACTTTTTATGATTCAAATTGAAACAGAGAATCATTATTTGTAGTTTTGGAATTGTCCAATATATATACATAAGTTTGGGTAGTGTATTCATCTTTACTGCCGAAATTCTTCCTAGCCCAGACATTTTATATGAATTCCAAGTATTTAAATCATTGAATAGATTTTTAAGTATATTGGGATAGTTCATGTTATAGGGCAATTTGGTTAATTTAAGGATATAAATGCCTAGCAGCCTTATTAAATTGCGATTCGGCCAATTGAATAGCGCTCTATATAAGCACATTGCATATTTTTTACAGATGTTTTTAGCTTGTGAACTTCTATCCAAAAGCAAGGTCTTCACTAGCTAAAAAATATGCTCTGTGCTTATATAGAGCCCAATTCAATTGGCCGAATCGCAATTTAATAAGGCTGTAGGTATTTTATGTAATGTTTTGACCATTTAAAAGAAAAATGTATTTCTATTACTTTTTATTTCCTTTGGGAGTGAGATATTTAATGCTTCTCTTCTATTTGTATTTACTTTAAATCCTGAAATGTTTCCACATTTCTTCAATAATTCTGAAAGGTTAGGAACGCTGATTAATAGTTTTGTAATTGTTAATAATATAACATTTGTGTTAATATGAGGAATACAGTGTAATTTAAAATTTGCAATGAGACTCAATTTGTATTCTTTTTCATCTGTAATATTTGGATATTTTTTTATTGCCATAGCAATAAAGGGGGCAGTGGGCATCTTTGTCTAGTCCCTCTTGTAATGTTAAATTAATTTGAACGATAGCCTTGATAAAATACAGTTTATATGCTTTAGGGAAGAATAAAAGGTCATAATGTTTTTAAGAAATGATCACAGAGGCCAAAATGTTGTAAAGTTTCCTACATATTGTTGCTGTTGTTTATTCGTTCAGTCGCGTCCGACTCTCTGTGGACCACAGCATGCCAGGTGCATCTCTCAGTCACTGCCCCTCTGAGCTCCATCAAGTTCATGTTTATTGCTTCAGTGTAAAACATGCTGGGAGAATATAGAAGTGTTTGTTTAAAATTTATTTTTTATTAATCTTGGATCACAACGGTGAAATTAAAAACAAAATAAAAAATCCTGGATTGGAACATAGAATTTAAAAATAGGCTGATTTTGTGAGATAGATTACCACAAGGTGTTTCTCTAAAACTCACAATGGAGGGGTAATCTTATCTCTCCCACTGATTTTGTGTGTTTATATTAATTAAAGCTATCCAGCTTCTTGATTTTAATCTTTATTTTCCCTGTCTTTTGGTATTATATTGTGTACTTCACATTTATGCTCATACTCTATATCTGAATATCTGAATAAAGTTTGCAATTGGCAAGCTTTATGCTTGCAAACAGAAGATATATATTTATATTTATATTGCTGAGTCATATGTGAGTCTCTAAATCAACTAATTCACAAAGTGGTAGAATTTACTTCTAGTTATTATTATTATCAGCTAATGCCAGCTGAAGCATAGCAATTATATATCGGCCAACTCGTTGTAGCTAGAAAGAGAGATACACCGGTAATCTCCATATGAATGTGGAACTGACCTGCTTCAATGTTGGAAATCTCTATCTATGTAGAAAGTAAACCTGCTCCGGGGTAACAAGTCTGCCTAATCCTGCATAAGAATTGCCCCTCAGGTTCAACAGGTTCCATGCCCCTTGCATAAGGGCGTATGCTACATCATCTAAAGCCAACGCGTTTCAACGTCATCAGACGTCTTTCTCAAGGACAAGCCCAAACAAGCTTTTATAAACTATGCCGTAACCACGGCAACTTCATGATGTCACTAGGACATGCGCAGTAGAGCCTATATTGCCACCTATGGCTCAAAATTGATATTAGGAACTCCATACAACGAGTGCCATTTCAAGTTATCAGGGAAATGACACTATATAGTATATCTTGCTAATTTAAGTAAAATTTTAGATATTGAAATATTTACACCACTGATTTTAAACAATTGTGGCATACTGAGAGGGACAAAAGAACTTATAGTACTATTCTATATCTAAAAAATTGTAAAGTGAATCACTAAAGTGAAACTATGTTTGCTCAAATATTCTAAAATATATCATGGAATATTGGTTATATATATTGTTCCATGTAATATCCTACATAGTTTATATGCACTATTTAATATAATGATATACCTTAGGGATATAAATTTATATTATACCATTATATATGGAAGAAAGAGGCTGCCTAAATTATTCTTGGAAATCTATATGGAATATTCCTAATTCATCTATTAGTGCTTCTTTAATCTGTGCATTATTTAAACGCTTTGTTGCTTATAAATGCAACATAATAGTGATTATATATGGCATATAGCTATTTGGCCTAATAGGCCAATTGTTGCTATAACTACACCAAGATAAAATATATCTATCCAAAATGTGCAATATAGATTGACGTAACCTTGTGAGTGATACATATTAAAATGTGCGACTACACTTTAGATAAATGAACTAAAACCAATCAACTAAATGTGGATTTGAAATCAAATTCAGTGATTATGCACGTGATCCTCTAAACCTCATTCTAGCAGTGTATTGAACATTTTTTGGATGTATAAATGTCACAATACTGTGATAGTATAAAAATAATTCTTCTCACCAAAAGAAAAAATAATATTGAAAATTAGTTTTCTGATATAGGTGGAGTCTTTCCTAATGAGTATATATGCGCCACTTTCCAATCATCTTAGCTAATATATAGATGCTGTATGTGTCTCTTTGTCAATACTTGTATTGCAGTTCGAGGATCAAAGATTATAATTAGATGAAGGATGTAAAAGTGAAGCCCTCATTCAACCCATTAGGGGTTAATGCTTTAAGCTTATAAATCCATTGAGCCTCATGCTGTAAACGTTTTCTATCCAAGTCGCCCTGTTTTCAAGCACTGTAAAAGCTAACACTTCACTTCTTCCTCTATGGTAGTGCTTAACTTGGCATGCTATCGTCGCATCCAGATCTTTCTTAATGGAATAGACATGTTTGCTAATACATCTACGTAGCTGTCGCCGTGTTTTTCCTACGTAAATTTTGTTACAAACACATGTAGCCACGTAGACAACACTTGTCAAACAGCAATTTGAGAAGTCCTTGAGTGTGAATTTTACCCCTCTAACCGGATGCTCATAGGTTTTGGTGTGTTTAATGTATTTACAAAATTTACACTTCCCACATCTGAAGCAACCCATTGGTGGATTTAGCCAGGTGTTGGTGTTTCTGTGTTCTTTGCAGAAACTATGCACCAACATGTCCTTCAAATTTCTCCCTCTACAGTATGTGATTGATACTTGTGATGGTAAAACTTCCTCTAAATCTTCATGACTTTTTAATATGTGCCAATGTTTGGACACAATGTTCTTAACTGCAGTGGATTCATATCCAAATGTCATGATGCACCTAGGTTGTGCATTTGTCATATTATTTAATGGCTGAGACTTCCCACTAGGTTGCTTATTTAGTAACTCAGTTACTAGTACATGCGAAGTACATTATATAATACCTAAAGACAGGAAAAAAAAAAGATTAAAATCAAGAAGCTGGATAGCTTTAATTAATATAAGAACACAAAACTACAGTGGGAGAGATAAGATTACCCCTCCATTGTGAGTTTTAGAGAAATGCCTTGTGGTAATCAATCTCACAAAAACAGCCTATTTTTAAATTCTATGTTCCAATACAGGATATTTTATTTTGTTTTTAATTTCGCCATTGTGATCCAAGATTAATACAAATTAAATTTTAAACAAACACTTCTATATTCTCCCAGCATGTTTTATATATAAAAAAGTCTATTTATGTAGAAAATACCCTGGGAACTAGTATTCCTTATATTCTGTAAATCATTGCTTCAGTGACCTCATTTATCCATCTACGCCTCTGTCGTCCCCTTCTTCTTGTGCCTTCAATCTTTCCCAGCATCAGAGTCTTTTCTAGGGAATCCTGCCATCTCATAATATGGCCAAAATATTTGAGCATCAGCCTCATGATCATACCTTCTAGAGAACAGTTTGTCTTGATTTCCTGAAGTATTGATTTATTGGATCTTTTTGCAGTCCAACGGACTCTAAGCAGTCTTCTCCAACACCACAATTCAAAGGCGTCAATTCTATGGCGCTCAGGTTTCTTTATGGTCCAGCTCTTACATCCGTATGCTACTACTGGGACTACCATAGTTCGAAATATGCAGACCTTTATTGATAGTTTAATATCTTTACTTTTAACTAGCTTGTCGAAGCTTGCCATAGCTTTCTGCCCAGAAGCAAACGTCTTTTAATTTCATGACTACAGTCACCATCGGCAGAAATCTTGGATCCAAGGAAAATAAAATCTGTCACTGCCTCCACTTCTTCCCCATCTATTTGCCAGGAAGTGAGATTGCCATTTGCCACAATCTTTGTCTTTTTAAAGTTGAGCAGCAGCCTCCACTTCTTCCCCATCTATTTGCCAGGAAGTGAGATTGCCATTTGCCACGATCTTTGTCTTTTTAACGTTGAGCAGTAGGCCAACTTTTGCCTTTACCGTCATCAATAAGTCCTTGAGTTCCTCGTCGCTTTCAGCCATCAGAGTAGTATCATCGGTGTACTGAGGCTGTTGCTATTCCTTCCATCAATATTGATTCCGGCTTTTGGATTCATCCAGTTCAGCCTTACGCATGATGTACTCTGCAAATAAATAAGGTGACAATATACAACCTTGTCACACTCCTTTTACGATATGGAACCATTCTGTTGTCCCATGTTTGGTTCTGATCTAGGTACTCCCATCTCTTTAAGGACATGCCACATTTTATTGTGATCCACAGAGTCAAAGGCTTTAGAATAGTCTATTAAGCAGAAGTAAATGTTTTTTTTGGAACTCTCTTGCTTTCTCTATTATCCAGCAGACATTGGCAATTTGATCTCTTGTGCCTCTTCCTGTGCGGAACCCGGCGTGCGGAACCCGGTAGTTCCTGGTCCATATATTGTTGGAGCTTGTAGAATCTTAAGCATTACCTTGCTGGCATGTGAAATGAGTGCAAACACTCTTTGGCACTGTCTTTTTGGGGGGATTGGGATGTAGGCTGACCTTTTCCAGTCTATTGGCCATTGTTGAGTTTTCCAAATGTGTTGGCATAAGGAAAGTAATGCTGACACAGCATCATCCTGTCGAATTTTGAATAGTTAAATTGGGATTCCATCACCTCCTGCAGCCATATTATCAGCAAGATATCCTAGGGCCAATCTCCCTTCACTCTGCAAGATGTCTGGCTCCAACTCATTGGACAAATTATTGAGGTCATCACTGCTGATAAGATCCTTCCTATATAGATCTTCAGTGCATTCCTGTCACCTCTTCTTTATCTGATCTGCTTCTGTTAAGTCTTTACCATTTTTGTCTTTTATCACTCCCACTTTTGTATGAAAGGTGCCTTTTAGGTTCTCAATTTTCTTGAAGAGATTTCTTGATTTACCCATTTTGTTGTCATCTTCAATCTCTTTACATCGCTCATTGTAGAATGTATCCTCTGGAATTCTGCATTCAGTTGGACAAATCTTTTCTTATCTCCATTACCTTTTGCTTTCCTTCTTTCCTGGGCTACTTTCAAAGCCTCATCAGACAACCAGTTTGACTTCTTACTTTTCTTTCTTTTAGGGATATTCTTTGTTGCTGTTTCCTGGATTATGTTGCAAACTTCGGTCAAACATCTTTTCTTGGTGTTATATCTATGACGTGTTGAATGTCTTTGTAGAACTGGACAACTTCATCCTCTTCAGCATCCATGGTTGGAGCATAGACTTGGATCACTGTTATATTAAACTAGCGACTTGCCCGTCAAAAAATGCCGGTCAGTAAAATTGTAAGGCTGGGAATGCTGTTTGGCACACAATGTAAGGTTTTTGGTCGTCTGAGCACCTTCGGCCCACATTGCAAGCCATGTGCTGAGCGCCTTTGGCGTTCATCGTGAGGCTCGCAATGAGCACCTTTGGCCAACTGCGGCCCTTGCTCCGCGAGCCTGCAACTGTTAGCAATAACCCATATTGCTCACAACTCTATATGTGATGGCTTGCCTTGAATTCAAATTGAAACTATTCTGTTATTTATTGGGTTGTAACCGAGCACTGCTTTGTCCACTCTTTGATTGACTAGGATGGCTACACCGTTTCTTCTGCAGGATTCTTGACCAAAGTAGAAGATCTGGTGTCTGATGTGAAATGTCCCATTCCAGTCCATTTAAGTTCACCAATTCCCAGGATATCAATGTTTAACCTTGTTATTTCATTCTTGACCACATTTCGTTTGCCTTGATTCATAGTTCTAACATTCCAGGTTCCTATTCTGAATCTTTGCAGCATCAGACTTTCCTTTCTTCTCCAGACACATCTGCAGCTGGGTGTTCTTTCGGCTTTTGCGCAACCACTTCATTAGATCTTGTGTTACTTGTACTTGCCCTCTGCTCTTCCTCAGTAATGTTATAGGCACCTTCTGACCTGAGGGGCTCATTTTCCGGTGCCAGATCGTTATCTCTGGTTGTGCCTGTCCATAAAGTTTTCTTAGCAAAGATGACTCCATTTTGCGATTTGACGTATATGATGTTTGGTGATTGTGGCATTGCGATGCAAGAGACTATACGTTTTATTTGCATAGCCACGCCTCCTATTCTAGAATTTATTATTATTTCTTCGTTGATGTGGATACACTAGCAGCTGTTGAATCCTCTATGATCAATATAATCAAATGGTCTGATCATGCTATGATTGAATTACACCTTAATGATCAGATGATTTATAAAAAAAAAATCCAGAAATAGGATGGATATCTCATTATTTAACAAATCAGACAAAATTTTTCCATACCAATGAGAATTCGGTTACCGAGTTCTCAACAGTTTGAAAACGCGCATAAAGCATACATAAGAGGTGTTCTATTTTTATGGGGAGATCTTACAAGGAAACTGTATGGATTTCCACTTTGGGACCTATATGTTCATCTAGCTAAACTTGAAAGACAGAATAAATTTGCCCCGTCATCCGTTACAAAGAAGGAGATAACACAGATAAAAACTAAAATAAAGAAAATAGTCCAAAAGAATATTGATAATTCTTTATGGAAACTTCAACAGAGAAAGTATTTTTTGAGTAACAAATAAGGAAAATTATTAGCCAGAAAATTGAAAAATAAAAAACCAAATAATAGAATTGAAGAATTAATATATGAAAATAAAAATAGACCTAATCACGTTAACAAATCCTAGTGATATTGAAAAGGCTTTTTTCAGTTTCTATGAGAATTTATATAATTTAGAACATAATAAAGAAGTTATAAAACCTAAAATAGAAGAAATAAAATCTTTTTTGTATAACTTGCCACTGCCCAAAATTAACAAAGATGATTTAGAATTCCTAAATAGTGAGATATAACCATCAGAAATAGAGGAAGCAATTGTTAATCTAAAGCTCGGTTCAGCTCCTGGCCCAGATGGGTTTCTAAATTATTACTATAAAACCTTTAAGACATTACTTATAAAGCACTTAGTTAAAGTGTTTAATGAAATCAAGATAAAGGGCAAAGCGCCAAAAGAAATGTTAGAGGCAGTTGTAATTAACATCCCAAAACAAAATAAATATATCAGGTACTGTAAGAATTACAGACCAATATCTTTAATGAATACAGATATAAAATTATATGCGAAAGTACTCGCCAATAGATTGAATAGCTGCCTTCCCAAGTTGATAAATATGGATCAATCTGTTTTTTTACAAAATCTCCAAGGAGCAGACAATACGAGGAGATTAATTGATTTAATAGCCTATTGTAAAGATAATCATAAATCCTGTATAGTTACTACTTTAGATGCTGAAAAAGGCTTTGATAGGTTAAATTGGGATTATTTGTATCAAGTACTATTAAAATTTGGTTTTGAGGATTTTGGAGTAAAATCAATCAGAGCTCTTTACTCTTTTCCTACTGCTTTTATATCTGGAATTGGTCTAAAAACACCCCATTTTTCTATTATTAATGGGACCCGTCAGGGATGCCAATTGTCACCTCTGATTTTCATCCTTATGACGGAACCCTTAGCAGAGGCCATCAGAGAAAAAAAACAAAAAAACATGGAATCAGAATTGGTGAACAAGAGTATAAAAACATGTTGTATGCAGATGATGTGATATTAACTATCACTGAACCTATTCAATCTTTAACCCAGATTCAAGAATGAATAAAGAATTTTGGATGTATTTCTTATTACAAAATAAATTGGTCCAAAACCGAAGTTTTACCCATAAATATAGATAACGAAGACAAAAAATTGTTGAATACAAATTGTGAAATTAACTGGGAGGCAAATAAAATATCTTACTTGGAAATAGAATTTTCCAATAATGTGGAAGAAATAACCAGAATACATTTTTCACCAAATTGTATGATAAAATTACATTTCAACGGGCCAAATGGAAACCAAGTATGTTATCATGGTTAGGCAGAGTATCAGCCATAAAAAATGTTAATACTACCTCAAATAAACTACTTATTTAGATGATTGCCATTAATTGTCCCTAATTCTATAATTAGAAAATATCAAATCCTAATCGACTAATTTATTTATAATGGGAAAAAACACAGAATTAAATTAAAGACCGTTAGGACGAGTTTTATAAAAGGTGGCATTGCTTCTCCATGTATTGAAGATTATTATGTAGCCGTAATCTTTCACATTTTATAAACTGGTCCGCAAAAATGAAACAAAATAGCTGGGCAACTATAGAACAAAACCTGTCTAGCAACCTTTCATTAGCAGATTGGTTTTGATAAATTATCTTGTAAAATAAATTAAAAAATGTCTATAATAGTCAAAACATTGTTTGAATTTTGGCTTAAATGGAATAATAAACTAAATCTTTCTATATTCCCCTCGGCTTGTATAATATTATTGTAGTTAAGTAATATTCTTAATCTCCCCTGCCTCCGAGAGTGAATATTCATTCATTCATTGGGAGATTTATTTGATATGGGATAAATTAAAAATTTCTCTAAGGTATGTTAAGATTTACATTTTTCATTATCAAAGTGGCTAGAATATGAAAGAGTTAAAAAGATCATTATGAAATCAAGATATTTAATTACCGTATATATTCGAGTATAAGCCGAGTTTTTCAGCCCTTTTTTTAGGCTAAATAGGGCCCCCTCATCTTATACTTGAGTCACTCTCCCCCCTGTGTCTCTCTAACCCCCCTTGTGTCTCTCTACCCACCCCGTGTCTCTCTAACCCCCCTTGTGTATCTCTACCCCCCGTGTCTCTCTAACCCCCCGTGTCTCTTTCCCTCCCCCTCCTCATCCTCAACCCCCCTCATTCTAACCCCCCCCCGCTCCCCTCACTTACCTGCTCCGGCCTCCGCTCCTTCCGGGTCTTGATGTGGCGCGCATGTAACGTCACACGCGCGCCAAGGTATATGCTAATGACGTGGCGCGCGTGTGACATCACATGTGCGCCACATCAAGACCCGGAAGGAGCGGAGGCCGGAGCAGGTAAGTGAGGGGGGGGGCTAGTATGAGGGGGGGTTAGAATGAGGGGGGGGTTGAGGATGAGGATGGAGGTTGAGGAGGGATGTTTAGGATGGGGTTGAGGATGGGGGGGATGAGGTTGAGGAGGGAGGTTGAGGAGGGGGTTGAGGGTGGGGGGGTTGAGGTTGAGGAGGGAGTTTGAGAAGGGGGTTGAGGATGGTGGGGTGCAGGTTGAGGCAGGAGGTTGAGGAGGGGGTTGAGGATGAGGAGTGGGGCTGAGGATGAGGAGGGAGGTTGAGGATGGGGGGGTTGAGGTTGAGAAGGGAGGTTGAGGATGAGGGGTTGAGGTTGAGGAGGGGGTTGAGGATGGGGGTGTTGAGGTTGAGGAGGGAGGTTGAGAAGGGGGTTGAGGATGGGGGGGTTCAGGTTGAGGAGGGAGGTTGAGGAGGGGGTTGAGGATGAGGAGGGGGGCTGAGGATGAGGAGGGGGGCTGAGGATAAGGAGGGGGCCTGAGGAAGAGGAGGGGGGCTGAGGATGAGGGAGGTTGAGGAGGGGGGATGAGGAGGGGGCCTGAGGATGAGGAGGGGGGCTGAGGATGAGGAGGGGAGCTGAGGATGAAGAGGGAGGTTGAGGGTGAGGAGGGGGGTTGAGGAGGGAGGTTGAGGAGGGAGGTTGAGGATGAGGAAGGGGGTTAAGGATGGGAGGTTGAGGTTGAGGAGTGGGTTGAGGATGGGGGGGTTGAGGTTGAGGAGGGAGGTTGAGAATGAGAAGGGGCGTTGAGGTTTAGGAGGGGGTTGAGGATGAGAGGTTGAGGAGGAGGGGGTTGAGGATGAGGGGGTTGAGGTTGAGGAGGGAGGTTGAGGAGGGGGTTGAGGATGAGGAGGGAGGTTGAGGATGAGGAGGGAGGTTGAGGAGGGGGTTAAGGATGAGGAGGGGGGTTGAGATTGAGGAGGGAGGTTGAGGAGGGGGTTGAGAATGAGGAGGGGGGTTGAGGTTTAGGAGGGGGTTGAGGATGGGAGGTTGAGGAGGAGGGGGTTGAGGATGAGGGGGTTGAGGAGGGAGGTTGAGGATGAGGAGGGATGATGCGGAGGGAGGTTGCGAATGAGGAGGGGGGGGGGGAAGAGACACAGGGAAGGGAGAGGGGGGAAGAGACACAAGGAAGAGAGAGAGGGACACAGAAGGCACAAATGGACACCCTCGGCTTATAGTCGAGTCACTCTTTTTACCCAGCATTTTTTGGTAAAATAGGTGCCTCGGCTTATACTCGGGTCGTCTTATACTCGAGTATATACGGTACCTCCAATAGAGAATTAACCAAGTTTGAAAAACTAGCATTATTTATTGATGGCAAACACACAATTTCTAAATGTTATGATATTTAAAAAAAATAAAATATATATATATATATATATATATATATATAATGTTAGAGAAAACCCCAGGCATGCAGAAATTGGAGAAAGAATGCAATAACCCTATTACATTAGAAAGTTGGTCTAGGGCATTTGCGCTCTCACAGAAAATTATTAAATACCAAACTTATAGAGATATGTATTTCAAAGTTGTACAAAGGTGGTACTTTGTCCCACTTAAACTAGCACTGATCAATTAAAATCCAAATCTGGGGGTATGCTGGAGATTTTGTAATCAACAAGGATCTCATAAACATTTTTGGTGTGACCGTGAGCCCATTAGAAAATTGTGGGATTCTGTTTTTGACGATATGTGGTAATACTATGAATCCTTCATGTGAAATGGCTATACTCCATATTATGGAGGATAGGCTTAACCTAGAAGAGAAGGCCTTTATTATACAAGTAGTTTCAGTGGTTAAATGGCTATTGGCCAAACGCTGGAAAACAGATTTGATTCCATCATTAAATTAAGTAATAATAGTTCTTGAAAAAAATAGAGAATTAGAGAGAGACATATGCGAATTGGGTATTGAACTCTCTAAAGTTAATAGCTGGGCGATCTGGTATAAAAATTATTACCCATCAATTCGACAGGTATAACCTTTCCTAAGTCTTTGTATGTTTGTATGAGATTTTGTATATGTATATTTGTAAACTGTACTTTTCTCTTTGTTTTTTTAATGTACTTTGTTGTTTATGTAAAAATATTTTGTAATTTGCAAAAAAAGAAAAGAAAAAAAAAAGCAAAGATACTGGTGTGGGTTGCCAGTATCTTCTACAGTGGATCACGATTTGTCTGACCTCTCTGCCATGACCAGCCCATCATGGCTGACCCTACATGGTATAGCTCATAGCTTCATTGAAGTACACAAGCCCCTTCACCACGAAAAGGTAGCGATCCAGAAACTTTTTCAGCATCAAAAATAAGAAAATGTATCCCTAAATACCATATCCGTAAGGTCAAAAGTTTTTCTGATATTATTTGGGACTTCTCTACCTGACATAAAGCCAACTAGATCATGTTCAGAAGATGCAATGATAGTCTGTTAAACATCAGATGAAATTTTACCTCAACAAATAAAATATATACCAAAAAAAGCCACCAAAAAACAAAGCATTTACAACCTCTTCCTGAAACATCATATGACATTTTACCTCAACAAATAAAAGATATACCAAAAAAAGCCACCAACAAAACAAAGCATTTAGAACCTCTTCCTGAAATATTACATGACATTTCAACTGATGAATTTGAAAATGAAACTAATATATGCTTTGCAAATTGTCCTTTACTCAAGCCTTTAGCAGTAGAGGTTCATAATTGTGAAGACATGAATACTCAATGTCAGTTTTGTGAGGCTTATCATTTTAAACAGGA
Source organism: Discoglossus pictus (assembly GCA_027410445.1). Classification (NCBI taxonomy): domain Eukaryota; kingdom Metazoa; phylum Chordata; class Amphibia; order Anura; family Alytidae; genus Discoglossus; species Discoglossus pictus. Next base: position 47,534,721 of record CM050171.1, on the reverse strand, counting down.
GAGACCCAGAGATGGCCAATTTAGTAGTTGCTGTCAAAAAGCCAAGGTCAAACTTTCAGAAAGAAAACAATTCCCAATCTATTTACAAAACATTATGACTGAACCCAATTTTCCAAACTACAAAAATGTTAAGACAAACATAAGATGCTACAATAGTGCCATATCCTTTGCATCTATGGGGGCAACATTAGCTGCTAATGTAGCAGGACATGGTCCTTACTGTTTTAAAGTCCAAGGCAAAATTTACCATCGGACTTCACATTTACATCCAGAGGAAGGAGAGCAAAGAAAATTTGCTGAAATATATATGTCTTAGATACAATGGAAGCTGTTGACCAACGTATGCAGCTTAGTGACAAATTAAGAAGAGGGAAAGAAAAAGTATCCTTTTATGTTGAAGTGCACACCCTCTGCCCTAATAACAATATAGAACAGCAAATACATAAAACTTAACTTTTATTAATAAGTATTAAAATGAATTGTTAAAATCCAGAAATACTGACGAGATCCGATCAGTAGTGATAACTGAAATAATTGTAAGGGCTTCCTTGATTTAGGGATAGAATTAGGAATCTGTGGGAATAAACACTAGATCCTCATATATATTATGACTAGTGACTATAAAGTGCAAAGTGATAATAGGTTGAATACTGATATACAGCAGAAATGCAGGTCCAAGCTATAGAGCCTATATGTTTGCTATATGTGTGTACCATATAACCAAAGTGACTAGTGTTAGTGGTAATAGTATCAGTGATGTCACTTATAAATATTGCACCTTCATGTAGCTTATAATATATATTATAAAGTGCCTAGTGCCAGTAACAAAATATAATATAATGGTGGGTACAATATAAATAAAGTGCTGGTGCTTGCTGAGGATGTGGTAAGTTCCACAGTACAACTTTATTGAGGAAAGGCCTATATTATGACATATTATAAATGAACAGTATCACTACACGAACTTGGGAGCTGGATAGAGATCTGTATAATTCCCCATTAGCTTGATGATTAGTATAACATATAAATTGAAAGTTTAGAGTATGTGGGAATCATATTGTTCGATCGTGTTTGCTTTAAATAGTATTTCTATAGTTTTTGCACAGCTCCTAAGTCCCTAAACTACCCGCGCGTTGTCTAGGCATCGGCGTGTGACGTCATAGCACAATGTCGCGGCATAGAACGTGCAACCCGACGCACGTTTCTGAATATTTCATCAGGGGTTACCGGAGGAGTCTCTTAAGGAGCTATTTATGCTCAATGGTTGCCATAGCAACCTCTGGGACTAGTAAAATCAAATAGTTAAAGGGGAATTAATAATAATTAAAATATTGCTGATAATATGATGGGATTTTGGCACAATAAAGTAATATTGGTACTAATACAAAATTATGGAGAGCAGACTAATATTTAATGCAGAAAATAGAAATAGGACAGTGTCCTTTATGTAATACAGCTTTAACATTGATAGGTATATATTCTATATTGGTATAAAATATTTGTATTCATGTCCTTGAAAAAGGAGATGTTATATGACTCAACAATTGGCCTAACATATATGTGGGGCAATGGTATTATAAACAAATATATATGGATGGTTTTTCACTATTCCATTATTATGTGATGTTCAACCACAAAAATAGACTTACTATTAGTCATTTGTAGATATAAAATATATTGGATAGAATGACACTTCTCTACAATGATTACCTCCTTATTTATTTTCCTTATTACCTTTACGGTTATTATACAGGGAATATGGAGGCAAAAATGTATAATGCCCTTGTGGCATAATTGTTCACATTCATCAAATGTAGTAGTATATCAGGAATATCTGGGTGTCCTGAATGTTAAATGGAGGCCCTAAATAAATGGTGTGAAAGTGAATCCATCATTTAGGCCCCACGGTTATTTGGTCTTAAGTGTAAAGATCCAATAGGCCTCCTTTTTTAGTAGTTCCCTATCAATGTTACCTCTTCTAATGTTATGTTTGACACCGTCAATGGCTGTAAAAGATATATACCTAAGGTCTCCATTATGCTGAGAATTAACATGATTGGCCACTGGTGTGTCATATTCTTTGGTAATGCTGTATACATGTTCTAAGATTCTGCGTCTTAGTTCTCTACCAGTTTTTCCTACATAATTCATACCACATTTACAAAGCATGAGATATATTACCCCTTCAGTTTTGCATGTTATTAACTGTTGGATCTTAAATTTGTCTTTTCCATCTTTTGAGGGGAATGTTTTAGTAGTATTTACATATTTACAGGCTTTGCAAGATAAGCATTTGAAGCAGCCCTTTGTTCTGTTGAGCCAGGTATTGTTTCTAGCACCCTCTAGATGGCTTCTAGTTAGCATATCTCTCAGGTTAGTTGATCTTCTGCTAGTGATTTGAGCCTGGTTACTTAAAAATGGTCTTAAGTCATCATCATAAATAAAAGTTCCTATACATCTAACCACATCATCTTGATCTTTATTTTTAGTAGACAGCAGTAGTTCTCTGTCTACTGCTTGTGCTCTTTGATATGTTCTTTTTAGGGGTTTATTTTTATACCCTCTCTCTTTAAAACGGTGCTGTAACTCTCTGGCTTCCATCTCAAAATTAATTTGACTGGAGCAATTTCTTTTGATTCTTAAATATTGCCCCACTGGTATCCCTTCAATCAGGGATTTAGGGTGACTGCTGTCTGCTTGTAGTAGGCTATTTGTCGCTGTAGGCTTTCTATATGTAGTTGTTTGAAGTTTTCCATTATCTGACTTTGCAATTTTCAAATCCAAAAAGGTTATTTCATTTTCACTCATTTCTGAGGTTAGGTACAGTCCCATATTGTTGGAATTGAGTATTTCTATAAAGATTTTTAAATCATTTTGATTCCCATTCCATACCATCAAGATATCGTCGATAAATCTTATCCATAATTCGACATATTGACTATATTGATCCAATTGGTCAGTAAATACTATTTGTTCTTCCCACCAACCTAAATATAGGTTGGCGTATGTGGGGGCACATGCTGTGCCCATAGCTGTACCACATATTTGTTGAAAAAACTTGTTGAGAAAAACAAAATAGTTGTGTGTTAATGCAAACTCTAGTAGTTCTAATATGAATTTGTTATGATTGGAATATTGAGTGCCTCTTTTTGATAGAAAATAGTTTACTGCTTCTATACCTCTTTGGTGTTGTATATTGGTATAGAGTGACTCAACGTCTAAGGACACTAGCAGTGCTCCCTTACTAACTGAAATGTCATTCAATTTCAGTAGGACATCTTTTGTGTCTTTCACATGTGAGGCCAGTGTAGTAACAAATTCTTGTAGCATAGAGTCTACATATTTACTAGGATTCTCTGTTATACTTTCGATACCTGACACAATTGGTCTACCCGGAGGTTTTTTAGGATTCTTGTGTATTTTTGGAATGGTATAAAACGTAGCTATCTTTGGGTTCGGATTTAGGAGGAAGTCAAATTCATTTTTACATATAACCTTGGTATTTAGACCCCTGGTTAAGATATCTTTGAGTTCCTCTATGAACATATCAGTTGGATCTTTTTCTAATTTCTTATAACTCTTCTTATCTTTAAGGAGTCTTTCACATTCTGAGATGTAATCAGTTTTATCAAGTATGACAATATTCCCTCCTTTATCAGAATTTCTTATGATGATGTTGTTGTCTTGTTGTAATTGTTTTAATGCCAACCTTACAGTTTTAGTCAAGTTATAGTTGACATTGTCTTTATTAGAGATCTTTGTCATATCACGAACCACATTATTAACAAATAGCTCTATATTGGGACTTATACTAAGAGGTTGTGTATACTTGCTTTTCGGTTTGAAGGCCGAGTATGGGCCTATAGACTGGAATTCTTCATTATCTGCTAGTAAACTTTCAAGACTTCTCAAAGTCTTAGAATGCATGGGTTCTATTGGGGATATGTTTTTTCTTTTGGAGTAGAACTTTTTTAAAGCCAATTTTCTGGCGAATAAATGAGTATCCTTTACCCATTCAAAGAGGTTGAAATCCCCTGTAGGAGAGAAATTTAGGCCTTTTTTGAGAACTGCTAGATGATCTTTTGAGAGTTCTTTGGTTGACAGGTTAAATATTTGTAAAGAATCTAGTTCTTCCGTGTTCTTTTTTGTTGAGGTTTTTGAATATCTTGATTTTTTCTTATTTTTACCCCTCCTGATCTTTGTCTTAGATCTAAAATTTTGTGTTGAGTTTTTTGTCATTAAAGGGTTGGTTGTTCCCAATGTTTCATTTGTTTTCTAGATCAGACCATTCTGATTCAGATGTAGTGTTGTCTGCATGTATTTTTGGGGTAAATTGTTTTCTGGATCTTCTGAAAATATTTCCACTTTGGAAATCATTTAAGTCCCTCTGGAATTTCTTTTGTTTCCTATCAACCAATATCTTTTTGAAATTGTCTATATCTTTTTGCAGTTTATTCTCTAATTCTATAAAGTTGGGATCTGTATGGTGTTCTCTTATTTTTTCCACTTCTTTCTTCAATTGTGGATCTATTTCTTTTAGTTGTGATTGTTCCCACTCTAGAATTAAATTCATGAGTTCCTTGGAACATCTCAACAGTATTGAGTCCCATTTCTTTATAAATTCATCTGGTAGGCCTTGAATTGTGGGGAATAGATTGATACGTAAACCTCTGGGTACTAAGTTATTAGCCAGATAGTTCTCCAAACTAGCTATCTCCCACCATATTCTATATTGTTGTTTGTATAACTTGTTTAATTCAAAAAACTGATTCCTTAGGATGGGCTCTTTATGTGTACCCAGATTTATGTCTTTATTAAATATAGTTTTGGCTTCATTTAGCCAGCTTTCTTGATTCCAATTTTGGAATAGGAACCCTGTTGTAGGTTCCATATTATCTTTTGGAGTATAAAGAAATACTGAGCTTAGCACCTTAGATAGAACTTAGTTCATAGGTATTAGTAGATACAAAATAGAGATAATAGGTGGCTCAAGGTATAAAGGAAATCTGGGATATACACAAGGGGTGCTCCTTAAGGATATAAATAACTTAGTGAAAAATTAAGAAGAGGGAAAGAAAAAGTATCCTTTTATGTTGAAGTGCACACCCTCTGCCCTAATAACAATATAGAACAGCAAATACATAAAACTTAACTTTTATTAATAAGTATTAAAATGAATAGTTAAAATCCAGAAATACTGACGAGATCCGATCAGTAGTGATAACTGAAATAATTGTAAGGGCTTCCTTGATTTAAGGATAGAATTAGGAATCTGTGGGAATAAACACTAGATCCTCATATATATAATGACTAGTGACTATAAAGTGCAAAGTGATAATAGGTTGAATACTGATATACAGCAGAAATGCAGGTCCAAGCTATAGGGCCTATATGTTTGCTATATGTGTGTACCATATAACCAAAGTGACTAGTGCTAGTGGTAATAGTATCAGTGATGTCACTTATAAATATTGCACCTTCATGTAGCTTATAATATATATTATAAAGTGCCTAGTGCCAGTAACAAAATATAATATAATGGTGGGTACAATATAAATAAAGTGCTGGTGCTTGCTGAGGATGTGGTAAGTTCCACAGTACAACTTTATTGAGGAAAGGCCTATATTATGACATATTATAAATGAACAGTATCACTACACGAACTTGGGAGCTGGATAGAGATCTGTATAATTCCCCATTAGCTTGATGATTAGTATAACATATAAATTGAAAGGTTAGAGTATGTGGGAATCATATTGTTCGATCGCGTTTGCTTTAAATAGTATTTCTATAGTTTTTGCACAGCTCCTAAGTCCCTAAACTACCCGCGCGTTGTCTAGGTGTCGGCGTGTGACGTCATAGCGCAACGTCGCGGCGTAGAACGTGCAACCCGACGCACGTTTCTGAATATTTCATCAGGGGTTACCGGAGGAGTCTCTTAAGGAGCTATTTATGCTCAATGGTTGCCATAGCAACCTCTGGGACTAGTAAAATCAAATAGTTAAAGGGGAATTAATAATAATTAAAATATTGCTGATAATATGATGGGATTTTGGCACAATAAAGTAATATTGGTACTAATACAAAATTATGGAGAGCAGACTAATATTTAATGCAGAAAATAGAAATAGGACAGTGTCCTTTATGTAATACAGCTTTAACATTGATAGGTATATATTCTATAATAGTATAAAATATTTGTATTCATGTCCTTGAAAAAGGAGATGTTATATGACTCAACAATTGGCCTAACATATATGTGGGGCAATGGTATTATAAACAAATATATATGGATGGTTATTCACTATTCCATTATTATGTGATGTTCAACCACAAAAATAGACTTACTATTAGTCATTTGTAGATATAAAATATATTGGATAGAATGACACTTCTCTACAATGATTACCTCCTTATTTATTTTCCTTATTACCTTTACGGTTATTATACAGGGAATATGGAGGCAAAAATGTATAAAGCCAACTAGATCATGTTCAGAAGATGCAATGATAGTCTGTTAAACATCAGATGAAATTTTACCTCAACAAATAAAATATATACCAAACAAAGCCACCAAAAAACAAAGCATTTACAACCTCTTCCTGAAACATCATATGACATTTTACCTCAACAAATAAAAGATATACCAAAAAAAGCCACCAACAAAACAAAGCATTTAGAACCTCTTCCTGAAATATTACATGACATTTCAACTGATGAATTTGAAAATGAAACTAATATATGCTTTGCAAATTGTCCTTTACTCAAGCCTTTAGCAGTAGAGGTTCATAATTGTTGGGACATGAATACTCAATGTCAGTTTTGTGAGGCTTATCATTTTAAACAGGAGAGACCCAGAGATGGCCAATTTAGTAGTTGCTGTCAAAAAGCCAAGGTCAAACTTCCAGAAAGAAAACAATTCCCAATCTATTTACAAAACATTATGACTGAACCCAATTTTCCAAAATACAAAAATTTTAAGACAAACATAAGATGCTACAATAGTGCCATATCCTTTGCATCTATGGGGGCAACATTAGCTGCTAATGTACCAGGACATGGTCCTTACTGTTTTAAAGTCCAAGGCCAAATTTACCATCGGACTTTACATTTACATCCAGAGGAAGGAGAGCAAAGAAAATTTGCTGAAATATATATGTCTTAGATACAATGGAAGCTGTTGACCAACGTATGCAGCTGCAAGAAAAACAAATGCTTACCCAGTGTTTTTATAGAGCTAGATAACATTATGGCCAATAATCCCTACACTAAAGCTTATAAAAAATTGGCAGAAGTAGAAAATGAACAACAACTTTATGCAGAAAGACATCAATTACCAAACCCAAAGGTCAATATGGTGCTTAAAAGAGATAGACGTCGTTATAACTTGCCAACATCAAATGAGGTTGCAATATTGTTTCAAAATGATGAAGGAGAACCACCATTGCAAAGAGACATTAGAATATATCCCAGAAATGAGGAGCAACCATTCATTAATATTAGTATCTTAAGTCCAAAGTTAGATCCAATGACATATCCCATTTTTTTCCCACACGGAGAAGCAGGTTGGCAACCAAAATGAACACTTCCCAGTAACCCAAATGCTAAAGCCAGAATCCAAAATAATGTTTCTATGCTTGAATTTAAAGTAGCTCAAATTGCCATTCGAAATACATTTAATCCAATTTTATGTGGTTGGAAACTAACACAACAATGGATTATTGATTCATATTTGCAAGTTGAGGCCAATAATTTAAACTTTATAAAATATCAACAAGATAAACTATGTGTAGAACAATATTGTGGACTAATGGACTATGTTGCTGAGGTGGCTACAAGCAGAGACATGACAGCTGGCGAAGCCATCATTTTACCATCTTCTTTTCAAGGATCTCCTCGAAATATAGTTACATAGTTACATAGTAATTAAGGTTGAAAAAATACTTTCAGTCCATCAAGTTCAACCTGTTAAGATCTCCTCTGATCTGCAATATGCGGATTAGTTATTAATTAAATTATTGATTAAATAATTATTAATAGTATAGTATTGGAGAATGAATAAAGAGTTAGTCCATCAAGTTCAACCTTTTTAGATCTCTATTGATCTTTTTAATTTGGACTATTTATTATTATTGTTAATTGTTAATTATTGTTAATTGATCCAGAGGAAGGCAAACATAAAAAAAAAAACCCCATTGAAACTTTGCCAATTGTCTCATAAGGGGAAAAAAAAGCAAAATTCCTTCCTGACCCCAGAAAATGGCGATCAAATTTCTCCCTGGATCAATATTCCTTGCTAGTTATCTAGGATAGCCTTGAATGCCCTCTTTATTCAGAAATATATCTAACCCCTTTTTGAAGTTGTCTATCGAATTCGCTGTCACCACCTCCTTTGGTAGAGAATTCCACAGTTTAACCACCCTAACTGTGAAGAACCCTTTTCTTTGTTTAAGGTGAAATCTTTTTTCCTCTAACCTCAACGGATGTCCTCTTGTCAGTTGAAAATCTCTTGCTACAAAAAGTTCACTTGACAAAGCCTTATATTGACCCTGGATGTATTTAAATAACGTAATCATATCTCCTCTTAGACGCCTTTTTTCTAGCGAAAATAAGTTTAATTTTGCTAGTCTTTCTTCATAACTTAGCCCCTCCATTCCCCTTATTAGTTTTGTAGCCCTTCTCTGTACTTTTTCCAGCTCTAAAATGTCTTTTTTGTGAGGTGGTGCCCAAAATTGTACTCCATATTCCAAATGAGGGCGTACTAGAGATTTGTATAGTGGCAGAATTATATCTTCTTCCCTGGCTTCTATACCCTTCCTAATACATGCTAATATTTTATTTGCCTTTGCAGCCGCTGCTTGGCTTTGAGCACTGTTACCTAGGTGGTTGTCCACTAGTACTCCCAAATCCCTTTCAATATCTGATACACCTAGATTTGCTCCATTAAGATTATAGATTGCTTGGCTATTGTTCCTTCCCAAATGCATAACCTTACATTTATTTGTATTAAATCTCATCTGCCATTTAGCCGCCCATTTCTCTAATTTATGCAAATCCTTTTGTAGGGAAAGTACATCATTATCTGATTTTATTACCTTGCATATGAGAAAGATACAATGATGCTATGGCTATTGTCACCAAATTTGGCAAACCCGATTTATTTATTACATTTACATGTAATCCCCAATGGCCAGAAATTACACAAAATTTACTTCTTGCCCAAAGTTCTTCCGATAGACCAGATTTAGTAGCCAGAGTTTTTAAAATTATATTAAATTAATTAATACGTGACATCACTATAAGTCACTTATTTGGCAAATGTCTTGCTTATGTATATACCATTGAATTTAAAAAAAGATGGCCTTCCACATGCACATCTTTTCATAATACTTCAAGAAAAAGATAAATTAGATACTTGTGAGAAAGTGGATTCAGTCATTGTTGCTGAACTATTAGACCCAGAACTATATGGTAGACTATATGAGATTGTTACTCATCGCATGATTCATGGACCCTGTGGCGAGCTTAATCCACAATTGCCATGTATGGAAAATAATAAATGTTCCAAAGATTTTCCAAAAGATTATAGAGACAAAACGTATGCCAATTGTGATGGCTATCCACTTTATAAAAGAACAGAAGGAGATAGTGCCATTATTCGTGGGAAGAAAGTTGACAATAGATATGTAGTACCCTACAATCCACATTTACTCATGAAGTATAATGCACACATTAATGTAGAAGCCTGCACTTCCATCAAATCCATTAAATATGTGTACAAATATATTTACAAAGGCTATGATGCAGCTACTGTAGTCGTCAAAAGTGCAGACAACCCCGAAAGCATTTAGTTAGTACATGATGAACTTGCATCTCATGTAGATGCTCGCTATGTAAGTGCACCAGAAGCTATGTGGCGCCTTTTAAAATTTGAAATGCATGATAGATCACATGCAGTATATAGATTAGCAGTACATTTGCCACAAAGACATTTAGTGTATTTCCATGCTGGAAATGAAATTAATGCATTGGCCCAAAGTGAGCATCGTCACACTACACTAACTGCATGGTTTGAATTAAATTCAACAGATTCAGAAGCAACACAATTCTTATATATTGAAATTCCATATCACTATGTTTTTGTGAATGTATTATGGAGACCTAGAAAAAAGAGGAAATAAAATAATCCCAAAAATGTACACAGTCAGTCCAAGAGATCTTGAACGTTTCTGCTGATGTCTATTACTTTTAAATGTTCCTGGAGCACAAAGTTTTGAACACTTAAGAACTGTTAATGACATAGTATATGAATCCTTCAATTTAGCTGCGCGACATAGAAACTTACTAACTGATGATACAGAATGTGTAAGATGTTTAGAAGAAGCAGCACTATGTCAAATGCCACGGCAGATGAGGGAACAATTTGCATTTATTTGTATCTTCTCAAATGCTCCAAATGCATTAGCTTTGTGGGACACATTTAAAAGTAATATGGCTGAAGACTTTATGCAACGATACAAGGAATCTATTGCACACTTAAAAGCGTTAATGGAAATCCAAGAAGTATTTTTAACTCATGGATTAAGTTGTGCAAGTTTTAATGTGCCTGATCCAGGTCTTATAGATGACATAAACTTTGAAGACTATGACATTCAACTACAAGTACAAAGAACAGAAGAAAGACTTGCAACTTTAAATACGTTACAATTGCAAGCATTTAATGCCATTAAAAATGCTATAGATGATGACATGGTCAAAGAGCGTTATTTCTATCTTGATGGACCTGGCAGATCAGGAAAAACATATCTATATAATTTATTAATGAGTTTTTTATGAACACAAGGTCAAATAGCACTGCCTTTTGCCACTACTGGAATTGCTGCACTTTTGTTAGAAGGTGGAAGAACTGTACATATTGGGTTTAAACTTCCAGTGCCTTATTTAGAAACCTCTGTGTGAGATATTTGCATGACATCATTACAAGCAAAAAATAAAAATAAAAGTAAATTAATTATAATAGATGAGGCCACAATGATGTCATGCTATGCCATCCAATGTATTGCACATTTGCTTCGTGAAGTCATGGGTAATACATTTGGTGGAAAGGTAATGTTGTTAGGTAGCGATTTTAGACAAACATTACCTGTCGTTGTACATGGAAATCGAACTGACATTATCGAAACCTGTATAAAGTCAAGCACACTATGGAAACATTTTACCCATCTTCAACTGCAACAAAATAAGAGATCAGAAGGCCAAACTGATTTCAATGATTGGCTTATTAAAATTGGAGAAGGCAGAACAGAAAAAAACACCAAATTTACCTGACAACACTGTGCACATCCCACCTCATATGATTTGTCACCAAGATCTTATATCAGCTATATTTGAAGGTAGCATAAATAACCAGGAATATTCAGAGCTTGCCAACCAAGTCATCCTCACCTGTAAAAATAAGGATGCATTAATCCTCAATAATGAAATCTTAAAAAAAATTAATGCACCCCAAAGAAATGATCACAGTGCTGATTCTGTACTTGCTGATGACAAAGAAAGTCAGGCAAACTTTTCGACTGAATTCATAAACTCACTAATTCCTTCTGGAATGCCACCACATATTTTGCAGCTAAAGAAAGGTGCAATTGTCATGTTACTGCGAAATATGAACCCCCAAAAAGGCCTATGCAATGGTACAAGATTAATTGTTCAACAATTAAAGGACCATTTCATAGATGCTGAAATTTTAACTGGTACCCATAAAGGAGAGAGAGTTTTCATACCAAGAATAGATTTAGCACCAAGTGAAATTAGTCTCCCTTTTATACTTCAAAGAAGATAATTTCCCATCATTATGGCATTTGCCATGACCATTAATAAATCACAAGGACAAACTTTCAAATCTGTGGGTATTTTCTTAGAACAACCAGTATTTGCACAAGGCCAAGTGTACATTGCCTTATCACGGTGCAAAAATCCACAGGCTATTAAAGTTTACATTGAAAAGAATGAAAGTCAAGGTGATTTATTAGAAGATGGACGTATTTTTACTAAAAACATTGTCTACTATGAAGTACTCTAACTTTTCATTAAACAAACAAAAGCCATCCAAAACACATTTAAAAGCAAATGCAAAAATATAAAAAAAAACACAATATAACCACCACATTTTTAAAACAAATACATATAAATTTCCGTTCCCTTCAAATGGTCATTATTACGCAATAGAAATTACATTTACAAAAACAATGTTTTCCTGTTAAACTACATTAAATTGTCAAACACATACAAAACACTGCTTACACAGCGTGCAACAAGTTTAACTTCTTGCATTCTTTCTTTAGAGAACCATTTTTCCACAGACGAAACTATATCTGCGGTTTAAAACAATTACTACAGCAACAAACAAAGGTCAACCATTGAAAAATACAAATGAATAAACAATTCAGTCATAATTAATGGAAGTACTGTTTATGCATGATTAGCCTCACAAAACACTTGCCTTGCATTATTTTGACAAATTCTGTTCAAATGTTAATATACTATGTTACTGTTTATGATGTTACATGTTTGAAAAAAATATTTTCAAGTTCCTTACTTAGACAGATAAGAAAGTTCAAGTTTAAAAAAATATACTTTCAAGTTCCTTACTTTGACATATTACAAAGTTCATATTAAGAGCTGAAACACATTTTAAGTCACAATGTAAAGGTTGTCTTTTATGTTAAACATTAATCCAGGGAGTAATCTGATCGCCAGTTAATGGGGTCAGGAAGGAATTAATTTTTTTCCCTCTCTGATACAATTGGCTACGTTTCAAGGAGGGTTTTTACTGTTTGCCTTCCTCTGGATTTAATGTATATTTAAGTTAACAATTCTTGCATGTTAAAAAAAATTACCTCAAGTTTACAATACTGATGAATTTGAAGTTCAACTGTTCTTACATTCAAATGTTAGTACTTTTAATACAAAATGCTTTTACAGTTACTGTTGAACAAAAGAACATTTTACAAAAATAAACATGTGTAATATCATAATAGTACTTATTTCATCATAAATAAAACCTTACAAGTGTCAAATACGTATATTAATAACGAAACAACTTTCCAAACATACACATCTCATTGCCGTAATTTTTTGACGGGCAAGTCGCTAGTTTCTTATAAACAGAAGACCAACTATACCCACATTCTATTCTATACCTAAAATACATGAAAGCCTAACAAATCCCACCGGAAGACCCATTATGTCAGGGATAAATAGCATAACCCAAAATCCAAGTGTATATATAGATGAAAATGGAATAACAATACAAAAAATTCTCTATTTGTAACAATGGATGTAGAATCACTCTACACAAGAATGAACATGAACATGGATTACAAGCAGTGAAAGCATACCTAGATTCTAAAGGAGTGCATTATGAAAACCAAAATTAATTTACAATAAAATTATTGGAATTATTTTTGGATAACAATTATTTTATCTTCAACAAACAGTGGTATAAACAGGTTAGGGGCACGGCAATGGGGACGCTGTTTGCCCGCTGTGTGCCCCTAACTACGCAAATTTATATTTAGGCCACTGGGAAAATAATATAGTATTCTCCGAAAACAATGAATCTTATACACAAAAAATAGAACTATGGATAAGATTCATTGATGATATACTGGTCATATGGTCAGGGTCTGAAGAAGAACTCAAACAGTTCATAAAAAAATTGAAAAATAATGAACAAAATTTAAAATTAACATATGAGTTCAATAAAGAAATAGAAATCCTAAATTTAAGCATCTATGTAAATTCCAAAAAAGAACTAGCAACAAGAACCTATAGAAAAACAATGGCAACAAACTCGTTGTTACATTGGAAGAGTCACCATCCAATTTCAAGAAAGAAAGCCATACTAATAGGACAGTATTTACGTATAAAAAGAAACTGTAGCAGCCAACAATAATTCAAAATACAAGCTAAAGAACTACAGGAATGATTCATTCAAAGAGGATACATCAATTGTTGAACAATGCTTACCATAGGGCCTTAACACAGGATAGAAATCAACTATTGGTTGAAAATAAAAGAGACAAAAAACAACAACCTATAAGATTCATCACAAACTTCTCTAGTCAGTCTCAACAAATAAGATCTATATTGCAAAAACACTGGAACATCTTGAAATTAGACAGAGATCTGGATGAAGTACTTACAGAGCAAAGTACAATCACATACAGAAAAGCAAAAAACCTAAACGACCTTCTGGTACATAGCCATTATGAAGAAAATAAAAATAAGAAGAACTTGCGAATAGAACGTCAAAAAGGCTGTAAAGCAATCAGCAAATGTAAAGCATGTCCATTTTTATTAAAAACCACAGAATTTCAAGATGCAACAGGATTAAAGAATTATAAGATAAGACACAATAGAAATTGTCTAACTGAAGGTGTTATCTACCAAATAATTTGCTCATGTAATAAAAAATACACAGCCAAAACCAAAAGACAGTTAAGACGCTGTGTATTAGAACATGTAAATGATGTTTTAAATTTAAAAGATAACCCAATAGCAAAACATGTACGTCATCATCACAACAATATTCCATACTGTTTGAAATTCATAGGTATTGATCATATACCAAAAACAGCAAGAAGAGGAGATTGGGATAAACACCTACTGTGTCGAGAGGCAAAATGGATATTTCAATTGGATACAAAAAAAAACAACAAGGTTTGAATGAAGAATTTACATCTACAGCATTAATTTGAAAGAACCTCTAATAAAACAAAATAGAAGATTAAAAACTTTTATTCAAAAATATGAAAAATTAAAAGAAGTAATTAGAATACCATCTTTATCTATAAAGTTAATTAATACAATAATAAATATAAAACATTAATAAAATAAATATGTATGAATAAGTAAACAAATAATATATACAAACTAAAAATGAAATATAAATAAATAAAAAGAATATAGATATAAAAAAAAAAATAAGTATCCCGATTAAATAAAAAATAAATTAACATGGAATGCAAAATAATTATTTTTTAAAATCAATAAACATGTTTAGAAAACAAAGTTTTAATAAAATAATACAAAGGTATACTAATGCTAGCAAGTTAAAAGTATCACTTTGAAAGTAATTTCATTATTATTTAAAATCAACACACATATTTAAATAATATAAATACAATATAGTAATAGTAGAAAATAAATATAACAAAAAAGAAAGTCAAAAGCAACATTTGAAAATAAAGTATGAACAACAACATTCTGGAACACAAAGAGTTAACTAATTGCCATAGAAACTATAAATAGCTCCACAGAGAAGGCAGCACTGTGCCCCTGATGAGTAAGAGACTGATAGAGCCTCACGAAACGCGTGTCGTGAGATTGTGACCTCATCAGTAAGCGCGATCACAGTGCAGACCATGCCAACATAGCGTGGAGCATGATAGATATAGCTCTACAGCTTCAGGACCACTACTAATTTAAAGCAAAGATAGGAAGCCAATACTTTCACCACAAATTTACAACATAGAAACAAGAGAGTAGTATACAAGAATAAGAAAATAGAAAAGCAAGTAAAGGAAAAAAGGAGTGAAAGCATAATTAAAGCAAAAAACGGAAGAAAAAGAAGGACACAACCTCCTTTAAAAAAACTAATAGACAGAAGCATTAATGAAACATACAGTTTAAGATACAGCATAAAATCAGGAGTTTATATCTATTAAAAAATAACACAGCACCAGCACTTTAAATTAATAAGGTAAAGTAGTGACTGTGACAAAGTAACAGTCACGAAGCAAAAGGTTAATTCAAAAATATAAGAATACATTAGCACTAAGTCAGAATAGCACAATCACTTTAAGATAACAGTTTTGAATAGCACAATTTGAATTAAAATGCACTTTAAGTAATAGAATCAGGAAATTAACATAAATAAAGAGGGCAAAAGATTAACACAAAAGAAACATAAAGGCACCTAAAGCATATACTCAAGTGAAGTGGATTAAAAACCTTGGGTTTAACATGATTTTTTTAATCGTTGCATTTTTAACAATATTTTAAATGTACAAATAAAGATTGAATTTTTAAAATTAGTATGTGGCAATAATAATTAAAATAAAGGCTGCATAAAAGGTGTTTCTGTATAACCTTGGTTGGTTGTTCAAGGATTCCTAAATAGGATCTGTCATGAACGATTTGGGGCCATGATGGGACCCCTTGCAACCCACAAGTAACTCTGCTATTTGGAATGCTGGCACACTGGGTGTTAATGTCAAGAAATATTACAACGGACCTGAAACTAGTTGTTGGGGATTGAACTACAATAATTCATTTGGTGGTTACTAGATCATGTTATATGCACTGTAATAATGCATCTGTGATAGAAGTAGGGCCTAGGATGCTAGAATTATCTAAAAAATACTGCACTTATGTGACAAAAGTAGTAATCTTCTAAAGAATCTTTATGGCCCTGCAAACGGCCACGTGTGAAGGCTCTGG
The DNA here is from genome assembly GCA_027410445.1 of Discoglossus pictus. Taxonomy (NCBI): domain Eukaryota; kingdom Metazoa; phylum Chordata; class Amphibia; order Anura; family Alytidae; genus Discoglossus; species Discoglossus pictus. Next base: position 47,518,218 of record CM050171.1, on the reverse strand, counting down.
CTTTATTCATGAAAGGGGGAGCTAGTTTTAAGGCTCTGTAAGAGGAGAAATAAAAGGTGTAATTAGAAGAAAGCCAGATGCCTCTATACATCATAAAATCATGTGGGTGAGGGGGTATAGCAAGCTATTTGCCTAGGAGGATGGGCTAGATCTGGGGAAGGTCTTTGGTGTTTTGTGTAATCGTTCTGTTTTTATATATATCTCTGAAACAATAAAGAAGTGGCCAGTCTGACTTTGGACACACTAACAAAAGGTTGTGTCAGAGTCTGCTTGTACTAATCTAAGGTACATGGTGTGTGATTCTTAGATCCTAAGAATAGGGGTCTGAGGTGCATGTCTCTGCAGTAATGATGCTGTTATCTGACGTGTCTGTTGGTGTCGAGATCTGAACAAAAAGTTGCGACCGTAGAGAGAGAGAAATTTGGGGTGAGTGTGGTCCCCCAAATTGGCCGTTCGTGACAGGATCCATAGGACAATTTTTTTTGTACGCATCTAATTGAGACACATTTTATATTAATCTCTGTTAATTTGAAAGATTTAAACCATATTTCCACTTACCATTGCCTATTTAAATCCTTTTCCCTCTTCAGCATTGCTGAAGTTTTATCTGTTTCCACCATATGTCTAATCAATTTAAAACATTTGGCTATGGAATGATCCTGATTAGTGTTTAACAGTTTTTCAAAGTGGGTAAGTTCTCTAGGCGTGGTCAAGTTACAATCTGAATTAGTAACTGCTTGCTTCAAAAATTTTAAATTTAGCCATTATTCTTTTGTGTTAATGCTACTTTTAATACAATCTTCAACAGATCTAAATAATCAGAAAACAAATCAGACAAAAAAATTCGCATTGCAGATATCACTATAACTTTTTTGATTAGGCAATGTTGCATCATATAAAAACTGGAGCTGATCAACATGGGAGGGAAATGGCCCTAAATTCCATCTCCTGTTGCATCAATACCATGACTTTAAGTAAGTTTTAATTACCAAGGGTAATTCCTTAATTATGTTTTGATTTATACACTTATGCCAAAGTAGGCAAAAGGCTAAACCTCCCCTAGAGAATTTCCTTGCTACATCTCTTTTGTTAATAAAATATATTTTTTACCATAAATATATATATATTTATATATATATATATTGATCAATCAATCTTTGAAATTTACTTAAAGTATAATTCACAGTATTCAACCAGATACATCTTAACAAATATATTATTTTTGGCAAAATTCCAATTTTGATGGCTGCTATCCTGCCTAACAGGGAAAAACTCATTTTTTTCCAATTTAAAAACATAGGCCCATATTCAATTGAGCAATTTAGTAATTAGTAATTAGTAATTTTAGTTACTGTAGTCCATAATATAGCCTGTAAACTTATTTGCTATTCAGCTAATTAGCTAGCTGCAAACGATTTGCAGGATACAGGCTCAAAATCCCTGCGTAGTCAAAATCGTAACTCTAACACCTGATCTTTCAAGCCCGGAAACATTACAATCCTAAATCGCTATTCAATTGCTACAATTCCTCAAGCCCGCAATTGTTTTCACACCAGTAAATTTAGAAAAAAATCACCTGATTGTAGTACTGTAAATGCAAATAAAAAATCAACACTGCACTTTAAAAGACAAGGAACGTGATGAAAGACTTTAGAATTAATTGTACAACAGTCTCAAGCTCGCAAATCAGCAATCAAAAATTTTTTTTTTTACCTTATAATTCCATGTTATATCGATTTTAGTAATCAAGGAGTTAATCCACCCACAGGGACTAGAACATGTTCTTCATTAATTTGTATTATTGTGTACATTGCCGGATTGCGAGTCTGATCGCATATCAGACTTCTAAATGCTATTTGATTGTGGTTTAACCTCCATGTTTTACTGACGTCATGATGACGATCTCATTTACTATTGGCTGTTTCTAAATTGGTAGTTACGGCTTTGCTTAATTGATTATGATCATGCTCTGAAATGCTACTTATGGGTGGATGATTTATGGATTAGGCTTTTGTCCAGGTAGCTGCGGGCTTAATCAATTGAATCGCTCTGTGTTATAAAACAAGTGTAATTAATTAATTACAGTATTAATAATAATATTAATTATGATTATAATAATCATTCTAATCTCATCCTCTGAGATTCTTGCCTTCTACGGAAAAACACATTTATATATTCAAGAGGTGTTACAGATTAAAGGATACAAATGGTGATTTATTAAAATGCAACAATTAATACGAATACATTAATAATACATGGTAATACTATGGAAATAACATCTCTTAACTTAGCAGAAAGTCATTTCACAATTATCATTATAATGTAGTGTCTGTAATGCTATGTCAATGTGTGTGTGTGCTTCTTTTATTCCTATATTTGAATCCCACCCCTATACTCATGTTCTTTACTTCTTACTGGTCACTAAGGTCACATGTCCTTCACAAAGTCACCTCACTGTCGGCTGTCCACACAAAGGATTCCTTCGGCCACATGATGAACTGGAAAAATCCAGTTTCCAAAGTCACACACACCCATGTATACAAGAATGCCTTATATGGTCATTCTTCTAATTCTCTAGATTAGACTGTGCTAATCAAAGCTATCGCCATCATGTGGTCATTCAGCAAATTCATCCACTATTCAGAGTATTTTAATCTCCAAATGAGTGAGAAACAGAATGAATATAGATAGCCTTTCCGCTTTATATTAAAGCTGGTAATTATTCTCTAATTCTGATACAAGGCGTGTTTAACACTCTGTAACTTGCAAATTTCATTTGAATAGGGGCCATAGAGTTTATAAAATTATAGCTAGGAATTAATTTTAGTTTAGATGGTTGGGAGATACCATTTCGGTTCCAGTTAAAGGGGTACACACTATTTAGATTAGATCTTACTTCACTTTCAAGATTCAAAGATAGAATTTCTGTTTTCATGAAGTTTAGTTAAGACATTTTACTAAACAAATCTAACACCATGAATAAATGTTTTATAGACTCTAAGGCATCTGTTTTCAACCAATCAGTTTCCAATCTGGCCCTCAAAGGACCCCAGACACAAAATTGCCTCACCTGTGTTCACACTGTTAAATCGAATCACTGACCTGTCTGGGGTGCCTTGGGGACTGGTTTGGAAAGCACTGTGTTAGTGTAACCACTACATCATCTGCAAATAGAGAAATTTGATTATTGAGATTCCAATTTCTATTGCTCTAATGAATTTCTCATGTTTGATCATTGCAGCCATAGGTTCAATAGTGAGAAAAAATGTAATGGTAAGAGAGGGCACCCTTGTCTTGTACCATTAGATATACCAACATTTTTGGATCAAAATCCATAACCTGAAACATGTGCTGTGACATTCCCATATAAGGCCTTAATTCCATGGGAGCCAATCCTGCCACAACCAAACTTTTCTAATACTAAATCTAGGTGATGCCAGCAGACCATGTTGAAAGCCTTTTTTGCATCTAATGACAGGGCTACCACAGGGGTTTTACTACATCCAGCGCACGCAATGAGATTTATGAGTTTCCTGGTATTGTCAGTAGAGATGTCGCGGACAGTTCGCCCGCGGACTAATCGCAGCGATTTTGGCATGTTCGCGTTCGCAGCGGACGGCGAACACATGCGCTTTTCGGTTCGCCCCCTATACTTTATCATTGAGGAAAATTTGACCCTGCACCTCACAGTCAGCAGACACATTCCAGCCAATCAGCAGCATACACTCCCTTCCAGAGCCTTCCATCTGAAGGACAGCATACATTTTAGAATAATTCTGAAGTTGCATTCGTTGTGAGAGGAGAGATAGTGTAGCTGCTGGAGATTTAATAGGGAAATAGATAGCCAAGCTGTGTATTTAGCTTCCATTACAGACCTGAAGGACTCATCTGATATCTGCTGCAAGGACAGCAAACCAAAAAGCCCTTTTTAGGGCTAGAACATCATTTATTTTATTTTATAATTTTTTTCTGTGTAATCTAATTGCATATGTCTGCCTGCCAGCGTGTGTGTGTGACAGGCTAACACCTAACAGCTTATATTGTGCTTATTTTCACTACTCATACCAGGTGAAAACAACCATTTTTTTCCTGTAATCTAATTTCAGTTGCCTGCCTGTGTCAGGCTCACAGCTTATATTGTGCTCAGTGAAATAAAACAACACTTTTTGACTGTAATAGATTGAATAGCAATTGCCTGCCTACAGGCGTGTGTGAAGCCTATTGCATCTACTCTGCCAACTTTTGCCAGTGCACAGTGATAGGTCATATCTGGTGCAACCGTAATGTACAGTGAAATAAAATAACCCTTTTTTTACTGTAATCGATTGAATATCAGTTGCCTGCCTACAGGCGTGTGTGTGAGGCCTACAGCGCCTACTCTGCCATTTTTGGCCAATGCACAGTGACACTCCTATCTGGTGGCACCTTAGATTGCACGCGCAGTTTCCCAAATTTGAAGTGGGAGGACCGACCAAGCATCTTTTTCCATCTCCCGCTTCCAAAAATCCATGCCATATACACGTCCTCTGATAGGTGATGTAACAGGTATCAAACTGATAGGAATACTTAGTACAACTGAACACACCACTCCTATCTGGTGGCACCTTAGATTGCACGCGCAGTGCCCCAAATTTGAAGTGGGAGGACCGACCAAGCATCTTTTTCCATCTCCCTGTTCCAAAAATCAATGCCATATACACGTCCCCTAATAGTGGACGTAACAGGGATGAAACCGATAGGAATAGTACTACTTAACAGTACACACCTTATGTCACGATCTGCTTCTTCTTGGGGGCTTGATATGAACCTAGTTCAAACCTACCCCAGCAGAATCATGTAGTTCCTGTTCTCTGTGGCACAAAAGATGGCCTCTGAAGAGGGCAAGGCCCAACCGCTACAGACAGAGAATACTGGATCCAGGTTACTTAGTGGCCCATAGCAAGACCACTCCCCAAGTCAGGATACAACACACAGAAATAGTCTCACACCTTGTTTATGTGAAAACTATCTCTCCCACCAAGCCTGGCCAATGGCCCCTTCTTTCCAGGGTTACAGGTACACATCCAGTGTCTTTGGGCAGCTGCAGGTGAGTCATTGTAGGGAGACCAGGAGACAAATCACAATCTGGGGTACCCTCTGGCTCTTTGGTCTCTGGATCCTCAGGTGGAACCTCCTGACTCTCTCCATCTGAGACTGCCTGGTGTGTAGTTACAGGCAGCCTTTGAGAAGCAGCTGCTACTGCCTCTTGTTCAGGCTGAAGAACAGGGCTACTTTCTGTTTCTGCTCCAGGGTCTGTGGCTGGCTCCTGGACAATGGTCATCCAAGGAACCTCTCTACAATTTCCTTAGTCAAATGGTAGGGCCCAGTGCTCATTAGGTTCTTCTCTTACACTAGGAGCAGAGTAGCATTTCCCCAGTTCTTCCCCTGGGCCCGGCACTGCTGTGGTTTGCCCCTGTCCCCATTCCTCTAACTGGGTGAGACTTAGCCCCCTAAAGATAGGGACCAGTTCTTCCTCTTCCCAGTCAACCCCATGGATGCCGGCATCCTTGTTATTTTGAGAATCATGGATATCAAAATTCTCCCCCCAGTCCATACATTCATTTTCTGACCCAGACTCAGCAATATTTAGCTGGGTCTCTGTAGTACCTGTTAGGTGGTTCTGTTCCATGCCTGACTGGCATGAGCCCTCCCAGCTGGCTGGCCAACAACCATCCAGGGATGCTTCATCCAGTAAGTCTATATAATCCACCTCCAGCTGTAGCTCCTGTTGGATCAAAGGCCAAAGTAAGTTTGCTGTATGAGAGCCTGTCTCCAGTCCCAGCATGTGACAGCGCTTGGCAAACAGACACAGCTTTCTTTTCTCTGTCCCCAAGCCACAGTCCGGATCCCCATGTACTATGTCCCAAAGTGCCTTTTCCAGCCCCAATGAAAAATGATGATGTATCCCAACAGGTCCAACCCAAAAAGCATATTGATCTTCCAGGGCGACCTCCTCATATACCAATTCTTCCAGCCATTCCATTAGCCTGTGACCTGGCCATAGTCCCAGGAATGCCATCCATTTATTCAGAAGGCCCATTCCTCTACAGTCCTTTCCAGTCACCAGAACATTCTCTATCTCTACTGGGGATAAGCATTTCCCCTCCACAGGAGCTGAGACAGGGCCATTGCTTACCCTTCTCCTGTTCCCCTTTAACTCCTGTGTGATTTGTATCCGGAGTTCCCTCTGCTGATCCTTAGTAAAACCTGCAGGCATTACCTCCATCCATCTTTGATACCGTCTGGACACTTCCTCCTCCTCTGCTGCAGACATCTCTTCATAAGCTGCCATCCTTCTGTGTTTTATACAGAGATCCCCACCGCTGCCAGCCAAATGTCACGATCTGCTTCTTCTTGGGGGCTTGATATGAACCTAGTTCAAACCTACCCCAGCAGAATCATGTAGTTCCTGTTCTCTGTGGCACAAAAGATGGCCTCTGAAGAGAGCAAGGCCCGACAGCTACAGACAGAGAATACTGGATCCAGGTTACTTAGTGGCCCATAGCAAGACCACTCCCCAAGTCAGGATACAACACACAGAAATAGTCTCACACCTTGTTTATGTGAAAACTATCTCTCAACTACCTTTATTTTGGAAAACACCATCTTTTAAACATGCATACAAAATTACCAGGAGGGGCTACCTTTAGCCAGCCCCTAACTGCCTCTGGCCAATCAGGCAGGCTCCCTACGTGGGAACCATGAGACTCCTCCCAGGTCTGCCCACTAGGTGTGGCTACCTAATTCATTTGGTCTATGACTTTCAAGGGAGAAACATCTCCCTGCCCTCTGGACTTTGACCTGATTCTCTGAGTGAGAATCCCTGTAGACCCCCTGGGGTTATGGTGCCTCTATGTCTGTGGAGATCCCTTTGTTCCTGACTACTATCATTTCAAGTGTTTACCTTCAGGGCCATATGGGCAACTCCTGACTGAGAGTTTATACAATGGGGGAGGGTTGACTAATCAAAACATAGCTATCACTCCATAATACAATATAATACTAACATATTATAACCCATAACATATTTCCCCATTAATATATTATACCTAGGATACATAATAACCATGTACAGGCAACATATAACCACACAATAACACATAATCCCAATGTACCAATGTCATGCTACCTTGGACATACTCACAAACCACTGACAATATGAGTCCTTAAACAATTAATTCATGACACCTTATAATAATGCAGACAGAGGCAACGCAGAGAGAGGAGTCTGAAGAAGAGGAGTCAAAGGAGAAAGGTGGCTTTGAGGAGGTGGAAGACCAAACACAGCAGGCGTCCCAGGGGGCTTGTTGTCACCTTTCGGGGACCCTTGGTGTCTGGGTGGAGGAAGAGACCTTCAATGACATCAGTGAGGACAAGGAACGGGACATGGCTAGCTTGGTATCCAACCTTGTGCAAATTGGGAGTTTGCGGTTGTGCAAAGGGACTGTTTGCGATTGTTTGCGGTGCATTAAACGGGGAGATTGGTCTGTTACTGTGAAGCGGGTGTAACCCTTTCACTACCTGATCAATACAACGTCATACCTGATGTTTTAAAGCATGTTATTCCAAACAATTTAGAAATGTTAGGTGATTTATGCCCATTATGGCTTAAAACCAGACTCTGCATCAACTATGTAATTTTCCATGGGAGGATCCCCCTCCAGCATGCCACAGTCCAGGTGTTAGTCCCCTTGAAACAACTTTCCCATCACTATTGTGGCCAGAAAGAGTCCCTGTGGGTTTAGAAATTCGCCTGCCCATTGAAGTTCATGGCGGTTCGCCGGGTTCGCCCGTTCGCGAACCGAAAATTTGATGTTTGCATCATCACTAATTGTCAGTACAATGTCTACTTTAAATAAAGTTTGTTTGATCTCTGTAGATTAAGTTTGTCATAAGGGTATTTAATCTTGTATCAAGTATTTTAGAATAGAACATAATATAAGTATTAAGAGAAATATAGTGCCTTGCAAAAGTATTCACCCCCTTGACTTTTTACCTATTTTGTTACATTACAGCCTTAAGTTCAATTTTGCTTATCTGAATTTCATGTGATGGATCAGAACACAATAGTCTAAGTTGGTGAAGTGAAATGAGAAAATATATATAAAACTATTTTTTAGAAATAGAAAACAGAAAATTGGCATGTGCGTATGTATTCACCCCCTTCGTTATGAAGCCCATGCAACAAATTACCTTCAGATGTCACATAATTAGTGAAATGATGTCTACCTGTGTGCAATCTAAGTGTCACATGCTCAGTCATTAAATATACACACCTTTTTCGAAAGGCCCCAGAGGCTGCAACACCTAAGCAAGAAGCACCACTAACCAAACACTGAGATGAAGAACAAGGAACTCTCCAAACAAGTAAGGGACAATGTCGTTGAGAAGTACAAGTCAGGGTTAGGTTATAAAAAAATATCCAAATCTTTGATGATCCCCAGGAGCACCATCAAATCTATCATAACCAAATGGAAAGAATACGGCACAACAGCAAACCTGCCAAGAGACGGCCGCCCACCAAAACTCACTGACAAGTCAAGGAGGGCATTATTCAGATAGGCAGCACAGAGACCTAATGTAACCCTGGAGGAGCTGCAGAGTTCCACAGCAGAGATTGGAGTACAATAAGCCGTACGCTCCATAGATCTGGGCTTTATGGCAGAGTGGCCAGAAGAAAGCAGTTACTTTCAGATAAAAACAAAATCTCTTATTTGGAGTTTGCAAAAAGGCATGTGGGAAGCTCCCAAAATGTATGGAGGAAGGTGCTCTGGTCTGATAAGACTAAAATTGAACTTTTTGGCCATCAAAGAAAACGCTATGTCTGGCTCAAACCCAACACATCACTTCACCAAAACACCATCCCCACAGTGAAACATGGTGGTGGCAGCATCATGCAGTGGGGATGTTTTTCAGCAGCCGGGACTGGGAAACTGGTCAGAGTTGAGGGACAGATAGATGTGCTAAATACAGGGATATTCTTGTGCAAATCCTGTACCACTCTGTGCGTGATTTGAGGCTAGGACAGAGGTTCACCCAGTAGTCCTATGACCCCAAACACACTGCTAAATCAACACTTGAGTGGTTTGAGGGGAAACATGTAAATATGTTGGAATGGCCTAGTCAGAGCCCAGACCTCAATCCAATAGAACATTTGTGGTCAGACTTAAAGATTGCTGTTCATAAGTTTAAACCATCCAACTTGAAGGAGCTGGAGCAGTTTTGCAAGGAGGAATGGGCACAAATCCAAGTGGTAAGATGTGGCAAGCTCATAGAGACTTATCCAAAGCTACTTGCAGATGTGATTGCTGCAAAAGGTAGCTCTATAAAGTATTGACTTAATAGTTATGCACATTGACTTTATCTGTTATTTTGTCCTATTTGTTGTTTGCTTCACAATAAAAATAAATAAATTGTGGGCTTGAGAATGTTGTGCTATTAATTCTAAGACCTAGCATCACTTTCACTCTTAATAAAAGTACTGTATTGCATTTTATTTGCTTTTAATGTGCTCCGATTTGTAAGTAAGCCCTTTACGAGACCTCCTTGGTACAAGAAACTTGTGGTTAGATATTTGCCATTTTCAGTCTTGACGGAGTGGTTAGCGAGGGGGAATCAGAGCAATTGAATAGCAATTTGCGATTTTAGCATTCAGGACTCTTGCAGCCGTGAAAGATCAAAGGCTTGGAGGGCATTAACTTTTACAAATCTCAATGGATCAAGTAACTTGATCAGAGCCTGCAAACTGAAGGCAATTGAATAGCAAAATAACTTGTGACCTCCACTTGCGAGCCCAGAACGCAAAATCGCAGCAATTGAATGTGGCTCAATGATATCAATAAACCTTTCAATGCCGCCTTATGTGAGTCCCATAAAGTTGTTTTTGATTGTACAAAATAGATGTCCATTTCTTTTTTTAGCTTAGCTCTATCCTAGGTTAAAAGAGTGGGATCCATTAAATTCCAAGCCTGTAATTACCCTCATACAGGCTGCATGTTTGCGGGTTAGAAATGTGATCCAATTTTGGCTGTATTTAATTGACTTAAGCCTGCAATAACTAAAGCCTAAAACAGTAAACTCTTCCCACGGCTGCAAGTTGTTAGTGAGCTGGAATACATGGGGGCTGCTGTTATAGTCCAATCCCGTAATTGCAGTGTGCGCCACAGCCCTGTGAGCCAATAGAAAGCGGGCTAATGGAGAATGATCAATAGGGAGAGATAATAAAGTTGTGGACCACTGCCCCAACATTGAGCAGGTTCTAATGGTTCTATTGATTTATATTTCTCAAATGCCTATTTTACACTGAATCCTTGAAAACCTATATCAACTGATAACACATAATATAAATACATATAGAGTAAATATCACATAAAGATAGGTCACTACATACACCCCCACCCTATACCCCAATAATTAAATATTACACATAAAACATACCATTTTGTTCCCCTCATAAATATATACACACTAGCGACTTGCCAGTCAAAAATGACGAAGCAATAAAAAAGTGTTGAAATGCTGTTTGTCACACAATGTGAGTGTACTGGGTGCCTCAACTATATAGACCCCTATAGCACACTAATGAACCCATTTAATAACACTATAATTGCCATGAGGGTCATCCTGCACTATAATTGCCATGAATGACAGGAGTAATGAAGGGCTTATGGGGATCTGTATTAATCCCTATGAGTGACAGTTAGTTAAGTGATTATTGGGGTCTATATTGAACTCCGTGAGTGACAGGGTTAATTAAGGGCTGATGGGGGTCTGTATTGACCCCCATGAGTGTCATGGTTAATTAAGGGATTATGGGGGTCTGTACTGACCATGAGTGACAGGGTTAATGAAGGGATTATGGGGGACTGTATTGACCCCCATAAGTTGCAGGGTTAACTAAGGGATTTAAAGGACCCGCGCAGTGGGAAATTCAAATTTTGATTGCATCGGGGGTCCCCGATCGCTTGCGATCAGGGACCCCCACTGCAAGGGTTAATGTGGGGACCCTCCGGGGGTCCCAATGGGGACCCCCAGCGTTGTTAGTTATTTTTAGGTTAATTTTAGGTACCCCCACCGCCAGTCTTAAGTGTTTGTGTGCCGCAGGCTCTTTAAGGACTCGTGGCTGGGAATTTACACCTTTAAATGCAGTGACCCCCACATTGACCGCCACTGCAAAGGTTAATGTCGGGACAATGCTGGGGCTTAATGTGGACACCCATCTGGGGTCCAATCGACCCCCCGCAGCAAGTGGTTAATGTGGGGTTCCAAGTTTATCTCAGATCTTTTAATGTGGGGCTTTGTCAAAGTTTTACGTTGCTGGCAGGGTTTTGCGGGGTCTAGGGTCGTGGAGCCTACTTTTCATTTAATCCGGCCGCCATTTTTTTTCTCGACGATTTTCGAGTGTTGAAACTGGGGAATTTTGGGTTAAATTTGCGTGTAACCTCACTTCCTAATGTCCTGGCTGTCCCCCCATTCTGTGGGTTTGCATGGTTCGTGTTTTTGGATTTGCATGGTTCGGGTGGTTAGTGTGTTGTTTTGCGACCTAAGGTATTTATTTTTCTAAGTCCCGCGGCTCATAATTTTGGGTCTTAGGCAATGAGGGAGAGGAGGGGGGGTGAAGAGAGACACAGGGTAAGGAGAGGAGGAGGGGTAGAGAGACACAGGGTAAGGAGAGGAGGGGAAGAGAGACACAGGGTAACTAGATGTAGAGGGGAAGAGAGACACAGGGTAAGGAGAGGAGGAGGGGAAGAGAGAGACAGGGTAAGGAGAGGAGGGAAAGAGAGACACAGGGTAAGGAGAGGAGGAGGGGTGTTTAATTGTCTCGCAGGCGATGAGCGCCTTTGGCGCTCATCGCCTAAGTGCTGCGAGTTAACGGCTCGCCTCCCTTTGTAAGACTCGCAGGCAATGAGCGCCTTTGCCGCTCATCGAATAAGTGCTCCGAGTTAACGGCTCACCTCCTTTCGCAAGGCTCGCAGGGGAAGTCGTACGCACCAAAGGGTGACGTCGTCTCGCAGTTTTACAATTATAAAATGCAATATACTTTTGTTGATTATCCTTCTATTATTTCTGGGATTATGATGGAGGGTGGAGAGAGGAGGGGGAAGGAGGGGAGCAGTGGGGAGGAGATGAGGAGCAGTGTACAGGAGGAGAGAGAGAGATGGCCCTGGGGAGGGGAGGAGAGAGGAATGGAGGAAAAGAGGAGTGGTAGGGAGAGTAGTGGAGGAGAGAGTAGTGATGCGGAGAGGCGTGGTGGGGAGAGTAGTGAAGGAGAGAGGAGTGGTGGGGAGAGGAGTGAAGCAGAGGGGAGTGGTGGGGAGAGGAGTAGTGAGGAGAGTAGTGGAGGAGAGAGGAGTGGTGCAGAGAGGAGTGGAGGAGTGGGAGAGGGGTGTGTGCAGTAGCCCATAGTTATTGGCACATCAAGGTCAGGGTCAGAAGGGGAGGGTCCTGATTCCAGGAGGGCTGGTAGTGCAGAGGAGGGACAGGCCTCAGAGTCAGAGGATGGAGCCCAGGATCGTCGGGAGGGGAAGAGGCTGGGGGCAGACGCAGGCCCTTTAACTACAAGCACAAAGAGATGGTGGTCCTCCTCAGTGCAATCTGTGATCACCTACCATCTTTGATGCGAGGAGGGAAGCCAGGCCCGGGCCCAGGGCCCAGGCCTGGAAGGGGGTAGTGGCCACAGTCACAGCATTAAGCTTTGCACAAAGGGATGTGAGGTCCATCAAGCACCGCTTTAATGGCGTCCAGGCCAAGGGGATGAGGATGATGGCTAGGGAGGACAGTGCAGTCGCAGCACCAAGTGGTGGCCCAAGTGACTGTGAGATACAACGAGTGGCAGAGGGTGCTCAAGGAGATGCTGAGCCAGGTGTCTGTCGCAGGAGCTCCAGGCCTGGTGGCCCAACTGAATTCAGCCTCCATGTCAGGTGAATATCAGATACACCAACATGCCACAACATGAACATCACTTAGAAAACAGTCAACACATGCAACTGTTGACCAACATTGACACTGGAATGTCAGCTCCCTGGATTTAACAAGGGATTGATGGATCAGTCATGCATCATTAAATCTTTGAAGGTGACAAATTACTTTCATTAGTGGGCACAACATGAATAATCATCCAATAGAGTCCATCTATGGGTATGCCCACTGCAGCGTATGCAGATACAAGTCACACCCGGAATCAAGATAATGTCATGAGCCAATAACAATCAATTTCATGATCCAAAGAATTACATCTAGCACAAATAATGCTACTCATAGTAGAAAATTAGTGAAACATCCAGATTCAAGGCAAGAGGTCAGATAGGAATGAGCAGCGGGACAGAATAAACTAGGATAGTTAGGAATGAACAGAAATCAATGTATCATTAAACATAATTTAAATCATTAAACATATTCCATTCCTCTCTTTTTCAGCTGGCAGGAGAACTGGGTCCACTGGTGAGCTAGAGGTGGGGGCGTTGGCTCATTCCAAGCCGGATGTAATGGACCATGCCCCCACCCAACGTGAGGTGGCGCAAGAGAAGGAGGCAACAAGAGAAGCCAATGGCCCGGGCTAATCACCTTGGCAGTGGGGTCACCAGCTGGATCAGCAGCCACATCTGTGGCATTTGACCCCACTGTCCTTTTACTCCAACAAACTGGGATCACCACCCGGGCCCTCATATTGGATCAATAGACAGGATATTCCACCGACTCCTCCTCCTCCCAGCAGCACCACAATTTAGCTCACGCCACCACCACCAGGCCCACCCTCACCACGAGAGAGCCATAATCCAGCCTGCCCACAGCCCCTCTGCACTGGGCCACCACTCCTTTCCCCTCCTCACCTTGGACCTCCACCCCAGGGTCCACCACTGGAGGCTGCCCAAGGGGAGATGTTGGCCCTCATGCGTGATTTTGTGGCGAGCAATCAAGGGGTCCAGGCCAGTATCTCCGCCAAACAAGTGGTGCTAGTGGGCATCCTGTGGAGGCAGCCTAATGAGGTGAGGACACACCAAATCATGGTGGAGTCATACCTGGCCGGTCTGCTGTAGAACTTGGCGAACCAGGTGAGCATTGATGCTCAACAGCTCGCTCTGGTTCCAAGCACTGCCTCCTACATGCCAGAGGCCTCCCCCACCCATCTTCAGCCTGGCAGCTCCTCACCTCCTGCAGTACCTCTGCGGCCTCTGGTGCTGCTGCCTCCTGGGGGGATGTCTCTCCCCTCAACCCCCCCTCTAATAGGAAGAAGGTGGCCACTCATGGGGTGCAGAGGAGTATGTAGGGGCTGCACATATATTGAACCTTCTCTACAGCACTCCTCAGTAATCAGTAATCTAGCCTGGCTACAGAGTTTTGGATCATGGTAAAATGTCATACACAGATGGCTATCGCCCGTCACATGGTCCATGATCCTCTTCTCTGTTAGCACTTAGAGTTTTGTTTAACATTTCACCACAGAGGAATGTCGTTGAGAAGAGATGCTGCTGTCCCTATCTTTTTTTAACCCTTATTCTGTTTTAAATGTATGTCTTATTTTGATTTCTAGGCATAATTCAGGTTTATGAAGGCATCCTCTTCATCTGCAAGCATAGTTTAAATATGAATTAAATGTAATTTACTCACAGTGGCTCTCAGAAAGGAATTTCTTCAATGGCAGCCCCTCCTAAACATGTTTATCAGATTAGATTAATTCAAACATATATCCTGATTTATAAGAAACAATTGTTAGCTTATATTTAGACAAATACAGCTTTGGCAGTGGACCTGTATAGTGTCACAATGGCATGTTTATCAAAGCCACCATTAATACATTCACTAATGAAGCATGTCATCCTCTCTGAAATATCATTCCGAGAACAGATACTTGTGTCTGATGTAATACACAGTGATTATGGCTGCTGACCTTTGTGTCCTCCCGAACATATGATATCATGGGGATCCTTTTAAATGTGCTTACACCTGTATAGCTGATGAATTTGATATCGATGTTGCTAAACTATATTACATGGAGAAGGTGATAGTACCCTTGGACCACTGACTGTGGTCACAGTTAAGCATTTAATGTAAGATGACACATCATTAATAATGGTCATTGTTAAACACACCTTGCATCAGAATTAGAGAATAATTACCCGGTTTAATATAAAGCTGAAAGGCTATCTACAGTATATTCATTTTCATTTGGAGATACTGTGCTCTGAATAGTGGATGAATTTGCCAAATCACCACATGATGATCCAGAGAATTAGCAGAAGACCATATAAGGTATTCTTGTACGCATGGGTGTGTGTAACTTTGAAAACTGGATTTCTCCAGTTTCCCATGTGGCCGAAGGAATCCTTTGTGTGGACAGCTGACTAATGAGGTGACTTTGTGATGAACATGTGACCTAACTGACCAGTAAGAAGTAAACAACATGATTATGGGGGTGGGGTTCAAATACAGGTATAAAAGAAGAATACCAGGCCCTGGCAAGCTCTCTTGCTCTCTCTTCTCTTCTCTGTTTGCTGTTACATCTTAGCTGCTCTGTGATGGTATGGTAAAGTATCATACTATCATATACACACATGGACATAATTGGTAGCTTTAGAATGCCTTTCTGATAAGTTAAGAGATGTTGTTTCCATATTATTATCATGTATTATTAATGTATTCGTATTAATTATTGTATTTTAATAAATACACATTTTGTAACCATTAGTCTGTAACGCCTCTTGAATATATACATGGCAAGAATCTCAGTATGAGATTAGAATAATTATTATAATCATAATTAATATGATTATGAATAATAATATTGTAATTCATGAATTTACAGTTTTTATAACAGTTAATGGTGAGTCTGCCCATTTTTCTTACTGTGTACATTCACTTGCATTTGGGGGGATTTAATTCAAAATGTCTCTTCGAAGTCCGATTGCAGTAAGTGATAGTAATGAGCCAGCTTGTATATCATCAGAGGAAGAGGGTGGATTACATCTTGTAGATGAAGAGCAACAAGTAAGAGAAAGAAATTATGTGAGGGACAGTTCTGACATTAGGAATATACCAGACTTAACCCCTCACATAGTAAGATCTAACCCTCAAAGTTTAAGACACATAGCAGATGCTTTACATTCAACACCATGTGAGAGAAATAGAGAGAGGAATTCTATAACATCACAAGCCTCTACAATAATCAGGCAACAAGACCGAGATAAAATAGTAAAACAATTGATAAAGTTTAAACCATTACTGACTTTAACAGAGTTGCCACTAAGTCCCCCATATGGGACGAAACAAACAATTCTTGTGGAACTTGGGGATCCCAGTCCCAGGTTTTTCAGATCCCAACAGTAACTGATATTAGGACATGAGTGGACAAAGGAAATTACAATTTGGCAGAGTAGGAATGCAGAAGGTATTTTAGTGGTATTTTATTGGGTGATGATGTTATTAGCGATGAAGGGATGATAGTTGATCCGTATAATAATGTACTGTGGAGGGATTCTAGAGGGAGGAAGCATGTTATGTTAGATGAGACTTCCCTGAGTCCTGTGGCAACCATTATATCAGTTCCTTCAGAAAGCATGTGGCCGGACACTGGTAGCCACTCTGATCTGAGGAAATTGGTTTTGGATTTCCCTGACATGTGAGCCCAATATAAAAATGACTGTAGAATACTAAGAGAGTAGGTTAACATTTCTCTTTTGTTACAGAACCAGCAAATTCTCCCTAGTGGGTACTCTATTCAGGATGGGTTAATTTTCTATATTAGTCCTCCATAGCCACATGCCAAACTTCTTTTTGTAGTCCCAAAGCATTTGCAGAGACAAATTACACAGCAAACTCACTCTATTTTGGGGCACATTGGTCACAGTGCCTTAGAATACCATCTTAGACAGAAATATTTTTGGCCAGAGTTAGCAACGTCAGCTCAACAGTGTATTCAAGAATGCCTTATCTGTGCTCAGATAAATCCACGCCCTAAAGGACAAAGACCAATTCTCCAGAGGGTACCAATAGCTGATGGTCCCTGGAAATCTATTCAGATTGATTTTATAGGCCCACTTCTTCTATCAAAGGGGGTCTTAGATATGCCTTAGTCATTGTGGATATTTTTTCAAAATGGGTTGAAGCTATTCCTCTTAGGCGTGACACTGCACAAGCTACTGCAAGAGCACTATGGGAACATGTGTTTTCAAGGTGGGGTTTTCCTGAAGTCATTGAGTCAGACAGAGGTACACATTTTACTGGACAGATAATGCAAAGCCTTTGTGCCCTACTGGGAATACAGCAGAGATTCCTTGTTCCATATCACCCACAATCCTTCGGTATAGTAGAATTAATGCATCAAATCATTAAGTCTAGGTTAGCCAAAATGCTTACACAATATGGTAATTCTTGGGTTACAAACTTACCAGCAGTTCTAATGGCTATTAGAGCTACACCTGCCACTGCTACTAAATGTACTCCTTATGACCTCATGACAAGGAGACAGATGGCTCTAGACCACCCAGGTGATCCTCAATTGTCCACTCCCCTGAGAGAAGCCATGTCAAGAGACCAATATCTCTCCTAAATTCAGGAGCAGTTAAGATTACTGCTACATTTTGCTGCCTGTAATATGGCCCCAACTGATTGTAAAGTGTCATCTAAAATTCTAAATGATCATGATTAAATATTTTAATAAAAATTCTCTGTGGGATGCAAATTGGGAGGGTCCCTATGTCATTCTAGATACATTAGGTACTACAGTGCTTAAGGTAATAAGATCAAACCCCAGAAAAACAGAAGGCCACCTGGCCACAAATGGGTCCATGTGGACCAATGTCAATTGTACAAAGAGACAGAAGTCCCAGATGTAGATATTTCTGCTAAGAACTGATACTTGTTTGATCTTTTCAGATTTGGCAACGAGAAGTCAGCAAGGAAGAGGAAAATGCATTTGTTTTTGGACATTTTTTGGACAATTATATTCATATGTAATAATCAGGAAATCGATGGACCACAAACTACCTCTTCCATAAGAAAAAGAAGTTCAAGTCATACACAGATTATCAAGATGATCAGATTACAAAGATATGGAGCAAAGACAATCTGTAGGAACCTTGTTTTGATCAACTGACTTTAACTGGGGGTGGGACTGTGGACATTGTTGGGACAAAATGTCATAATAACATTAGAGGATTTTGGAGGGACAATCTGGGTAATAAAAGGAACTGGGAATGTGAATGGACAAACTGGGGAAAATGGAATATAGGTCTGATAGGTGAAGGTATTAGATTTTCCCTTAATTTTTAAAACCCTGTTATGTGCATGAATCAGCAAGGATATAGCATAACAAAAGTAATCACTAAGAACATGACAAAAGAAGGTGTAAAATTGGATGTAGTGGGATCCAACTGTCGTGGACAAGTGAGGGTATCATTAACAATAGATGAGGGGAGGGAACCTACAACAGTGGCCCCTTCCCTTGACCTATTCTACTACACTTGCTCAACCAAGGGTGGATAACTATGCTGACAATCCCATGTGTGGGGATAAGAAAGTACTTTCCAGTGGTCCCTTTCAAATTAGTGCTATGGACCCCACACCAATATTGAGGGATGCTACATTTCAGCTGATTTCATGGAGAATAAGGTTGACAGATTGGCTAGTTTCTAAACAATCTATCAAAATTTCCAGTCTGACTACAACCTTACAGTCTGAGGGTTTGTTAAATTCCAAAGGGATACACACACAACAAACCATTAATACACCTACAACATTTTGGAGAAAGGGGACACATACATTTTCACCATCAACAGCAAGAACTCTGAAGGATTGAACATACATTTTCTCATCTGTCAAGTGCATCCTGGTGGCAGAAATTAGTTAATTCATTTTCAAAACACTCGTCACGGGGGTTCTGCTTTTGGAAATATGATATTACATCCATTCATAATTGTATTAACATTGTCTATATTATGTATTATTGTTCAGATATGCATGTGTTGCTATCTAGAATCCATGATAGCAAGTATATATCATTTGTACTATGGTAAACAGCTCTAGTAAAATAGCAGAAACGCACACACATAGCGGGATATAGGAACTTTTTAAATTAATCATATACACACTCTTCTTAAGCTTCTATTGGAATGAAAAGGTACATGTGTATTTCAATGCCAAATGGGGGATGTTAAACACACCTTGCATCAGAATTAGAGAATAGTTACCAGCTTTAATATAAAGCTGAAAGACTATATTTATTCATTCTTTTTCTCACTCATTTGGAGATACAGTGCTCTGAATAGTGGATGAATTTGCCGAATGACCACATGATGGTAATGGATTTGACTAGCACAGTCTAATCCAGAGAATTAGCAGAAGACCATACAAGGTATTTGTGTACGCATGGGTGTGTGTAACTTTGAAAACTGGATTTCTCCAGTTTCCCATGGGGCCGAAGGAATCCTTTGTGTGGACAGCCGACCAGTGTGGTTACTTTGTGAAGGACATGTGACCTTACTGACCAGTAAGAAGTAAAGAACATGAGTATGGGGGTGGGATTCAAATACAAATATAAAAGAAGAATACCAGGCCCTGGCAAGCTCTCTTGCTCTCTCTTCTCTGTTTGCTGTTACATCTTAGCTGCTCTGTGATGGTCATACACACACATGGACATAATTGGTAGCTTTAGAATGCCTTTCTGCTATGTTAAGAGATGTTGTTTCCATTATATTATTATGTATTATTAATGTATTCATATTAATTATTGTATTTTAATAAATACACATTTTGTAACCATTAATCTGTAACGCCTCTTAAATATATAAGTCTATTTTTCCGTAGAAGGAAAGAATCTCAGGATGAGATTAGAATAATTATTATAATCATAATTAATATGATTATGAATAATAATATTGTAATTAATTAATTAATTAATTAATTAATTAACCGTTTTTATAGTCATGCCTAGTGATATATCATGACAACTACAAAATGGTCAGTAATGCTTGCAGATGGAGATCAGATGAGTTGGTATACTGGTACAATTACAGTATTTAGCACTGTACTGTACATGCAGATGTTTTTCTTTTTTATCTGCCTCTTTTTAGGTTTGGACCACTTTTTTCTGATTTTTGTTTTGGGAACACACTATATGTGTGAAACTGGATTGGATTATATAGTCCATACATGTATGCATCTGTCTAATTGAGCAGATGAGGACCAGTTGTAAGTACTATGTGCATTACTGGTTACTTCGATAAGATGGAGTGATTTATGATGATTCTTTTTTATTATCAGATTATGGTCTGTGGTGTAGTGACCCCATGTGACCCTAGTAGATGCTATGCATCATCATTATTATGCAGTATTATATTTCCCCTTTTAGGTATCCCCTTTTTACAAAAATACTCTTGCCCTTCCAGGGATCGGCCCACACCACACCCATGATATTAATGTTGCATATATTTCTGAGTGTGCTCTGTGTATTAAATAAAGTTGTGTTATCACCGTTTCTGGGTGTTTTCAATGGTTGGGGTTTTGGGACATCAACATGCATCACATTTCTATTATGTTCATATATAAGTAAACTAATGACCCCGAGTTCCTGTCCAATAGATTGTTATGTGAACATTCCAGACTATTTTTGTGTCACAGGCGTGGTTTCAAAGTGGTCACATGTATTAGTCATCGCTACTTTAGGTTTGATTCCCAGCATTGGGATATCATGCTTGCATAACATCTTCTCATACATGAGAAGTATCAATTGTGAAACTGATGAGTATCAACACTCCCCTGAAGGGTTCATCACAAAATGACAGGTGATATTATGAATTCATTGATACACGAAACCTTGATATGGGTTCACAACATGATATTGGGTATACATATTGCCACATGGCCAACAGCAATGACGTGGGACTTTACAAGATAGGCGTAGCAGCCTCCATGTGTGTTTGTGGGTCTTCCTGATAGGTTGGAACCACATTAGTGTGGTGTATGTTCTCATTGGTACTTGATATATGTCATGTGGCTGTGTAATTTTGCCACTGGTTATTTTTCCATTATAGATCTGATGAGTGACATATATAAATGAATACATTATTAGGTTTAGGGTCCACACTTGAGCCTCTGTGAGTGCAATGAATCATTTGTGTTTCAAATTAGTCATGTAGTGTGTCATTAATTTATTTATGCATCTTGCAGCAACACTTTTCATATTGGCATATGCATGATCATTCTAAAATATTATGAAAAGAAAATACTTTTTTTGAGGCCTTTGTTTGTTGGGGATTGTTGTGCAATCTTATGCAATTTTTTTTATTATCAAAATATCAAAATACAAAGTTCCAGTATCAAACCGATTACCCTTGTACTGATCCATCATCAAGAAGCACAAGGAAATTTTTCCATCTAGAAGCTACCATTTTTTTGATACCATGAGGAAGATCAAAACCGTTCCTTTAACAGGCACTGAGAAGCTTACTGGGAGAAAATGCAACATTTTCTCCACCACATATGGAGGTGTGTGCCAATCTGCCCACAGCCTCTCCAACAGTATATTTGTTCTTCTATTTTATTTATCTGTCCCAACTTCAGTGGAGTTATGTACCATCTATTAATTTCCCTATACGTAACATTCTTCATAAATCTGGCTGTTAGAGAAAAGGCTGATTGCCATTTTTCAATAAGCCATGAGTGACCTAAATAATTTTACCATAACCTCCAATTAAAGGGTTTCTCAAAATGATATTGTTTCCTAATAATCTTATAACACTTGGCCACAAGATGATTTTTATCTTCAGAAATAATTAATACCTGAAAATCAGTCAGACTCCTTGTCTCTTTCATATAAAAGGTAGATGATACTAGTAGCTTTTGTAATCTAATATATTCAGACCAATAGTTTTTAGATATTGAGTAGGTATTTGTTAATTCTTGAAAATCCATTAATTTCTTATCACCATATCAATCTTTTAAACGGAGAAATCCCTTTCCTACTAACAGCTTAAGCATGCTTGAGTCAAAAATTATAGCCAATGAGGCCAATGGATTAATAGGGTTGGGTGGTGGCATTAGCATTACATTTGCATCACTACCTATGTTTTTTTACTGTGGAGCATACTCCCAATTTTCTATCTTTAAACTCCCTTTCTATTTGAATAAATAATACATTTAAATACCCAGTTTCCAGTTCAAAGTTCTCAATTTGGGACCAATTAAATAAATCAGGTAGTTGCATCCATAATAATAGTTGGGACATTTGTACTGTATAGCTTGTTGATAATTTTTAATCATAGGGTATTCAAACCCACCCCATTCATAGTCGCATAACATATATACTTTCTTTATCCTAATTCTTCTGTAATTATGGATGTATTTATCTAACAAAATCTGGAATTTATTGATAATATACGTCGGTACCCATATCGGGAAGCTGCGTAACAGATTTTTTGGCAGAACACACATACCGCTTATATTCGCCTAGAACAATACCTTATATTATTTCCCCAATCATGGAGGGCATCCGTGACGGGTTCCATTTGAGATAAAGAATCTCTCTGAGAGAAATCCTAGGCTCCCAACAGAGGCAGATGGAGATCCATAGAGTGCTCCAGCGGCTCTAGAGCCAAACTCTTCCAAGCCAAATTTTTCCAGCGTTAACTCAATGTATCTCCATCCGACTCTGTTAAAGGCCTTTTCCGCATCCCATGAGACCAATACTGCAGGAGTGTTATTCTTATTAAAAATAGGCAATCAAATGTAATAGTCTTCTCATGTTTGAGTTTCTCTCTCTCTCTATTATACAACCTGTTTGATCAATTTCAATTAGCAAGTGAATTATTTTATTAAGTCTCTGAGCTAATATTTTTGAGTACATTTTTATGTCATTATTCAGGAGAGAGGTCTAAAGTTCTTACATTCTGGTAATTCAGAATCTACCTTTGGTATGTTAATTATAATGGCTTCTAGCATTTCACTAGGAGCTCTCCCTGAATGTTTAATCTCATTAAACATATTTACCAAACCGCTCACTATTTCTCTTTGGAACAATTTATAATAATGATTATTAAAACCATCAAGTCCTGGAAATGAATCAATCTTCAGATTTCAAATTACTCTCTCTACTTCGTCTTCCTTGATTTCCCTATTTAATAGGTTTACGTTGTTTATAGAAAGGTTAGGAAGGTTGATTTTTGTTAAGCAATTTCTAATGTTTTGATCCTGAGCCTCCCTATCTTCCTTATTCATTTCTAACTTGTATAGTGCAGAATAATACTCCTTGAAAATGTTTACTATTTTCTCTGGGTTTGAGATTATGTTATCCCCATGCTTGATTTCACCCAGGTGTTTATTTAAGTTTCTTGATTTAATTTTATATACTAAGTCCTTACCCTCTTTATTTCCCCAAAAATAAGATCTCAATCTTGCTTCATCCGCTTTTTTTTGCTCAATTTTTCCAATTGAGGACTGAATAGTTTTAATTTCTTTAAGAATATTCTTATCAAGACTAACCTTATGTTTCTAACTAATTTAGCCAAGTCTATGTATAACTCCCTCAACGATCTCCCCCTTACTTTAAACAATTTTGACTTTGCCTTTATAAAAATCCCTTTAATGTAAGCCTTATGAGCCAACCATAAGTTTACACTGGAGTTAACTGAATCTGTATTCTCTTCAAAGAATTGGGGAATTTCTTTTTTAATGTTGTTTTTTGAAGATTCTACTTCCTTCAAGGACAGTTTAAGTGTAAAATTATTATACCCTTTTATTTTCTTATATTTCCTCTACATTGTGAAAAAGGTGCTTATTTTTATATTAACTAATCAAATAACCAAAAATTGTGTATAATAGACATATTATATTTCATTATAATTCTAGTTTTACTATAGTGGCTATAAATCAAAAAATAAATTTATAAATGTGTATTACACAGTTACATAGTAATTTATGTTGAAAAAAGACTTTAGTCTATCAAGTTCAACTTTTTTAGATCTCCTCTGATCTGCAATATGTGGATTTATTGTTAATTGTTCCAGAGGATGACAAACAGAAAAAAAATAATGAAACTTTGCAAATTGTCTCAAAAAGAAAAAAATATATAAAATTCCTTCCTGACCCCAGACACTGGCGATCAGATTCATCCCTGGATCAATACTCCCTCTCTATTTATCCAGGATAGCCTTTAATGCCCTTTTCATTTAAAAATATATCCGATCCCTTTTTAAAGTTATCTATCGAATCTGCTGTCACCAGCTCCTTTGGTGTATTAAACCTTTTATTTTGTATGCATAACTTCAAATAGATTTTTAAGACAAAATCTTTTATAGAGTGCCTCTTTTCTAAGAAGCAATTATATGAAGGTGCTCTATTTATGCATGCAATTTTAAATTATATAAAGTGCTATAGATCAAAATAAATATAGAAGTATTTAACCCCCCACACCCTTCCTTTTATGCCCAAAGCTTCAATTAAAGTGCTAGAGTGCAGAGCTTTATAAAGTGCTTCTGTTCTAGAAAGTATTTATATAAGGGAGCTATAGTTATACATCCAGATGTTTAGTTAATTTTTCCCCTTTAAGTCGGGTGCTAATGAGAGTTTTAATACCTTCTTTTAATATTATAATATTTTGTGGGAAATCCCCACCTATATTTAAGATTCCTTGCTCTTAGCTCTTTAGTAATATCTGCAAACTCTTTTCTTTTAAGTAACGTTTCCTTAGACAAATCTGCATATATCTCTATATTATCATAAGGAGAATTAAAAGTTTTTAACTCAAAAGACTTTCTTAACAGTGCCTCTTTGAATGAGAAGTAGTGTAATTTAATAATTACATCCTTTGGTACATCTCTCTCTGCTCTTGGGGAGATCGGTTCTCTGTGAATTCTATCAACCAAGTGCTCATTTGGAAAATTAGCAGATACCAGGTAAGAAAATAAAGAAGTTACATAATCAAGTAATTCTTTAAAGCCAATACTCTCTGGAATACCCCTAATTCTTACGTTATTCCTTCTCAAATGATCTTCCAGTTTGTTTAATTTAGCTTGAACTATCGCCATCTTCTCATTTAACCTTTTAATCTCAACTCTTGTTTTTTGATCTCTGAGTCTAATTCAATTTGTTTAACAACCATAGCATCAGTTTTCACAGATATTTCAGTGACAACCGCTGTATTGTTCATGTTCATAATCGAGACTAGGGTAGAATCTACAACTGGCTTCCCAGTATAAACTCCTATAATAATCTAATCTCAAATAATAAGATAGTTTTGAATCTAATAACAAATATGATCGGGGTAAATCCCCATCTGTCCCTGTTGGCCCATGAAGGTGTCTCCCTCAAACACATATGATGAGGGTCATAGTATATTGCAAGTTTCTACATAGACTCAGTCAAGTATTTGTATACAGAAAGGAAAAAATAAAAATACAATAAGATTATACATAAATAAATGCATATATGTAAGAGTAGTTCAGGGAATATTTTCTCAAATAAATATAATCTTCTTATAGTTCTAATCCCAATACACTTCAGATCTAGCATAGAAGTATAACTACCCTGTATATTTGATTCTAATACTAAAACCCAAATCTGTTGCAATAGTCAGTCAAATAGTAACAAAAATGAAGCAAATATTTAGAGGGTCAGTACTTCTGTCCCTTATTGAACATTCCTTTTAAATGCGTTACAAGGTGTTTTGAGTGTCTCTTGTCCCACTATAAGTGGATTTGTATAGTGGCAGAATTATATTCGCTTCCCTTGGTTCTATATCCTTCTTAACACATGCTAATATTTATTTTGCCTTTGGAGCTGCTGCTTGGCATTGAGCACTGTTTCGTAGGTGGTTGTCCATAAGTACTCCCAAATCCCTTTCAATATCAAATCTCTATTTGTGATTTTAGCGATTGTAACTTTTGCGTCCTTGCAATTTGAGCCTGTAACAAGCAAATTGATTGCTGGTAGCTATAAGAGGCCAATTAAATATCAGTAACTTTGATATGCTACATTACGGGCTCCAGTAATTACAATTTGGCCAATTGTATGGGGGCACTGGTCTAAACAACTTATTGGATCTATTTCAATTTTATTAACAATGTCCAATGATGCTTGGTCCAGTAGGAAATGATCTATTCTAGTATATGTGTGGTGTCAAAATGAGTTGAATGTATAGTCATACTCATTAAGATAAGTTAAAATCCAATAAACTCCTATAAAAAAAATGTAGCTTTCCTTTTTACTTCTGGATCTGGCGTTGATTTGTTTAACAATTTAATATGGGGTTCAGACACATGTTTAGATCACCACATTTTACCAGGTAGCCTTTTTTTTTATTTGAATGTATGCTTTAAGAGTTTATTAAGGAAACTATTTTGATTCTGGTTGGATGAGTATATGTTCACACTTCTATAAGCTTCATTATTTATAGTTCCCACCCATACGATTTATCTTCTTTGTGGATCAGCATCAATAAACTCTTCTGGTTTTGAAATATTTCTATTAAAGACAATTGCAACCCCTCTAGTTTTGGTGTTCTATCTCGTGGAAATGTTAATATTATAAATTCTGTCTGGCAAGCTTGGTCCCTATCAACAATCCAGTGTGTTTCCTGAATGCAACGAATATCTGCCAATTCTTTGAGAAAAAAAAATCATCACCTAAAGGGGTGTTTGATTTTGAGAAATAATCTTAAGCTTCACAAGTACTAACCAGTAAACTGCAAAGAGCTATTGACTCGCTCTGTTCAGTGCCAGGCAGTGAAGTGGAGGAGAACCTGCGAGTGCTTGAGCAAGGTATGCACGCACCTATGTTTCCCTTTTCTGTGCGTGTATATCAGTCTCTTGAGTTGTGAGCAAATCACAGACATTACCCCATAATTTGTTTATTAAATGCATTTATGGTGGGCCGTATTACTTCTAATTTTCTGTGGGAGGGCAGCAAGTTAAAGGACCAATGCACAACCATTTAATTATCAACAACATTTTGTTGAATGTTTTAAACTTTTCGGGAAGATGTGTAACAAAATTAATTCAGGGGACATTGCAATTGGACTTTTAATAATATTTGAGATCTGATTAATGCACGAGAACCACAAACTTAGAATTTTCAGGCAATCCCACCACACATGAATATATCAACCTCTAGCATCACATCCATTGCAATATTTATCAGAAAATCTATCTGGGAATTTTTTTGCTATGGACACTCTCTACGGAGATGCAAAATAAATGCGAAACATGCGTTAGAGACTTTTCTTGTTCAGTGTTGCTTGCGGTAGCCGCTTAAGCTCGTCCTAATGATGTCATAGGCACGCTCGGTTGTGTATATGAATGCCTGAGATCGCTAGTTTACGATACAGTGTGGGGAGATGCATGTGGACTATAGAATGATAGGCACCATGAGTCTGGAAAATAATTGAAGCCCCAAAATACGTATAGAGGTCTGAAACACAGAATAGTGTTACTATAATATTGATCATTAATAGAAACATTTGAACCCCTGAAATAGCTATTGAGGTCTGATACACCTGATAGCATTATTATAACATGATTATTAATATAATAGATTTCCTACTTAGGGCAAACAGATGTCTCATTAAGAACTTCATGATCTGAAGTCCAACTGGGAGATTCTCAGTTTTGTAAGAAAGTACATATTACAAGGATAATAGTCCTTATGTACTTGTGTGGGGATCTATATCTATAGGTGGATGATATATTTCCCAGACCGCTAATAATAAAATAATTTTTTGTGGTGCTCAACACTTAAATATACTCACTGTATACACTAAATTAAGGCAGTACAATTTTATGGGGCCCATTGTCTTATATTTTATAAGCAATATCTAATAAAGGTTATTTTTTATTTTATATCAATTATATACAACTAGCGACTTGCACGCCAAAAAAGACTGCAATAAAAAGTGAAGCCTGGCAATGCTGTTTGCCACACAATAGGAGCCTCTCCCCCTCTACTTTACTGGCCTCGCGATGTGTGCATTTGGCGCTCATCACGGGCCTTGCATTGAGCGCTAAGTGCGTGCCACCCTCCCCCTCTACCTCTCTCACCATCTAATTTACTGGCCTCGCGATGAGCGCCTTTGACTCTCATCACGTGCCTCGCAATGAGCACCTTTGGCACTCATTGTGAGTCTCTCCCCCTATCTACTTCCTCCCTTGTGTCTCATTTCCCCCCTCCTCTCCCTCCCTTGTGTCTCCTTTCCCCCTTCTCTCCCTCCCTTGTGTCAACTTCCCCCTCCTGTGTTTTTACCCCCTCTCCATCATGTGTCTTTAACCCCCCCTCCCGTGTCTCTAACCCCCTCTCCTGCGTCTCTTTCCCTCCTGTGTCTCTTTCCCCACTCTCCCTCCCATGCATCTATTCCCCCCTCCCCTGTGTCTCTTTCCCCCTCCTCTGTGTCTCTCTACCTCTCCCCTGTATCTCTTTTGGCCCTCTCCTTCCCATGCATCTTTCTCCCTCCCCTGTGTCTCTTTCCCCCCATGTCTCTTCCCCCCCCCCTGTGTCTCTCCCACCCGTGTCTCTTTCACCCCCTCTCCCTATGTGTCTCTTCCCCCTTCCCTTACGCGCCGCTAACTGCTAATATTCTATTAGCTACTCCCAATCCGATGACGAGTTACCCGCCAACAAATATTACTTATTGGCACTAATTCATTTATAGCCTCAGATTTCAGATTATGTCTACCTTCCATGTTTTACTGACATCATGATGACGGTCTCAATTACTATTTACTGTGTCTAAAAAGTAAATTACGGGCTTGCTTAATTAATGTCAGATCATATGATTACACACCCTGAAATCCTACTTAAAAATACATGGTTTACGAGGCTTAAGTAAGCAAATTGCGGGTTTGAGTCAATAGAAAGCATTTTTATAGAAAAAACACTTGCAGCCAAATTTACGAGTTTGAAGCATTTGGAGGCTTCTAATAGAATAGGGTCCATAGTCACTAGAAATAGACACATTGAAACTATTTTTATAGAACAGAATCTTAATGGACAGATTACAATTATTATTTATTAGAATATGTGGGAATCAATACATACATTCACTTAATACGAGTCTATAGTCTTCCTGATTCACTTTTAATGTAAAATTGTACTTACAGATGGATGTTTTGATGTATGTTTTTATTTTTTATGTATTGTACTTTTGTCTATTTGATTTGTATAAAAATTAAAAAAAACATTACATTTAATGTTGTCTTTTCTTTCTATATTATCTTCTATATATGTGCAATAATGTTAAAGAGTTAGATGCTAATCCTTTTTTCTTAGTAATATATACTTATAAATCAATAAGATAAGAAAAATATCAGAATATAAAAAAATGTTTTTTTACAGGAAATTGATTTTTTTTTAAAAAACAAACTCTGGATCAGAGAGGAATTGGCTGGGTCTGGACTGCACATAAAGCTTTTATAAGGGGCATATGCATTAAGCTAGCCTGAAGACATAAAAGGGCGCAAAGAGCTAAAGAACAAGTTAACAAAGGAACTAGAGAGACTGGAGAAAAATAACAAATCACAAATAACCCATAGCTTGAGAAAGCAAATAGATAAAATTAGAATAGAGTTAAACGCAATACTGGTAGAACGTACTGAGAAGGCTTGTAGGCACAAGAACCACACATTCTTTACAAAAGCAAACAAGTCCGATGCGTGGCTGGCAAGAAAACTGAGACCTAGAATTATGCACGCTAGGATTGGAAGTATAAGGACAGAGTCAGGGGCCACAACCAAAATCAAGGAGAGATTTGTAGATTTCTATCAAAAACTGTATGCATCCCTTAATACAGCCATGGCTTATAACAAACCTGAATACCAGCATCACACTAGAGGAAATTAAAAAAGTGATTCAAAGTTTAAAGTTAGGTAAATCTTCAGGGTCAGATGGCTACACAAATCTGTACTATAAAAAAATCCAAACCCAAATAGCACCTTACCTATTTACGCTATTTAATTTGGTATTAGAGGGTAATCCTTTGCCTCCTGAAATGAACCAAACAGATATTAAACTGTTTCCCAAGGAGGGGAAGGATAGATTAGAAGTGAAAATCTATAGGGCAATATTTCTTCTCAATGATGATATTAAAATCCTGGCGAAGATAATGTCCAATAGAGTCTCAACCTTCCTGCCCTGCCTGGTTCATACAGGCAGGCTAGGGTTAATCTGCAAAACATTATTAATATTATTCATCAAGCTAATAGTGCTAACACACCACTCTGTTTACTGGCCCTGGATATCGAAAAAACACTTGACACCCTAGAATGGGAGTATTTGAGAGTGGTATTAATTAAGTTTGGCATTCAGGGTCAATTCTTAAATCTCTTGAAAATATATTATAGCAATCCTATAACACAGCTGAAAATACCAGGCCCAGGTAATCCGATAATAAATATCTCTAGAGGCACAAGACAAGGCTGCCCACTTTCACCACTACTTTTTGCATTGGCTATGGAACCTTTAGCCCAGGCGATAAGAGCAGATGCAGAGATCAAATTCCTGAATGCAGTTCTACATCACTACAAAATCTCATTATTTGTGGATGATATTTTAAGGACCCTGACAGACCAAGCCACCTCCTTGGAAAAATTAATGAAGATCATTAAGGAATTTGGTTATATTTTGGGACTTAGGATAAATTAAGACAAAACAGAAGCTTTAGCTACTGCTATCCCAGCCCACATGAAACAGCTTTTGCAAGCTCAATATCGATTCCAATTGGTGGGGAAATCTATTCAATATTTAGGACCCTAAAATCACCTTGAAAATTGATATCTTATATAAAGAAAACTATCAGCCACTCTTAAAATCCTTGAGTGCAGGCTTGGTGAACTGGTAAAAATATCCAATATGTTGGTTGGGAAGGATAAATGCTTTCAAAATTAGTGTTCTGCCGAAACTATTATATCTATTTAGGTCTCTTCCAATCCCTATAAATCAGATGGAAATGAAAGGCTTCCAAATAAAGGTAACCAAATTTATCTGGATAAACAAACCACCTAGAATTAACAAAATAGTTATGCACAAACATAAGTTAAAAAGAGGGCCTCTCGCATCCTGATTTAAGGAAATACTATAGATTGGTCCAGTTATTGTTTATTCGGATCATCCACTCCCCCGTACATCAACCGGCCTGGGTGTTTATAGAAGATCAGATTTTACAGCAGAATTCCGGGGATACTCTGATTTGGTTAGATAAAATTCCAGGACTGATCCTGAAAAATAAACAACCTATCATTAAACATGTTATACAATGCTGGAGGTGGCCGGGGAAACATACAAATCTTTTCTCAAGACCTTCATAACCCCTCAAACCACCCTGGTCCTTATACATCCACTAGCCCCCAAAGGCATTAGTAGGGAATCATTATAATGGTGGAGGACAATGGGTTTAGATAGACTAGGAGCCTGGATGGAAGACGACAAACGTATGAGCATTAAAACCATCAGTGATAAATTCAATAGACATGTGGCGAACAGTTCGCCCACAAACTATTCGCGGCGATTTTGGCATGTTCGCGTTCGCAGCGGACGGCGAACACATGCGCTTTTGGGTTCACCCCCTATTCTTTATCATTGAGGAAACTTTGACCCTGCACCTCACAGTCAGCAGACACATTCCAGCCAATCAGCAGCATACACTCCCTTCCAGGGCCTTCCATCTGAAGGACAGCATACATTTTAGAATCATTCTGAAGCTGCATTCGTTGTGAGAGGACAGATAGTGTAGCTGCTGGAGATTTACTAGGGAAATAGATAGCCAGGCTGTGTATTTAGCTTCCACTACAGACCTGATGGACTCATCTGATATCTGCTGCAAGGACAGCAACCCAAAAAGCCCTGTTTAGGGCTAGAACATCATTTATTTTATTTTATAATTTTTTTCTGTGTAATCTAATTGCATATGCCTGCCTGCCAGCGTGTGTGTGTGACAGGCTAACACCTAACAGCTTATATTGTGCTCAGTGAAATAAAACAACACTTTTTTGACTGTAATAGATTGAATAGCAATTGCCTGCCTACAGGCATGTGTGTGAAGCCTATTGCATCTAATCTGCCAACTTTTGCCAGTGCACAGTGATAGGTCATATCTGGTGCAACCGTAGTGTACAGTGACATAAAACAACACTTTTTTGACTATAATCGATTGAATATCAGTTTCCTGCCTACAGGCGTGCGTGTGAAGCCTATTGCATCTACTCTGCCAACTTTTGCCAGTGCACAGTGACACTCATATCTGGTGCAACCGTAGTGTACAGTGACATAAAACAACACTTTTTTGACTGTAATAGATTGAATAGCAATTGCCTGCCTACAGGCGTGTGTGTGTGAAGCCTATTGCATCTACTCTGCCAACTTTTGCCAGTGCACAGTGATACGTCATATCTGGTGCAACCGTAGTGTACAGTGACATAAAACAACACTTTTTTGACTGTAATCGATTGAATATCAGTTGCCTGCCTACAGGCGTGTGTGTGAGGCCTACAGCGCCTACTCTGCCAACTTTTGTCAGTGCACAGTGACACTCATATCTGGTGGCACCTTAGATTGCACGTACAGTGCCCCAAATTCGAAGTAGGAGGTCCGACCAAGCATCTTTTCCCATCTCCCTGTTCCAAAAATCAATGCCATATACACGTCCCCTAATAGTGGACGTAACAGGGATGAAACCGATAGGAATAGTACTACTTAACAGTACACACCTTATAATAATGCAGACAGAGGCAACGCAGAGAGAGGAGTCTGAACAAGAGGAGTCAGAGGAGGAAGGTGGCTTTGAGGAGGTGGAAGACCAAACACAGCAGGCGTCCCAGGGGGCTTGTTGTCACCTTTCGGGGACCCTTGGTGGCTGGGTGGAGGAAGAGACCTTCAATGACATTAGTGAGGACAAGGAACGGGACATGGCTAGCTTGGTATCCAACCTTGTGCAAATGGGGAGTTTGCTGTTGTGCAAAGGGACTGTTTGCGGTTGTTTGCAGTGCATTAAACGGGGAGATTGGTCTGTTACTGTGAAGCGGGTGTAACCCTTACACTACCTGATTGATACAACATCATACCTGATGTTTTAAAGCATGTTATTCCAAACAATTTAGGAATGTTAGGTGATTTATGCCCTTTATGGCTTAAAACCAGACTCTGCATCAACTAAGTAATTTTCCGTGGGAGTTTTGCCATGGATCCCCCTCCGGCATGCCACAGTCCAGGTGTTAGTCCCCTTGAAACAACTTTCCCATCACTATTGTGGCCAGAAAGAGTCCCTGTGGGTTTTGAAATTCGCCTCCCCATTGAAGTCTATGGCGGTTCGCCGGGTTTGCCCGTTCGCGACCATTTGCTGGAAGTTCGCGTCTGCTGTTCGCGAACCGAAAATTTGATGTTCGCGACATCACTAAAATTCAACATTCCAATGCATGAATGCTTCAACCTACGTAGATTTAAGCACTTTGTAGAATCCATTATCAGACCAAGGTCTTCCTAGAAAGACTTGGCTATCGGAAAGTTGTCTCAAATTTCCGATGGCGAAAGGTATAATTAGTGGCATCTATGACATTTACAACTCCTAGGAAAGCTCAGAGAAAGATAAATATATTAAGGATTGGGAAACAGATATGAAACGGAATTGGGAACGGGAGAAATTGGATATAGTCTGGAGAAATATCTTTAGAGGCTCCTTAAATCAGAGTTTATTGTAAGCAGCGATTAAAGTGCTGCAACAAACTTACTTAACCCCAGAGAGAATCACTAAATGGAAACATACAGCCAGTCCAAATTGTTTTAGGGGGTGCAGCTTGAGAGGTTCTTTTTTCTCAATTAGCGACAACTTTGTTTGATACCCAAATCAAAGCAGAACTTGAGTTCTGGTTATTATGAATCCCAATAGATGCAATCCCATACTCTCTAAACAAACTGTGGCAATTTATGTATCTAGCGGCAAAAAATTACACTGCAAGAAATTGGAAACAAAAAGAACTAGAGTTTCAAAAGGTCATAAATAAGATTGTATACATGGTTAATAATGAAACATGACACTTTCCCTGGATTTCTGTGGCCCTGAATAGAATATAGGGAGGGCTTACAAAGATAGGCTATACATATACCTTGCTACGGAATTGCTTGGGGGAGTGGACTGCGGATAGGCAAGTTAAATCAAAATTGCCTTATAAATACAGGTGACCAGCATAGCATTGTTTTTGTTTTAGTTATAATTGTTGATAAAATAGGTTCTCCCATATGCTCAAATCAAGACAACAACAATACCATGTATGTAAAATCTTTATTGTTAATAATGAGAGCACTGTTGTGACTTAAACATTCTGGACCTTTTCAAATATTATCCAGAAAACAGAAAAATAAATTTGTTAACAATATATCAGCGAGATAACGAGAGGTGCCTCAATATGGATGTAATTGAATTGCTGTCTAATAAAAAGTTAATGGATAAAAAGATGCAGCTTTATGTTATGTAGCTCACACTGATTCTTTTTACTGTAAGCCCAGAAAGGTGCCACTTATGTAACAAAGGCAAGGCCTAGAGATGTTGTAGTAGTAGTGACACAGTTGTGTAACAAAAGCAAGGCATAGGGGTCAATGTTGAAAACCGTAGGCTGTAACGTAGACCGCAAGCCTTGCGGCTATTAAATTGGCCCCAAAATGCAACCCGGCAACAACTTACAGAGTAAGGGCGAGAAAACACTGCGGGACGTGGAATTATGAAATGCGCGCCCGCAAATCCTTTGATCTGTCAAGCCCGTAACTGTAATGTTCCAATCACGCTATTACATTGCAACAAATTCACTGGCGTTCAAGCCCCGTAACCAGCCAGTGTGTATAGTAGGCAATTATGAGCATTTGTAAAAAAGATTTGTTTACTTTAAACAAATGTAATGCTGTTTTAGATAATGTTTTATAAACATAATGTTGCTCCTCCCACACCATGGGTACCCTTTTGTGTGTACCTTCAATTTCACTATATAAACTGAGTCCATATAATAGAACTACATACTGTTTAGTAATTGAATAGTAATATATATATATATATATATATATATATATATATATATAATGTATTGATGTATACCCAATCCGGGACAGCTAGCACTGTTGCTAAACTCTTAATTCAGAACTTTATACCTGTGTGGGATGAACATTGTGGAACAAATCTACAATCCTCTGTTTTAGTGTATAACAAGTCAGAATAACTTTGTAAAACTGAATCATTTATACACATTTGCTTCTTGTTTCAGCTTTAAGATGTTGTCTACATTTAAGTAAACTACACTTTTTATATCATAATTTGCATAGTATATAATCTCATTTAACAGATATAAGAAATATCTAGCATAAACAGTTTTAATTGCCTTGTTTTCTTAAACAAATCTTCACCACATCCTTACAGAAACCTCATAATTTAGAATGCATAAGCAAATATTTTGACATTGACACGTTATTCACTGCAACTATGAGTGCTAATGTTCATTTGTTAATTTTGGTTACATATTTTATAGGTGTGGTAGAAAAAGACAAGAACTAGTTGGTGCAATCTGCCCACAACATGCCAAGAATGACAAAGAGCATTATAAATTACAAGTTACTAAATATTTGTTGTAGCCTTACTACACTACCAGTAAAGATTTCCATATACTGAATGAATTATAGCTTTATTTTTGAGTGTAATCTTTAATAAAATGGTTTGTTTCTGCATTGAATCGGTTTGGAAAACAACAGATGTGCTCATATATTTCCTTCTATATGTTTGATTGAACTAATCCTGCTACTAAATAATCTTGTTTATTTCTCCTAAGAGATTCTATTACATAAACTGAATTACTTGGCAGCAAAGCTGTTGTTTACAATAAAAGGGGACAGCATTTGCTTTATATATTATTAACAAAGATACAGCCAGAGATTGTTGTTGTGCTCCTTAAAACAAAGATAATTATGCATCCCTACAATAATGCAGCAAGATGACTGGGAGAGGATCAAAGTTAAAACTCAATACACAAATTCATATGTCCTTTTAAAGTCCCCTAAAATTCAGTTCTATGTTTATATCTAGTTTTATAATAACATGCATGCCATACAGTACACTGCATATCCTGCTATTTTATTACCCAACCCAGTGGGATATTGCTGGCAAAGACCGACATTGGGCCCTACTCTAATACTCAATTCTTAAAGTTATACACACTTAAAATCGCTCTTAATATTGGCAGATATTCTATTAGTTACTTGCAATCCAATTACGAGTTACCCACTCACAATCACTACGGGCCAGCCAAAGCCCAAATTCGGCCTTAGAACTTCATTGGTTTTAACACAGCTCGAATTTACGAGTGCTAAATAATTAAAGTTACACAAAATTGATACTGTATTAGACACATAGCTCTAGCTCGCAAATAAAGTGTGACCCGCAAGGTCTTTTTCAAACATTTAATAGAGCTGTAGCAGCAATCAAAAACACAATACTGTACTTTAGAAGCATCGGAAACATGGAAACATGTTATAATTAATTGCACAACAGTCTCTAAGGAACAAATAGGCAAAAAACTATATATCTTTTTCATTATATTTTGGACTGGTCATGTATATGTTAATTTTAAAAGTGTTGCTGAAAGATGCATAAAGCAGTTAAAGACACTGTACATAACTAAATTGCAAGAAAAAAAAACGGAAAAGCCTTACAAATAATCTGCAACTTTCACGTAGACTCAAATGTGGACTTATAAATATTATAAACAGTATATATATGTATATACAGTATATATATATATATATATATATATATATATACATTTACATATTTGAGTCATCATATCTAGATTTGAACAAAAACTATCGACAATATTACACCGCCACATGACATACATCAAAAACCAGGGGGACATACACCACCGTAAGCAAGAGGTTATTACCAATCTGGAAACACAGAGGGACCACAACAGCTGCTCCAATGCAATGACTATTAAAGCGATAGACACACCACAAATAATATGCAGCAACACTATTGATCAGAACCACAGCATACTACTGATGACACAGATAATCTACCCACATCCACGAGAAGGTATTTTACCCCAGAACCATAGCTCTTAGAGAGAAATGTCAGCATGGACAGCCTCAGGCCTTAAAATACAGGAGGGGGTGATATTGATGCTGGATAGAAAGTAATATCACTACATATCAAAGGCCAGGCACTGGGTTGTCCCAGTGAGCATGTAATGAACACACTGTTAGAGGCACAGGGACATGGAGATTCAATAGCAAATCATGACAAGAGCGATTGCACTAATGTGGTCAAGCTGTTCAGAAAGGCAACAACAACAACACAATGAGGCTGTGGAGAGGCAAATGTAGCAACATCAATCTGATATCAAAGCAACCATCGGTACACCCATCCTGTAATTTCCCATGCCATTGCTGTTGGGCATGTGGCAAGATATATAACAGTAATAATGATGTGACATTGTGATAATTTATTAATTAAAAATACTATCATGTGATGAATAACCCTTCAGGAGAATGGAAATGCATTAAGGGGTGGCTATACAGGAAGATGATGTATGTACAAATATATGATTGTACATACATGTTATGTATGTTGATGTACCAAAACATTAGCCATTAACACACGGAAACAGTGATAATGGTATAATAAAAGTTTACATTAACACAGAGCACACTCATATATATATATGACTGTGTAGTAATATAATGGGTGTATCTGGAAGGACAAGAGGCTGTTTTAAAAAAGGGGAAACCTTCGGGGTTTTAGGCAATACAGTATAATAATAATGATGCAAAGCATCCACTGGGGTCACATGTGGGATCACTGGGGTCACATGTGGCCACTACACCACAGTAACCAGAATCTGATGAATACAAATCTCATCAAACATCACTCCATTTAATAGAAGTAACCAGTAATGAACATACCACTTTCATACAGTCTTCATCTGCTCAATTAAACAAATGCAGTAACTCTTGGATTATGTAATCCAATTACACACATTAAAAAAGAGAGGGTGTGGTGGCTCAAAGTGTTATTGAAAGATTACAAGGGTGCTCCCTGAGATAATAATACATGTAATGGAAAAGGGGAGGATAGAACAAATCTCATTGAATTGGGGCACACCATGTTCTGATCTCAATTGAATGGTCAAAAACATTTAAAATATAACGTTTATTAAATAATTTTAACATCCTTGTTAATAAAAATAAAGAGAGACACACTATTGGAATATAATAAAAATCTCGATTGATTTAAAAAATAATCAGCATATATTATAAACACCTAAAAGCATTGGTGCACACCATATAGAAAGTGACTGAAACAAAAATATATATGTACCAATAAAAGGTGACTGGTACAAAAGTGAAGGTGCCAAGTGCAAAAAGTGCTGCAGTGAAATATTGCACTATCATGCAATATAAAGTGCAACTGGTATAGTGCTGAGGAGTTGCTCTTAATTGGCAACATAAATGGTTACAAAGGTCTATACCAGTACTAATATGAGCATTGCTATACATATGAGCTATATTGCTTGTATTGAAATGCTGTATATAAAGTTGTCTCAATAGAGAATGATTCCTCTTTCAAATATGCAATATCCCTCCTAAATTCTATTTGAAGCTGCATTATTCAACTATTTGGTGAATTCAGCAGTTGTTGAAAGATAGGGGCATTAAGCTATGGGCTTAGGTCCACATGGAACGCTGCCTAGATGCTAGCTAGTGATATCATCAGAGAGTGTCCATCATACTTTTCTGAATTTCCTCAGGGGTCACGTGGCTCTATTCAGCCACCCAATTTAAAGGCCTTGTTGCTGTGGCAATGCAGATTGCTTAAAATCAAAGTTAAAAATATATAACTTATATATATACGATAGATTCCACTACAGTCGATGTTCTAAAACAAATGTTTGTTACAGTTGCCCTAATACTTTCATAATCGGGGATAATAGTTCAAATACTTCATCCACTGTGACTATATATTTATAAAGAACAATGTATGTTGGTAACAAAAAACACTTAGATTGTAAAGGCCCAATAATTGGTATCATTTTTATTTCCACTCTCAAACATACTGAATAGAGTTCTAATCAGATGTATAATTTTCATTATGACTTACAGATAAATAATTTTATTAATATATAGTTTCATTATGACTGTTCATTTGCAGAGAGCAGTATTTTAGAGATCAGTATTTTAGAGAGCAGTATTTTAGAGAGCAGGATTTTGGTAACAGAAAAAGATTGTGAACCTAGATTGTGAAAACAATAATTGGTATTATTTTGAATCCACTCTTAATCATACTGAATAGAGATCTTACTGAAATGAGATTTACATTATGACTGTATATTTATAGAGAGGGATATTTTATGTAGCAGAAAACACCTAAATTGTGAAAAACAATAATTGGTATAATTTTGAGTTCACTCTCAATCATACTGAATAGAGATCTTACAGACAAATAATTTGGATATTGGAAATAATTAAATAAATGGTAAAAACGTGAAGCCCTCATTGAGTCCCAGTGTTTTTTTAGTTTGTAAGGTATAAATCAACTTTGCTTCTTTTTGGGTAGCTCCTTATTTATATCTCCTCTTCTTATGGTATTTTTGAAGCTATTAATGGCTATAAACTGTATGGCATTCAGATCACTATTAAGCTTTGAAATTATGTGTACAGCTTTTGGATTATCACATTTCTTTTTGATACTGCACACATGTACCCAGATTCGCCATCTTAACTGTCTGCAGGTTTTACATTTGCAAATTAATAGATAAATCACTCCTTCTGATTTACAGTTTAGTAGGTAATTTATCCTAATTTTTTTCTTCCCATTCACAGACAGGAAGGTTTTGGTAGTTTTAACATATTTGCAATTTTTACAGTTTTGACATTTGAAACACCCTTTTGCTTCATGAAGCCACAATGATTTTGGGGGATTTTTTAAGTGGCTAGAAGATAGAGTGTCTCTTAAGTTAGTGGAACTTCCACTAGTGATCTGTGCTCTATCATTAACATAAGGATTTAAATCCTTGTCTTCCAACAGTATATTCCAGTACTGGGTAAAGATCTTTTTAATCTCATACCATTTGCCATTGTAAGTACCGATATATATTACCAGATTATCTTTATTTTTTTGGTTTATCCATCAAGAGGCATACTCTGTCTTGTGATTTGGCTTTAGAGTATGCTTTTTTGATTTTTTTTTCTTATTACCTCTCTCTAAAGTTGAAGTTCCTTGGCCTCTTTTTCTAACTCAGATTCTAGTGAGCTGTTCCTTTCAATTTCCAGGTATTGTCCCACTGGTATACCTGATATCAAGGATTTAGGATGACTGCTTTCAGCTTGCAAGAGGTTTTAAGTTGCATTGATTTTCCTATGGGTGGAAGTCTCCAATTTGCCATCTGGCCTTTTAGTTATTTTTAAATCCATTAAATCATTAAATTTCGAGGTAAGATATAGGCCCATATCATTCTATTTAAACATCTCAATAAACTCTTGCAATTGTTTTGGAGTACAAGTCCATAGGAGCAGGATGTCATCGATGAAACGCACCTGTAGTTCAATGTATTTGGTGTAATTTTAAATTTTTTCATCGAAGACTATCTGATCTTCCCACCATCCTAAATATAACCTGGAGTACATTGGTGCACAGGCAGTGCCCATTGCCGTACCGCATGTTTGCTGGTAGAAGTGATTTGAAAAAAAATAATAATTATGAGATAATACAAATTTCAGCAGTCCCAATATAAAGTCATTATGATTTTTTAAATTACTTCCTCTTTTAGATAAGAAGTATTGAATAGCATGTAAGCCTCTGGTATGTTGAATATTGGTATACAAGGACACTACATCCAGTGATACTAGAAGAGCCTTATCACTAGCTTCTATACCATTCAGTTTGCTCAGAACATCTTTGGTGTCTTTAACAAATGAGGATAATGCAGAAACAAAGTCACGCAATACTGTATCAATACATTTGCTAGGATTTTCAGTTATGTTACCTAAACCAGAGATTATTGGCCTGTCTGGTGTTTTTTTGTGTGTGTTTGTGTGTGTGTGTGTGTGTGTGTGTGTGTGGGGGGGGGGGGGGTTATGTATCTTAGGTATTGTGTAAAAGGTTGCAATCTTTGGATATGTGTTTTGAAGGAACTCTAATTCTGGTTGTTTAATGACTCCTTGGACAAGTGCCCTCTATTCAGTATATCGTTCACTTCTTCCATAAATATATCTGTGGGGTCCTTGTCTAATAGAGTATAGCTAGTTTTATCATTCAAGAGCCTTTTACATTCCTCAATATAATCACTTTTATTGAGGACAACTATGTTGTCTCCTTTATCAGAGTTCCTTATTATTATCTCATCATTCGATTGTAATTCTTTTAAAACAATCCTTTGTTGCTTTGTCAAATTTGAACAAACAATGTTGGTTTCAGGCAATTTTTCCAAATCTCTAACTACATTATTGACAAATAATTCAATATTTGGGAATATACTGTTGGAAGACAAGGATTTAAATCCTTATCTTAATGATAGAGCACAGATCACTAGTGGAAGCTCCACCAACTAACTAAGACCCTATCGTCTAGCCACTTAAAAAATCCCCCCAAAACATTGTGGCTTCATGAATCTGGGAACATGTGTACAGTATCAAAAATCTGTACACATAAATTCAAAGCATATTGGTGATCTGAATGCCATACAGTTTATAGCCATTGATAGCATAAAAAAAAAACATAAGAAGAGGAGGTATAAATAAGGAGCTACTCAAAAAAGAAGCAAAGTGGATTTATACCTTACAAACTAAAAAAACACTAGGACTCACTGAGGGCTTCACGTTTTCACAATTTATTTAATTATTTCCAATAACCAAATTATTTGTCAGTAAGATCTCTATTCAGTATGATTGAGAGTGAACTCTAAATGATACCAATTATTGTTTTTCACGATTTAGGTGTTTTCTGCTACATAAAATATCCCTATCTATAAATATACAATCATAA
Source organism: Discoglossus pictus (assembly GCA_027410445.1). Taxonomy (NCBI): domain Eukaryota; kingdom Metazoa; phylum Chordata; class Amphibia; order Anura; family Alytidae; genus Discoglossus; species Discoglossus pictus. Next base: position 47,476,196 of record CM050171.1, on the reverse strand, counting down.
TGGAAATCACATATCTGTAAGATCTTTATTCAGCATGTTTGAGAATTGACTCAAATTGATACCATTTATTATTTTCACAATCTAGGTATTTTTCTGTTACCAAAATCCTGCTCTCGAAAATACTGCTCTCTGCAAATAAACAGTCATAATGGAAACTATATATCAGTAAGATCCTTATTTAGTATAATTGAGAGTGGATTCAAAATTATACCTATTAATGTTTTTCACAATTTAGGTGTCTTTCGTCACAGACCAACATTGCTCTCTATAATTATATATACAGTCATAATGACAATTATATATCTGATTAGATCTCTATTTAGTATGTTTGAGAGTGGAAATAAAAATGATGCCAATTATCGGTCCTTCACAATCCAGGTGTTTTTTGTTACCAACAAACATTGTTCTTTATAAATATACTAGCGACTTGCCCGTCAAAAATGACGGGGCAATAAAAAAGTGTTGAAATGCTGTTTGTCCCACAATGTGAGTGTACTGTGTGCCTCAAAGATATAGACTTCTATAACACACTAAGGAACGCATGTAATAACACTATAGGTGCCATGAGGGTCATCCAGGACCCTCATGACACAAAGTGTAAACACTACACCATTTTAACCCGGTCTCTTATGGGGGTCTATACAGACCCTCATAAGCCTCTATTTAACCCCATTAGTCCCATAAGGGTATTTAAAGACCCTCATGGGACAGTTAGAAACCTAACATTACCCTGTAAGTGCTATGAGGGTTCTCCAGTACTCTCATGACACTAAGTACAAACACTACACTGCACTAAAATCACAAAAATGTTTAAAAATCTACATTACAGAAAATAAAAAAACTAAGTCACAAAAAATAAAAATCTACATTACAGAAAATAAAAAAACCTAGGTCACAAAAAATAAAAAAGGAAGATTACAGAAAATACAAAAAACACATTACAACCCCCCACTACAGAAAAAAAAAAAAATACACACCTGAAAAGGAAATTCATATAGAATACATACAATACAATACAAATAAAATAAAATACAATACCCCCATCTATCTAACATACAATCAATCCTATCTAATATACAATAAATCCTAATTATCTAAAATACATCCCCCAATCTATCTAATATAAAATAAATCCTATCTATCTAAAATACATACCCCAATCTAACATACAATAAATACTATATAATATACAATAAATTGTATCTATCTAAAATACCTACCCCTATCTAACATACAATAAATCACATATATAATTGTCATAACTGCGGGTTGTCAAAAGTTGTTGCTAATGCTGCTGCCCTCGCAAAGCGAGGGCCTCAGTTGCTGGCATGGACTTTAACGGCCGACCAGCGCCAACCTCAAAACATTAAAAACACAATAAATACACACAACAAACACATAAAAAGCATACCCACAGCAAGAGGGGGCACCCAGGACCTCTGCAAGTGAAGTTACACCTCCATTTAAGTCCAAATTCCAGAGTTTAGACACCCGAAAATCAACTAAGTGGCTACAGGACCCTAAACACACAAAACACCACCAAACACATACAGATTTTCCCAAAAAAACTGACGAGGTCCAAGAACAAGGACGCTAAACTACCAACAGCCACGTACCAGACATTAGGCGCCATTTTACAACACTAACTTACATAATGCGGAAGTACAAAGCTACCCTAATAGATTTTCCTTGCGCACGCTCACTATTTACACTACACACTGCACACATTGCTCACACTTACACAGCAGCTCCACAGCACTCAAAACACACATTGTATGCTGCAGCAACATGAAAACAGATTGTCAGCTCTTCAGCATAATGTTTCCTGCATTTATTACTTCCGAATAGGTAAAGTATATTCCTTTATTAATGTATTATTTAGTTCATTACCATACACCAAACAGCATTAGCTCACTTACAATTTCATTGCCGTCATTTTTGACGGGCAATATTCTAGTACTATATAATATACAATAAATCCTAACTATCTAAAATACATACACCTCCTCCTCTTCTGCCCCGGCTGGGTCCCCTTCAACAATCCGCGCTCCAAAAAAATAAAAGTAAACGAATGGAGATTTGCACTCGCGGACCTCCCAGATGCTAATGAGCCTCCTACAGAGTTTTCCAGAAGAAAATTGTCAATGGCAGCTTCTGATTGGCTGAAATGCTGTCTATCAAATTCAGCCAATCAGAAGGTGCCAATGTGTGAGCCAATCAGAATGGGATACACCCCAAAATCCCACTCTGATTGGATAATGCACCTGTCAATCTTTATTTAAACTAATCCGAAGGCTTTATTGCCATCAGCCAATCACAATGGGATACACCCCCACGGGGTGATTGGCTGAAGACATCTGTGCCTTCTCATTGGCTGTAATACTGATTGACATTGACAACAGCCAATCAGAAGGCACAAATGCCTTCAGCCAATCACTCCGTGAGGGAGTATCCCATTGTGATTGGCTGTTGTTACTGCAACCAATCATAATGTGCAGATGCCTCCAGCCAATCACCCTGTGGGGTGTATCCCATTGTGAGTGGCTGAAGGCATCTGCGGCTTGTGATTGGTTTAAATAAAGATTGACAGGTGCATTAGCCAATCAGAGTAGGATTTTGCGGTGAATCCAATTCTGGTTGGCTCACACATTGGCGCCTTCTGATTGGCTGAATTTGATAGACAGCATTTTCAACCAATCAGAAGCCGCCAATGCCAATTTACTACTGGAAAACTCTGTAGGAGGCTCATTAGCATCGGGGAGGTCCGCGAGTGAGGATCTCTGTTAGTTTTTGTTTTTTTTAGAGCGCAGATTGTTCCAGGGCGGGACAGAAGAGGAGCAGCCCGGGGACATCGCGGGGAGGTACGTACAATATATGTTATGTTTATTTTATTTTGTTTTATATTTATATGTATGTTGTACTAAAGTAATGTTTTTTTTTTAACAGGGGCCATGCCGGAGAAGAAAAGAAGAAGGACGGGGACATGCTGGAAAGGTGAGTAGAATATTTAGAATGTTTATAATGTTTATTTATTGTATGTAAATATGTTGTACTATTTTTTTCCCCCCTAGGTTGGTGATCTGAAGGGACATCTGCAAAGGTAAGTGGGCTTAATTATTTTATTTTAGGTGTGAATTAGGGTTTGTGTATGTAGATAGCATTTATTGTATTTTAGATAGGGGTATGTATTTTAGGTAGTTAGGATTTATTGTATATTATATAGTATTTATTGTATGTTAGATAGGGGTATGTATTTTAGATAGATAGTATTTATTGTATGTTAGATAGGATTAGGTATTTTAGATAGTTAGGATTTATTGTATATTATATAGTATTTAGTGTATGTTAGATAGGGGTATGTATTTAAGATAGATGTTATTTATTGTATATTATATAGTATTTATTGTATGTTAGATAGGGGTATGTATTTTAGATAGATAGGATGTATTGTATATTATATAGATTGAGTGATGTATTTTAAATAGATAGGTTTTATTGTATATTAGATAGGATGAATTGATTGTATGTTAGATAGATAGGGGGTATAGTATTTTATGTTATTTTATTTGTATTGTATTGTATGTATTCTATATGTATTTCCTTTGCAGGTGTGTCTTTTTTTTTCTGTAGTGGGGGGCGGGGGGGGGCAGGGGGTTGCAATGTAGTTTTTTTATTTTCTGTAATGTTCCTTTTTTATTTTTTGTGACTTCCCCTTAAGGGTCATAATGTACCCTTATGGGACTGATGGAGGCTTATGAGGGTCTGTATTGACCCCCAAGAGTGACAGGGTTTTTTATTGGGTTATGGGGGTCTGTATTGACCCCCATGAGTGACAGGGTTAATTAGGGGTTTATGGGGGTCTGTATTGACCCTTATGAGTGACAGGGTTAATTAAGTGCTTATGGGGGTCTGTATTGACCCCCATGAGTGACAGGGTTAGTTAAGGGTTTATGGGGGTCTGTATTGACCCCCATGAGTGGCAGGGTTATTTATTGGCTTATGGGGGTCTGTATTAACCCCCATGAGTGACCGGGTTAATTAAGTGCTTATGGGGGTCTCTATTGACCCCCATGAGTGACAGGGTTAATTAGGGGCTTATGGGGTCTGTATTGACCCCCATGAGTGATGGGGTTAATTAAGTGCTTATAGGGATCTGTATTGACCCCCATGAGTGACAAGGTTATTTATTGGCTTATGGGGGTCTGTATTGACCGCTATGAGTGACAGGGTTAATTAAGTGCTCATGGGGGTCTGTATTGACCCCCATGCGTGACAAGGTTAATTAAGTGCTTACATGGGTCTGTATTGACCCCCATGAGTGACAGGATTAATTAGGGGTTTATGGGTGTCTGTATTGACCCCCATGAGTGATGGGGTTAATTAAGTGCTTATGGGGGTCTGTATTGACCCTCAAGAATGACAGGGTTAATTAAGTGCTTATGGGGGTCTGTATTAACCCCCATGCGTGACAGTGTTAATTAAGTGCTTATCGGGGTCTGTATTGACTTCCAGGAGTGACAGGGTTAATTAAGTGCTTATGGGGGTCTGTGTTGTCCTCCATGAGTTACAGCGTTAATTAGGGATTCATGGGGTATGTATTGACCCTCATGAGTGAGGGGGTTAATTAAGTGCTTATGGGGGTCTGTATTGACCCCCATGAGTGACAGAGTAAATTAAGTGCTTATGAGGGTTTGTATTGAGCCCCATGCGGTTTAGAGTTAATTAAGGGTTTATGGTGGTCTGGATTGACCCCCATGAGTGACAGGGTTAATTAATGTATTATGAGGGTCTGTATTGACCCCCATGAGTGACAGGGTTAATTAAGGGTTTATGGTGGTCTGGATTGACCCCCATGAGTGACAGGGTTAATTAATGTATTATGAGGGTCTGTATTGACCCCCATGAGTGACAGGATTAATAAGTGCTTATGGGGTCTGTATTGACCCCCATGAGTGGCAGATTTAATTAAGTGCTTATGGGGGTCTGTATTGACCCCCATACATTACAGGGTTAATTAGGGTTTAATGGGGGTCGATATTGACCCCCATGAGTGACAGGGTTAATGAGGGGTTTATGGGGGTCTGTTTTGACCCCCATGAGTGAGGGGGTTAATTAAGTGCTTATGGGGTTCTGTATTGACCCCCAAGAGTGAAAGGGTTAATTAGGGTTTTTTATTGGTGTTGTATTGACCCCCATGCGGGACAGGGTTAATTAAGTGCTTATGGGGGTCTGTATTGACCAACATGAGTGACTGGGTTAATTAAGTGCTTATAGTTGTCTGTATTGACCCCAATGAGTGACAGGGTTAATGGAGGGCTTATGGGGGTCTGAATTGACCCACATGAGTGACAGGGTTAATTAAAGGTTTATGGGGGTCTGGATTGACCCCCATGAGTGACAGGGTTATTTAGGGGTTGATGAGGCTCTGTATAGAGCCCCATGAGTGTTAGGTTTATTTTTTTTTTTTATATGTCTTTTATTACGTGTCCTTTAAGGAACTTTTCGATCCTTTAAGGACCTGTAAGGCGGGAATTTCAAATTTTGATTGCAGAGGGTGTCCCCGATCGCTTGCGATCAGGGACCCCCAATGCGAGGGTTAATGCTTCTTGGGTAAGTTGTATGGGGCTGGGCGGTCCGGGGTCGTGGAGCCTCATTTTCGTTTTTTTGACGGACATTGTTTTCATCGCTTTTGCAAGTCCTGAAACGGCGGAATTTGGGGTTAAATTTGCATATAACCTCACTTCCAGATATCCTGGCTGTCCCCCCGTGCTGTGGGTGAGTGTTTTTTTTATCATTATTGGGTTTATTAGTGTCTTTTTAGTGTTTTTGTGTTTGCGCGGTTCGAGGGGTTAGTGCAGTGTTTTGCGAGACAAAGGGGAGGGAGAGGAGGAGGGGAAGGAGATGACTAAGTGCTGTGAGTTTAGAGGTGTGTGGGGTGGTGTTGTTTGAAACTCATGCGCCGTAAAGCCTCCATATTCCGCAAATGCGGCCCGAACTGCGTCCCTCGCTTTGCGAGGGACACAGTTCTTGCAAGTTCGCTTTGCAAGCTCGCAAAGTGTGACGACGTCTCATAGTTTAACAACTATTATATGTGATAGTCACAGTGGATGAAGTATTTGAACTATTATCCCTGATTATAAAAGTCTTAGGGCAACTGTAACAAACATTTGTTTTAGATCATCGACTGTAGTGGAATCTATTGTAACTGCCATCTAATCATCTATTGTCAAATTGAGCATTTAAGAGGCATCATTTTAAGTTATATATTTTTAACTTTGACTTTAATCAATCCATGATGCCATGGCAACAAAGATCTGTTCCATCCTCCCCTTTTCCATTTCAATTACAAACATATATTGTGTTCTGAAAATCAGCTTGGGAATCAAAAATGATGTTAAAAATCTAAAAAACACAAGAGGAGAAAAAAATCTATCAATAACTGTATTTAAAGTACAGTGTTTCATGCTTTTACTGTAACAATAAACATATTTACCAGAACAACCAAATTTAATATGTCACATGTCACAATCATCTGCCATGTTCATTAGTAAAGATGTGTAATTTTACTAGGAATGGTCCACAATCATTTGGCCAGGAGTACTATCACTATCTCCACATTAAATAATTGAGCCACACTGATATCACATTTCATTGGTATACAAATTATTACAATGGTCACATGACTTTTAAACACCCATTTTGATTGACGTAAGAATAATCAGACAATGTATTCTGCTATCGTAATGTTAACAGGATGCCATGTAGCAATAACGAATGTATAACTACTGGGTATGGTTAGCAGATGCTAATGAGACTATGCAAGTCAACAACTATGACAGTTGATAGTAACTGAACATAACATCAGTCATGTTTTTTTTAGATTATATATGTAGTTAGATCTGGCATTTAGGATCATTCTGTTGGGGGAATTGTCAGTGATCTAATGGCTGATAGGCATTGTGTTTATAGTTTACTTACATTATACGATAACACTGCTTGAAGATGACGGACAGGACTTAATGGATCTGAGATTTGCCTAATATGATTTTTTTTAAATCAGTAAAGGAGATAACTAATATAATAGTGACTACACCATCAACCGCATTCCACAATGAACAATAATTTGTGAAATCTTAAACATAACCATACCAAAGAGAAGGGAATCATTGTCCGTGTGATGGTTGGTAGCCAAAGGGTTTCAAAAAATGTCCACCACATAGGCCATGGTGGTGGGGGAGCAGTGGGTAGGTGCTGAGGAGCCAGCATTGTGAGTGGCACAGGTGGCAGTGGGCCTGGTTGGCCCTGGCTCCAGTAGGAAGTGGAGGTGGAAGTGGGCATGGTAGTACTGCCACTTCATCTCCTCCCATCTACTAGAGCCAGGAACAACCAGGCCCAATTCCACCTGTGTCACTCACAACACTGGCTCCTCAGGACCTCCCTCTTCTCCACTACCAACTCCACCGCTGCCACCTGCTCCTGTTAAAGTGCCTAGTACATCCCAGGACAGACCTCCAAAACCCGGCAAGTCAATTTGGTGCAGCAAGAACAAAGATCATTCTGAAATATTCTGTCTGACCTGTCCAACCAAAACGCTTTACTTACTGAAAGAATGGACAGGCATTCAGAAAACCTCACAGCACTGTATAACAGCAACATGATGATATATGGTGAGATGAGGAGGCACAACTTAAACATGGAGAGGTAATACCACCTACTACCATCTACTGGAGCTAGGGACAACCAGGCCCACTGCCACCGTCCCACTCCCAACGTTGACTCCTCAGGACCTTCCCACTCCTTCACCACCATCACCACCTCCTACACTGCCACATATTCCTATTGAAAGGCCCAGAACATCACCCCCCTGCCCCTGCAAGGCAATATGGATGACGTGTTACAATTTCTGCAGCATGAAGGCAGATCACTCCGAAATATTCTAGTTGAGCTGTACGAACAAAACACTTTACATAATTAAATGATGAACAAGCATGCAGTTAACTTCACAGCACTGCATAGGAGGCACAATATAAAGATGGAGAGATATGAGGCCCAAAAAATACTATGACAGGGAGACTTATGGAAGTTCAAATTGAAATGTTCCATCATACTCGCGTAGCTCTTCAGTCTTTGGTGCTCAAGCTTCCATCACCATCTGAACCTCAGCCTATGCCATCCTCATCTCACCATATACCTCCAACTCCAGCTGATATCAAACCACAACTTTAGGACATAACACTTTCTTGAACTCCTGCTGATAAGCAGCCATGACTGGGGGACATACCATTCCCTTCAACTCCAGCTGATACAAAGCCACAACAGGAGGACATACCATTCCTCCAACACCTCCTCGGCATGGTAGAGGGAAACTGCATTGTGGTATGGCAGGTGGGGGCCCTGTGCTTAGAAAGAGGAAATAGGGACTGCATCAATTATTTTCACCTTCTCATCAACAATCCTTACTGAATATATATTCCTCAAAAGTTTTGACATTCTCCTGCCTGGCTATAGAGTAGAGATTCATGGCCTATGTGGTGGACATTTTTTGTAACCATGTGGCTACCAACCATCATATGGGCCATGATGCTCTTCTCTTTGGACACATATGGTTATGTTTAACATTTCACCAATTGATGTTCAGTGTGGATTCCCATTGGGAAGAGATGGTGAAGTAACTATAATTTCTGTATTTATCTCCTTTGCTGACTGAAATTGTTGTTTATATTTCATATTAGACAAATATCATATCCATTAAGTTCATATTCAAGTAGTGCTATCACATAAAGTAACTATAAACCCAGTGCCATCAGCCATCAGAACACTGACATTCCCCCAGCAGAATAATCTTAAATACCAGATCTAACTACATATATCATCTCAAAAGAACATGACTGATGTTATGTTCAATTATCAATATATCAAAACTGTCATGACTGTTCACTTGTGTCATCCCATTAGTATCTGCCAATCACACCCAGTAATTATACATGTATTATTTTTGCATGTCATCCTCTTAAGAATCATTTGTCGGATTTAGTTTACAGACATTATGAATGATGGCCTTTGCCTTACATCAATTCAAAATGAGTGTTTACAAGTCATGTGATCATTGTAATAATTTTGTTCAGATAACACCTGTATACCAATAAAATATGATATCAGTGTGGCTCAACTATTTAATATGGAGATAGTGAGTACTCCTGGCCAACTGATTGTGGTCACAGAGAAACATTCATTGTGAACGTACACATCTTTACTAATGAACATGTCAGTTTGATTGTCTGTGACACATTAACTTTGGTTAGCACTGCTTGAAGATGATAATCAGGTAAATCTTCCAGGGTCTCCCCACACCACACTTATGATATTAATGCACAGTCGGATACCTTTATGACTGTGATCTGTGTATATAATGACATTTTTTATAACATTATCACTGTTTCCGTGTGCTTCTAATGGTTAATGTTTTGAAACATTTATGTAGCAAACATATATTTGTACGAAGATCACATTTCCTTCCTGTACACATTTCCCTTCATGCATTTGAGTATTTTAATTATATGTTTGCATGTCACTAATCTTATGCTAATTGGGATGTGATGTCGTTGTGGCCAAGTGTTTACATTTTCAATGTTAAAATTGATGTTTATGTCATAGCTTTTAACATCCTTTCACATACTGGTGCCCATAACACCTAAAATCTGCATGAAGTGCGTAATCCTTCTGAAATAATTATTCCTATTTGCTGTCCAATACATTGTTATTTAAACAATCCAGTGGGCATGGTAGTACTGCCACTTCATCTCCTCCCATCTACTAGAGCCAGGAACAACCAGGCCCAATTCCACCTGTGTCACTCACAACACTGGCTCCTCAGGACCTCCCTCTTCTCCACTACCAACTCCACCGCTGCCACCTGCTCCTGTTAAAGTGCCTAGTACATCCCAGGACAGACCTCCAAAACCCGGCAAGTCAATTTGGTGCAGCAAAAACAAAGATCATTCTGAAATATTCTGGCTGACCTGTCCAACCAAAACGCTTTACTTACTGAAAGAATGGACAGGCATTCAGAAAACCTCACAGCACTGTATAACAGCAACATGATGATATATGGTGAGATGAGGAGGCACAACTTAAACATGGAGAGGTAATACCACCTACTACCATCTACTGGAGCCAGGGACAACCAGGCCCACTGCCACCCGTGCCACTCACAACGTTGACTCCTCAGGACCTTCCCACTCCTTCACCACCATCACCACCTCCTACACTGCCACATGTTCCTATTGAAAGGCCCAGAACATCACCCCCCCGCCCCCCTGCCCTATGCTGTCCAATACATTGTTATTTAAACAATCCATCTCATTACAGTGACACCGGAATGGATTCCAAGTGATCACATGTATTAATCATTTCCAAAATGAATTCATGCACTTTTTTATGCGTTATTATAACAATTTTTGGGATCAGTAGTGTCACGTGGTTCTGATGATCAATAGTCTTTCTGAGTATTATTTGGGTGTGTCTATCCATTCAAATGTCAGTGCACTACAGCACCTGTTATCGTCCCTGTGTTTTTTCAGATTGGTATTAACCTCTTGAGTACTGTGGTGTATGCTCCCCTGGTAATAGATATATGTAATGTAGAGGTGATATGTTGCCAATACTTTTCATTTAAATACAGATATGATGACACAAATATGTTAATGAATTTATATACTTTATAAGTTCACATTTGAGCCTCTGTGAGTGTTACGTAGGATTTATAATGCAGTTGTATGTATTTTCTTGCTGTGTCTTTAATTTCTTTATGCTTCTTTAATTTTACTTTTGATTTTACCATATGCATGACCAGTCCAAAATATTATGAGAAAATATGTTTTGCATATTTGTTCCTTGCAGACTGTTGTACAAATAATTATAATGTATTTCTATGCCTTCCCATGCATCTAAAGTACAGTATTGGGTGCTTAATTGCTATTACATCTCGTAATAAGTGTTTGTAAAAGCCCTTGTGAGTCCTATTTAGGTCTCATAATATTTTTGACAGAAACTTGATACTTTTTTCAGTTGCGGGTCTGACTTAATTTGTGAGCTAGGCCTACGCGTCTAATAGCCTACCGATTTTGTATAACTTTAATTAACTGGCGTTTGTTATGTTCGAGCTATGCTAAAATCAATAGAGATCTAAGCCCAAATTTGCATCTTTGGCTGGCCCGTAGTGATTGTGGGCTGGTAACTTGTAATCGAAATGCAAGTAGCTAATAGAAATGTGGCAATTTTAAGAGTGTTTTTAAGTGTGTATACATTTACGATATGGCCAATAGAATTAAGCCCTTGGATAGCAAAATTGTAAGTTGCAATTTTTGAGATAGCCAAGTGATTGTGTAAATCTTGAATAGTGAATTAAATGAGACACAAGTTGAAACTCATTACAATAGAAATCTAAAATGTAATATTGTGTGTGACCCAAGGGCTCTACTGTTGTGATATTTACAGTATGCTAATTTGAAGAACTACACTTGATAACAGGCAAATTGTTTTGTTCGCACTTCTCCCTTCTCCCTTCCATGACAGATAATAAACCGAATAAGGTAAGGTTTCCAATGGATGAATGTATGTTTTGAATGCATGCGGTTTTGTAATTTATGGTGACATATGTATTTGTATTGTATTTTGTATTATTTTTAAAAAAAAAATTTTGTATATAAATTTTTGAAAATAAATAAATTTATAAAGAAAAAGAACAGGCAAATTGTTTTAGAAAGTAAAACATAAATAATGTAATATAGCATTTTATTAATCTATTGCGTGCTGTACACGAATCAACAACTTTAGTGTATAAGTGTTGCCTCCTCTAAAGAATTCAGTTTTCTCCTAATATGGCCAAAATATTTGAGCTTCAGCCTCCAGTGAACAGTTTGGCTTGATTTCCTGAAGTACTAATTTATTGTATCTTCTTGCAGTCCAAGGGACTTTAAGCAGTTTTCTCCAACCCCACAATTCAATGGCATCAGTTCTATGGCGCTAAGTCTTCTTTATTGGCCAGGTCTCACATTCATATGTTACTTCTGGGAATACCATAGTTTTAACTTTGCAGACCTTTGTTGATAGAATAATATCTTTACTTTTTACTATCTTGTCCAGGCTTGCCATAGCGTTCCTTCCCAGAAGCAAACGTCTTTTAATATCGTGGCTACAGTCACCAGCTAATGAAAGTAAAGTAAAATCTGCCTCCACATCTTCCCCATCTATTTGTCAGATACTGAGATTTCAATTTGCAATGAGCTTCATCTTTTTGATGTTGAGCATCAGGTTAGCCTTTGCACTGTCTTCTTTCACCCTCATCAACAGGCCCTTTATTTTCTCCTCAGCCATCAGAGTATTATCATATGTGTATATGTGGTTGTTGATATTTCTTCCAGCAATATTAATTACTGCTTTGGTGAAAATATACAAACTTGTCATACTCCTTTCCCGGTCTCAAACTATTCTCTTGTTCCATGTTCCTTTCTGACTGTGGATCCTTGGTATGCCAATCTCTTTAAGAACATGAACATTGACACATTTGGTTGTGATCCACACAGTCAAAGGCTTTAGAATAGTTTATGGAGCAGAAGTATTTGTTTTCTGTAACTCTCTTGCATTCTCTATTATCCATTGGATATTGTTAGTTTGATCTCTTGTGCCTCTTATTCTGCAGATCTTGCACAACTGGTAGTTCCTGGTCTATGTACTTGTACGATCTTAAGCATTACCTTATTGGCATGTGAATTGAGTGCAATTGCTTGATAATTGGAGCACTATTTGGCCCTGCATTTTTGGGGATTGGGATGTAGACTGGAATTTCCAGTCTGCTGGCCAATGTTGAGTTTTCCAAATTTGCTGGCATAAGGCAAGCAGTACATTCCCAGCAACATCTTGTAAGATTTTGAATAGTTCAGCTGGGATTCCATCAACTCCTGCAGCCTTGTTATCAGCAAATCGTCCTAGGTCCCATCTTACTTCATTCTCCAAGATGTCTGGCTCCAGCTCATTGGCCAGATTATTGAGGTAATCACTACTGTTAAGATCCTTCTTGTATAGATCTTCAGTGTATTCCTGCCACTTCTTTTTTATCTTATTTGCTTCTGTTAAGTCTGTACCATTTGTATCTTTTATCAAGCAAACTTTGGCATGAAAGGTTCCATTGAAATCACATTTTCTTGAAGATATCTCTTGAATTTCCTATCCTTTTATCTTCTTCTATCTATTTACATTGCTCATTATAGAATGCCTCCTTGTCTCATCTTGATATCCTCTGGAATTCTGCATTCAGTTGGACAAATCTTTTCCTATTTCCACTACCATTCACTTTCCGTTTTTCTTAAGCTTCTTTCAAAGCCTAATCAAACAGCCAGTTTGCCTTCTTGGTTTTCTTTCTTCTGGGGATATTCTTTGTTGTTGTTTCCTGGATAATGTTGTTAACTTCTGTCCTAAGTTCTTCAGGCATTCCATCTTCCACGTCTAGTCCCTTAAACCAATTATTTACTTCCACTGCATATTCACTGCGGATATTATTTAATTCATATTTGCTTGGTCTGATTATTTTCCGTGTTTTCTTCATTTTAATTCCGAGCTTTGCAAAAAGAAGCTCATGATCTAAGCCACAGTCAGCTCCAAGTCTGATTCTTTCTGATTGTAAAAAGCTCCTCCATCTTTGGCTAAAAAAAATATATAGTCAGTTTGATTTTTCTATAATCCATCTGGTGATGTCCATATGTAGTGTCAGTTTGCCTTGGATCATAGTTCTAACAGTCCAGGTTCCTATGCTAAATTGTTATTTGCAGCAGCAGGCTTTCCTTTCTTCTCCAGACACATCCCCAGCTGGGTGTCCTCTCAGATTTAGCGCAACCACTTAATCAGATCTGGTGCTACTCCTACTTGACTGCTCTCCCCTTCCTCAGTAAAGTGGTAGGCACCTTCATGTCTGAGGGGCTTGTCTTCCAGTGCTATATTGATTTGTCTCTGGTTGTTCTTGTCCATAAGGTTATCTTAGCAAAGTAAGTTGGAGTGGCTTTCTAGTTAATTCTCCAGTGTACTGGAGTAGAAAAGTGTCAGATACTGTGCCCCTGGTACTAGCAGTTCAAATGGATGTACCATTAAAGTGTATTATTTGTTATGATAAGTTTCTGATAGATAATTGAACTTATCTCCTCTTCTTGGTTTCTATAGATCATAACTTTTAAACATAAATCTCATGGTCGTTAACTGGAAAAATTATAAAAGGTCTGGAGAACATTCATAAAGTGCAATTTTATTTATTAACACTATGGAAATTGAAAAATGGTAAAACTGTAGACCAAGGCTGAGTATTTTCATTTAGATATAAAACCAGTTTATTTTGTTGAAAATAAACTTGTTAAAAAAAGTTATCTTTCATATGGAAGAAACTTCCATTTCATTGCTAGCAGCCTTGAGAATTAGCTGAACTATCAGTTTCTCTGTTTTTATGAATTCTTTGAATTAGAGGAAATGTATAAAGCTGTTTAGCAATTATATAATTGTTAGCTGGGGAACTGAAAGAGGGAATTTGCAAAGAGCGTTGGCAGCAGTTTTTTTACATATAGTAAAGGAAAAAAATACAGTTCTGTCTGAAATCTCCTTACATTTTCTGTGGCTTGTGCATTTCATCCAGACTCTTAGGATTTTAAAATAACACAATAGCAATATTTCTGTTTAATGACTTTAAACAAAAGAAGCAAGACCATTTGTTTCTGATCATATTTGGCATTCCCTCAATGTTATTTCAACTTGGACTGAAATGTTTTAGCACCTTTTCAAATACCATTATCAAACATTCACTTGGCCACAAGATGGCATTATGTACACTATCCTCCCTGAACAAACAAACATTTAACAGAGATTCTTGGTTATATTCCATGTATAATATGCAAAATAATTTGGCTATACTATATAATACTTGACAGAATATTTTCTTTTACATGTCTTTGAACTATACAGTAATTGTAGACAATTTTAATGAAATATGAGCCATTGGCTTAAGGGTTTGAGTATACTGACATTTATTTAAACACTAATTCTTATGTAAATAAGAAAAGTAAAATAGAATAATATTCAGCTATATGACATCAGTGTTTAGCAAAGCAAGCACGATTTATTACATAATTATGGTAATTGATATAAAAAATATGTTAAAACAGCATACATTATGAAAACTGGCCCTCAATTTTATGTCTTGAAAGGCCATATTTTTAGAAATGTACTTTTTGAAAAACAACACTGGAAAATTTACAAAATGGTTATAGAATGTAAAAAAAGCATATACAAATCTTTAATGTATTATCTTTTATGGACAAATACACTTCTGGGAAATCTACCATTTTGGTTTCAGCAGGTCAACTTCCTTAAGTGGGAGAAGACTTTGAAAACACAGGAAGTTTGTGTCTACACATTGGGAATGAGGCAGTTACATATGCATGTGCTCTAACTTAATGCTCTCAGCAGGATAAGTGATGCTCATTAGTTTACAAGATCAAACCCTCCAGAGAAATTAACACACAGCAGCAGGAAAAAATGGAAACTGTCAACAAAAAGCAATTTCATATAAATGTAAGACTGTATTTATTTTATTTAGATTTTTTTGCTTCCTAAAATATTTTGCTCATTAGCAAGTTTGACCAACACTGTGACCACAGTGGCCCTTTAACCTCTTTGACGAGCTTTTTAGTACACATGTATATACTTTTGCATATCTAAAACAGAAAATCTGTTTTCAGCTCAAAATCTCTATATAAACAATGCTTCTACTGCAATTTGAGAATATGGACATTGACATATAAATGAACCCACAACGTATTCTCGTTTTCTATTTATATCAATGTAAAATAATGTTTGGGCACCATTTTTCCTCAGGAAATGCTACTGTAAGTGTATTGGTGGTTCATATATAAATATAAACAGATTAAGAAATATTGTAATATTGTTTCCTGATGACGTCCCAATATGGTTTAAAAGTGTTCAATATGCTATAACATCTTTTATTAAATCTTATCTTTAACATAGGATTATTGGAAGTGTTCAAATAGTATTAATGTAGCCATCCCCTATGCCTAGTTGAAGAAGGAGAAGTTTGGATTTGTATAATCATTTTGTGAGTATACATTTGCCAAACTGGAATAAATATATAAATGTTTTCTATACTACACTAAGAGGTGATTTTGTTCTTTTTTATTTCTTTGATCCATATACCAAGCAGACAGACAATACAATGTCGCTGACGCTTTCATTACTCTGTGTCTCAGGCCAGCAGCCTCCTCTCCCTCCTGCATTTGCTTTGGCTGATCCTTACCCACCCCCTCCTCTTTTGCTCTGCTATACCCTCACCTGCGGGGCTCGTCTGGCCATTCTATCCCCGTCCAGCTGAGCTTTCTACAAGTAATACAGTATAGATAATGGCATGACATCTCATAGTTAGCCCTCGCCCTTGCTTCATTTTGCCTACTCTGACAATTAGGTTAAAATGATTTATTCTTATCTCCTGATTAGTCCTTGGCACACATCCTTTCACTGCTTACTCATGGATCCACTAATTTAGTCCATTCAGACCTCCATTACGCAGCTTGCATGGCTGCCTTAAACTAAGTATATTCTAAAGCCTGCAAAGCATACAAAACCCTCAATAACTCAATACCTCACTAATTTCCCATCTCTTCCAGCATCTCTTCCTTCCTTCACCTTCCTTCATGGCTTTTACACTGCTATACTCAAAATGTGGTGATTCTATCTGTAAAACCGTAGCATCATAACATTATGTATAGTCCCCCTAGCATACCAAGTCACTATCACCATGACCGCAGAGGTTTTCCTTGTTGTTATACCTTCCTGTATCCCCTGTTCTTCAACCAAAGCATCACATTTTATTTTCTAATAGGTTTTTTATACTATTCACAACCCATTGCCCTAGTTAAACATAAACCTAAAATATTGCAGTAATATCCGTCCAAATTACAATGATGACAGGCCTCTCTGAAAAATACTAAGAAAATATATGGTCGCTTATATATGGTCACATATAATGTTACAGACACTGATAAACTCGCTGTACATTCTTCACACATTCCTCTCACTGGGATACTCATCTGGGCCTCATTTATGGCTTAATCAAAACTTATCTCTTTGGAGTCCAGTCTTATTTGGCCCTGAACCTAAACTCCAGTAAATCAAAACTCTCAACACCACCAGTCAAATCATTCACATTGGGGCCCACAAGGATCTCAGCCTCTTCGCTATCTGCCCATAGATGGTCTTTATTCAAGTGACTAATAACTTTCTAAATCATCCCCTCACATCTGATCCATATTCCACAATTTCTACCACTATCATGTAAGCTTTCTATGGTTTATTAAACCCCAGCAAATTTACTACTTCTTGCCTCCAACCATATGCCACACCTCAAGCTACCATCATTAGAGAGAAAGTCCTGACAACTAATACCTTTTATTTTCATTACTACATTGCCTGTTTTTCTGGTTTATTAAAAATATTTCCCAAATTGTAAGTGGACCTTTGGACTGTTTCTCTGAGAGTTTGGATATGAAGACCACCCATGCCTCAGCATGGAGGAGATGGTAATGGGCTTAAAGCAGGCTACAGCTGCTCAGCAGGAGGGTAACAGACACCAACAGGAGAACAACCAACAGCAACAGCAATTTAACAAGTAATTGGCTATTTAAGTAGCTCAGATCAAAACTGCTTTGGAAAAACTTTCAAGAACACGAGAAACTGTGACAGGTATTAGAGCCAGTCATTTTCTACAAAAGGCAACTGAAGAAGATAATTTCTTATGACTTATTTATTAGTCTCTGAAAGGACTGCTATTTGAGAAGCTTGACCTAAAACTCAGTGGGCTGATAATACTTGTACCCTTCCTAAGTGGAGCAGCTCAGTGTGCATACTATGGCCCTCATTCAATTGCGATTTGGCAATTGAATAGTGCTCTAAATAAGCACATCACATATTTTTTTTAAATAAGGTTTTAGTTAGTGAAAACCTTGCTTTTGGATAGATGTTTACTAACTAAAAACTTCTTTAAAAAAATATGTTATGTGCTTATTTAGACCCCTATTCAATTGGCCAAATTGCAATTGAATGAGGGCCTATGACATCACAACATAACAGACCTGAAAAAAAGCTGAAATTCTCACCAGAGCAGGGGTGAACACAGCAGTTCATGCCCAATGGTTCCATCAGTGTAGATACCACATAAAACAGACAGCATGGTGACACATGTTTGATCTTGCCCATACAACTCGCAAATGGCTTTGCCTTGAAACTAAATCTCCAGTACAAATCATGGAAATTCTACTAAAGGGTCACTATTGGAGAGCACTTCTATGTGACATGAGAGAATGGGTAGGCCAACCAGACCTAAATATATGGATGACTGGCCAATTGGGTAGAATGTTATCATAATGTAAAATATTTGGTCCTAGGGCAGAAAGAACCAAAGCAAGGAAGCAAGAACAATCAGAACGTGTGGCCTACTGAAATGGTCACTGGAAATTACTTGGGTATACAACAGCATTACTATAGTTCCAACATAAAGGAGCAAAATGGGAAGAAAATTGGAAGAGAAGGCTTCTTGCAGCCCACAGGTAAAACAAAGTACTTTGAGTGCAATATTAAATGCTTTCATCGTGGAGAATACAGATATATGGCAGCCCAGTGCACTAGCCAAGAAGAACTTATGAAGTATGAACTTGGGATAGAAGCACCTCAATGTGACCTAGTGAATATAATTGTACTGGCAGAAATAAAACATCCATTCACTACTGAGATACTGTTAAATGGCAAGAAGGTCACAGGACTGATTGACTCTGAAAGAGCAGTAACCCTGAAATCAGGAACAGTTTGTAGGCCAATGGAGGCTAGAAAAAAAGGATGGACATAGCTTTTATACATATTATCGTTTTTAATTATGATACCAAGGCCATATTAAATTCCAAACCCGAAGCGGCAGCGGTACACCTGCAACGCCTGCGGGCTTGAAATTCGGCAGATTTACAGAGCTATTAAATTAGCCAAGCCCGCAACAGTCATGGGCGACATCCAAACCCGTAAACCATTCTTGCGCATGTTGCATGTGCGGTCGTGAACATGATCAATTCATCAAACCTATAGTTACGGGTTTAGACGGAGCCAATGGCAAATGAGATCATCATCATTACGTCTCTGAAAAAAGGAGGTTAGATTTCAATCCCTTACGGGTTTGAATTACGAATTAAGATCGGACTCGCATTCTAGAAATAATGCAATATTAATAAATCCGTAAATATTTTATTCTTGTCCATGCGAGTTCCATTATATGTATTAAAACATTGATTGCCAGGATCGATATAACACGGAAATGAAACATACAAAAAAGTATTATATGTTACAGATTTGCGAGATTGAGAATGTTGTGCTATTAATTTTAACCGCCCTAGCGGTAATCACGAGCGTGGCTTGGGGTTAATTTGCAGTACCTAAAGTGGCAACCCTGAGCCATGCTCAGGATTACACACTTCCACCCCCCCCCTCTTCTTACTGTGTAATCCTCTCATCCTTCCCCTGCAGCATGTCTTCTGGCAGTGTCCGGTAGTCCCGAGTGACGTCACACGCATGCAGGGGAAGGATGAATGGATAACACAGTAAGAGGATGGGGGAGGAAGGAGGGAAGGAGAAGGGAGAGTGGGAAGAGGAGGAGAAGGGAGTGGGGGAAGGGAAGGAGAAGGGTGAGTGGTAAGGTGAGGAGAGGGGGGAATGGTGTGCTGTAGGGGTTAGGGGGGTGGAAGAGCCACTACACTACAGAAACATTTTAAATGTAGGGACAGGGGGGGCGGAACAATGCGGTCTGGCCATGTCAGTATCTCCAAGTGTACCACTTGAACACTAAGGGGTACTGACACGGCCAGACTGCCAGGGAGGTTAATACCGATTTGCGAACGTAACATTTACGAACTTGACAGATCAAAGGCTTTGCGACAACAGAGTTCTGATTTCCACAGCCCGTAGGGTTTTTCCCCCTGTAACCTGTAATAGCCATAAGTCTATTGGGCTTTCATGTTGGAGAATTTATTAGGGCTGCAAGACTTTCTGAATTGAGGTGCAGGGTGTGTGTACCCACGAAAAACAAAAAGAAAACTCTGAATATGTAAGTGACATTAAAATTGTACTCCATATTCCAAATGAGGGTGTACTAGGGATTTGTACAGTATAGTGGCCGAATTATATTTGCTTCCCAGGCTTCTATACCCTTCTTTATACATGCTAATATTGTACTTGCCATTGCAGATGCTGATTGGCATTGAGCACTGTTACCTAGGTGGTTGTCCACAAGTACTCCCAGATCCATTTCAATATCTGATACCCCTAAATTTGCTTCATTAAGATTATAAATTGCATGGCTATTTTTCCTTCCCAGATGCATAACTTTACATTTATTTGTATTAAATCTCATCTGCCATTTAGTTGCCCATTTCTATAATTTATGCAAATCTCTTTAGAGGGAAAGTACACCATTATCTGATTAAATAACCTTGCACAACTTCATGTCATCAGCAAAAACGAAGTCAATACTTTCCAATCTTACTGCTAAGTCATTAATAAATATGTTAAAAAGGAGAGGACCTAATACTGAGCCCTGAAGAACCCCACTTACCACATTAGTCCAATCTAAGTATGTTTCATTTATAACAACCCTTTGCTTCCTGTCTTTTAGCCAGTCCTCAATCCATGAGCAGATATTTACTGCAATTCCTGTATCTCTTAGTTTGCTCAATAGTCCACCATGTGGCACTGCATCAAAAGCCTTTGCAAAATCCCAAAAGACTACATCCATTGAGTTGCCTTGATCCAAGTTCCCACTAACCTCTTCATAGAAACTAATTAGACTTATTCGTGTATAATATCCCTTTTTAACACTTCTAAAAGCTTTCCTTCTACAGAAGTTAGGCTTACAAGTCTATAATTTCCGGGATTTGTTCTTGCTCCCCTCTCAAATATAGGCATCATTTCTGCTTTTCTCCAGTCATCTGGTAGAGACCCAGTGTTTAATGAATCCTAAAAAATTAGCAGCCTTATTAAATTGCGATTCAGCAAATTTAAAAGGGCTTTATTTAAGCACATAGCATATTTTTTTTACAGAAGTTTTTAGTTAGTGAAGACTTTGCTTTTGGATAGAGGTTCACTAACTAAAAACTTTTGTAAAAAAATATGCTATGTGCTTAAATAGAGCCCTTTTAAATTTGCTGAATCACAATTTAATACGGCTGTAGATGTAGATGGCTGTAGATACTAGTTTAAAAACTCCTCCAGACGTTCTATCATTCTTTTTTCAAGCACACAAGCTCCCTGATCATAAAGATGCTATCCA
This sequence comes from Discoglossus pictus, assembly GCA_027410445.1. NCBI lineage: Eukaryota > Metazoa > Chordata > Amphibia > Anura > Alytidae > Discoglossus > Discoglossus pictus. Next base: position 47,454,784 of record CM050171.1, on the reverse strand, counting down.
TCCCTGCTATATAGATTGTTCCCAAGTCGGCCCAGTGCTCTAAAAACCTCAAACCCTCCATAATGCACCACACATTAACCTCCCTAAGCTCATTCTGTCTCCCTGGGCTATCACGTGATTTCCTTGTTCTCTAAAGTCATCCTTTAGGACTCTCCATCTTCCACTAACTTTGTCATTTGTACCGGTATGTACCAAGACCGCTGGCTTATTTCCAGTCCATACCAATAATTTATCTACCAGATCCACAACATGCCAAACCCGAGCACCCGGGAGACAGCAAACTGCTTGCTTGCTTGGATCTGGGCGACAAATCACCCTTTCACAACTTAGTGTCATGAGCAAAAAATGGAGTCAATACTTTCCAATCCTACTTCTAAGTCATTAATAAATATGTTAAAGAGGAGAGGCCCTGATACTGAACCCTGAGGAACCAACCCCACTTACCACATTAGTCCAAACTGAGTTTGTCCTAATAATAGTGTCCCCTACCACCAATACCTGTCTGTTGAACTGCTTATTCTACCCACTCCTCCAGTAGTACTGTTCTCTCAATGTAAGAGATAAATATCCATGACCAGACCACTTCAGACCATTGCTGTGTGTGTCTCCCTGCTTATGCTTGAAAATAAAGCAAAACTCAGAGACGTCTGACTTTCGTCTCCTGCCTGATTCTTTTGCGAATGAGAAACAAGTTGGTAACAAGCTTTTCCTTAACACCGACTGCTAGAGGGAACAGCTCTATCTGGCATTGCCATTCTTGAATGGACATCCTCAACAGTTTCACTCAATCTGGCAAATCTGTTAGTGTTTGCCAACTCAGAACTGGCCTGGCTCCTCCTCCTGTTCCCCTTGCTTCCCCTTGTAACTGTAACCAAGCTACCTCCCTGGTCATCCTCACTAGCTGCATCTCAACCCTCCATGCTAGGCACCGATAAACTGTGCTCCCTTTCCAGTGGAACAATATCACTCAGCGCTGCAATTCTCCTTTCCAGTTCTCCAATCTGTGCTTCAAGATAGGCAACATGCTCACACTTGTCACTGGGTTTTGATGCAGAGCTATCTTCTAATTGACAGAAAGTAAATAAATCAAGAAAAGACAAGTGCAAGGAGAAACACATAGGAACAGAAATCAAGAAGAAACATGAACAAGAGGAGGCCCTAGCAGCATCCCAGGCTAACCCTGAAGATACAGCAGAGACAGTAACATCTCCTTCGCAGGAGATAACAACCACTTGGGTAAGTGAAGACATGGAAGCAGAAGATCAACCATGTCTTGTAAATATGAAAGATTTCAGAAGAGATCAAGTGAATAATCTTCTTCTACAAAATTTACAAAGGGGAGTGGTTCATGTTAACAAAATAGCTGGACACGGAAGAGAAAGTCCTTAAGGCCCTATTTTGTGTTAAAAAGAGATCTCCTGCATGGGATTGTAAGGACTGCTGATGAGGTTATCAAACAATTACTAGCACCTCTGGGACATCAAAAAAACAATGACAGAACTGGTACACAGCCATCTTTTTGGAGGCCACCTGGAATACATTATTAAGCTGTTATTGTCTGTCCTGTCCAGAATGCCAGCAAACAAGTCATCTGCCCTAATTAAGGGTTCCACTGATACCTCTTCTGATCATATAGGAACTATGGATAGCAATGGATCTAGTATAACAACTTGAGAAGACAGCTTGGGGGCACAAGTACATCATGGTTGTAGACAATTATGCTACTCAATATCCCTAAGCTTTTCTGTTGAGGATTGCAAGCTTTAAGAGTGGGAATTCCAAGTGAAATACTTAATTACCAAGGTACTCCATTTGTGTCTAAACTGATGACAGATCTGTGTAAATTATTACAAATCAGAGCATTGAAAACATCAGTATATCATCCCCAGACCTATGGGCTGGTAGAGAGATTCAACCAAATATTAAAGGGAATTATTTAATTTGTTTATTTTTTTCCAGGTGCATATGAGAAGTAAGTTTTTTACATTTATGTGCAGAATGGACTATAGTAAGGTTGTAGTCATACAACCTTACTAAGGGAAGATAAACTATAAAGCTGTCATGCTTGGGAGACAACTTGTTACATCCACTGACTTTTGTGTTTTTTTCATTACTTTGTTACTTTATAATTAATATATCATTGGTAAAAAGGACAATGCGTTATGACATTTTATACTATTTTAAAAACATTGTGATCTAACTTCTAGTAAATTTGAATTAACATCGCAGCACAGGTATTCCATGCAAAATAAAAATGAAAAAAGACCTGCAATAATCAAGACAGGAAATTAATTAGTTAGGATTTTGGTTGTGTATTGTGGCTTATGTGTAACGCATATCATATGAACAACAAAAGTCTCCAAGAAACAGCTAGACATATATAATTATATAATAATAAATAATTTAATTTGCATCATTGTTTTTACTGTAGATTTATTTTGTGAAAAACAACATGAATTGTCAACATAGTAATTATAATAATTCCCTTACAAGAAAAAAATGGCATTGATTCATTGTATTAAGCCAAAAACAGCAGTGTGACGAGATCAGTCTCGTCACTGCGAATTGGAGGAGCCTGGTTGCCCGAATTCTACCTTTTGATTACGGCCCATGATTGATACGCTTGATTTTCCCCCTACAAAGACATGGAAGCCATGCTTCATTTGGTCCGAAAGGACTATGATCTATCTTTTGAACCACTGGACCAATTTATATGATTTGGACATATGTTTATATTTGGAGTATGCTGATTCTGAAAATGTAAGTTTTATGTGATTGTGATGCATACTGTTAAAGTTATGAATTATGTGTAGAAATGTGTTACAGATTCTGACCACCCCCCATCTATGAGGGGTGAGTCACTAAGGCCAGATTGTTGAGAGCAAAGGTTATCTACATGCACAACAGGGGAGATAGCAGAACAAAGAGAGTTTTCAGACTTACAGGCTCCATAACCCCATGGGGTCTACAGGTTTGCCCCACAGGTCCAGGCAGTCACCAAGAACCAATAGAATGGCCTGGGGCTTCTCAGCCTTCTTAGCAGGGGCACAGGAGAGAGCAAAGGCATGCTTCCCCTGGCAAATGACTGTTAGCCACACCTAGTGGGCGGACCTGGGAGGAGTCTCATGTTTCCCACGGTGTGACGCTATGTGATTGGCCAGAGGCCATTAGGGCTGATCTCAGGTAGCCCCTCCCTCTATTAATTACAAGACATGTTAAACCATTTCACATACACAGTAAAGAAGGTAGTTGACTGCTTGACCCTCAAATACATAGCTTATGTCTCATTCTTGGGGGGATTCATGGTATGCTGTTACAGACTGACTGCCAGGAGTGTAAGCATCTTGGGGTGCTTTTCCTGTTCAGCTGCTAGCAGCTATGCGTGAGGTTCCAGTTCCAGGCTTGGAGCATTTTCCCCTTGGATCCAGTTTGGGGGAATGGGTGTCCTGCAGTAGCTGTCCCTATATCACTGGACGGGCAGATCAACTAAACGGCCTTGGCACCCCCTAATATGTGTGGGGGTACCGTTACAAGCAGTCTATAATAAAAACATGCCAATAATAAAATGTACCTTAAGTGTATCAAAGTTGGTTTATTTTTACAGCAAAAGTTTGTAGTTAATTTATCTTTTTTATTATGCTGGCTGCACACTTAAAAGAATGTTTGCACTGGTTTTAGTAAGTAGTCTGTTATTCATTGAATAATTAGTAACTTGCCCATCATAAATGACTGTATCATATGTTATAGTCAGTTGTCTGTTCTGTCTCTCTATGTGCTGTCTCTCTTTGTGCACCCTCTGTCTCACTCTGTGACCCTCTCCCTCTCTCTGTGCTCCCTCTCCCTCTCTCTCTCTGGAAAAAAAACACTTTCCATAAAGATACTAAGCTCAAAACAGAGCCCTTCACTGTCTGATGTTTAATATTGTATTTTTCCTGTTCTTATCCCCAGTACAGCACTACAGAATATGTTGGCCCGATACAAATAAAAGTTAATAATAATAATAATAAAAAATGTCTCTCCCTCTGTGTGCTGTCTCTCCCTGTGCTCCTTCTATCTCAGTGCCCCTCTCTCTCACTCTGTATTCTCTCTCTGTGCCCTCTGTCTTTCTCTGTGTCCTCTCTCTGTGCTCTATGTGCTCTCTGTGTCTCTCCCTCTCTCTCATTCCCTTTCTCTTTCTCATCCCCTCTCCCTTTCTCTCTCTCCCTCTCTCTCCCCTTCAATCACTCTCTCTTTCTGCCTCTGTCCCTCTCTCCCCTCCCTCTCTCTCTACCTCCTCTCTGCCTCAATCCCTCTCCACCTCCATCCATCTCTACCTCTCTCACTCTCTCTCCCCTCCCTCTTTCTCACCCTCTCTCTGCCTCCCTTTCTCTCTTTGCCTCCCTCTTTGCTTCTCTCGATCTCTCACCCTCCCTCCTTCTCTCTCCACCTCTTTCCCCCTCTCTCACTCCCTCCTTCTGCCCCTCCCTCTCTCTCTTTCCTCTGCCACCCTCCATATCCACCTCCCTCCCTATCTCTCCCCCTCCCTCCCTTTATCTCTCTCTCCCTCCCTGCCTCTCCCCCTCTCTCTCTGTCTCCCTCATCCCCTCCATCCCTCTCTCTCCCTCCCTCTCTGTCTGCCTCCTCTCTCTCTCTCTCTCCATCTGTCCCTTCCCCCTTTCTCCCCCTCCCTCTGTCCCCCTTCATCTCTCTCTTTCTCTCCCTCTATTTCTTCCTCCCTCTGCCTTCCTCCCACCCTTTCCCCCTCCCTCTCTCTGCCTCCCTCACTTTCTCTCTGTCTTCATCCCTCTTTCTCTCTCTTCTCCTCCCTCTCTCTCCTTCCCTCCCTTTCTCTCCTTCCCCCCTCTCCTAATCCCCCTCCCTCTTTCTTGCCTTGCGCACTCCCATCTCCCCCGTTCCCCCCCCCTTTGTCACTCCCCCCCCCACACACATACGCACAACTACGCAGCTCATGTACAATGTCGCAGCTAAGCCGCGCATTCACATTACTTCAGCTGTGCCGCTCATGCGCAATGGAGCTGTTGGCCCACAGTTGCACAATTCCCCTGCAGTCAACATGTGAGTAACGCCTGCATAGAACGCAACTCATAGGCGTTACTAACATTTGACTGCTATTATAGGTGTTTAGGTATGACATTTTATTTCTACTAAAATTGTCTAGAAATACATTTTCAGTTTATTTTCTATTTATATACACATATATAACTGCATATAGATATACAGTATATTCAGGACATTTCTCGTGCTGCCCCTATTCTTTGGAACTACTTCCCTACCTCCACTTAACTATCCTCCTGCTTCAAAACCCTCAAAACCTTCAAAAACCTCACTGAAAACTCATCTGTTTAAAGAAGCGTATCACCTTCAGCCTCAATATGCGCATTATAGTGTACTCCCCCTTCTATACCTCACCCATAACCTCTAGACTGTAAGTTTGCAAGTTTGCAATCTTATTGGGTGCTTTAGATAAAGCAATGTATATGCTTGATTTTAAACACAATAAGAGGGCCCCTCCATTTTTTTGTAATTTGTTAAAATTGTTTTTGTTAATTGTTATTATTATTAACCTTTATTTGTAAAACACCACCAACATATTCCATAGCGCTAAACAGGGTAGATACAAGTCAAAAACTATTTGAAAAAAATTACAATAATAATATCCAGATATACCTATGTATCCATACATACAACTATATCTATCTACAATATATTTATACTAACGATTTGCCCGTCAAAAATGACGGGGCAATAACATTTTAAGCTATGGGAATGCTGTTTGACACACAATGTAAATCGTTTTGTACTGTGAGGACCTTCAGCGCTCATTGCAAGGCTTGTGCTGAGCGCCTTCATCGCTCATCACATGCCTCACAATGAGCGCCTTCGACACTCATTGCGAGCCTCTCCTGTCATGTACTTTTGATCCTCTGAGCACCTTCATTAGTCATGATAAAGAGAGATATATATTTTTATGTATATGTAATTAAGTAATAATGAATTATTTATTCAATAAATTAGTATACTTTAAGTATTTATAATTAATATATGCAGCGAGCAATAGGCTAAAGAGCTAACAATCTGTTTGTATTTTACGACAGACGGGCGAAACGCATTTAGAATTACAGGTAGACACATTGGTGTCTTGTCTCTATTTATATATACATACTTTGAATTATTTTTTATTGTTTGTTTATCTTTCATTTTTATTTTATTATTATATATTATTTATTATATGCTATTTGGACCTATTGGTTCTCTTCACATGGACTTCTAAATGGACTTTGGATTGGAATTTCATTTATTATACAACCTTGGTTATTCTATCTGATTTTGGATGCCCACTAAATACTCTTAATAGAGGTTTGGCCACCTTTTCTGATCACTCACATCTCTTGGGCCTAGTACCCTCAAGTGAATGATATCAGAGTTGATACTCTAGAGATACTAGCAAGGTGGACCTTCATCCTAATAATTTTTGGGTAATAACAGATAGATACAAGGTGTACTCTACCTTTGTGATTATACTCTACTATTTCTGCGAATAAGGATTGTCTCATGCAAGCAGTGCACCAAGCAGATGTGGAAGATCTGAGTATATTCTTATGTACATTCTCAATACCTCTTGTATAGAGGATAATACATGTGAGTGTCCATTTTTTATGCTTGTACTTTTGGAAATAAAACCAATTTTGATTTGCACAAGGAAGTGGCGTTTGCTCTCCCCCTCTTCTTTTTATTTTCCGACCGCATAGAATATACATTTTGAGTGTCGGTGCCCTGCTTATAAAGTGTAATGAATGTTCCAAGTGTGCATTCTAAATCAGCTGTGTGCGCGTGAGGTAAAGCCGTTGGTTTATTGTGTAAAGCGGTATTGTATATTCGTAATGTTATTAATCTTGTGAGCATTTTCCGGCTTTAGTAAAAGTGTATTTTGTAGGTCGTAGTGTGATGTGTAAAGTGCTACGTGTTTGGCAGTATTTTGAGCTGTCCGGAGTCGTGTAGCCTCGTTTTCATTTTTTTCGGCAACTATTTTTTTCCTCGCTTAGATGATTTTTGAGTGCCGAAAATCATCTAAATCGAGTAAAATTCTTGTTCCACCTCACTCCCAGGCGTCCTGGCTGTTCCCCCGTGGTCTCTGTGATGTTTTTGTAATTTTTGGGGGTGTATTTAGTGTGTTTTTCTTGTTTTTTAGTTTTTGTCGTTTGTCCGTTAATTTCATAATTTTTTGCGTCTCATATCTTTTTTTTTCTAAGTCCCGCTTCTCATATTTTTTTTTCTAAGTCCCGCGTTTGTCAACCGCTTACATCAAACATACACAAATGTACAGAAGGGTGTGGTATTGGAGAGTATAAATATGTTGTTTTGATCATTCAATAAAGGTTGAGAGATAGTTTTCACATAAACAAGGTGTGAGACTATTTCTGTGTGTTGTATCCTGACTTGGGGAGTGGTCTTGCCATGGGCCACTAAATAACCTGTAAGAATTGTTCTCTGCCAGTACCTTTTGGGCCTTGCCCTCTTCAGAAGCCATCTTTTGTGCCACAGAGAACAAGAACTACATGATTCTGCTGGGGTAGGTTTGAACTAGCCTTCTTCAAGAAGCAGATCGTGACATTGGCTGGGAGTGGTTGGATCTCTGTAGAAAACTCAGAAGGATGGCAACTTATGAAGGTATGTCTGCAGCAGAGGAGGAGGAATTGTCCAGATGGTACCAAAGATGGATGGAGATACTGCCTGCAGGTTCAACCAAGGATCAGCAGAGGGAACTCCGGATACAGATCACACAGGAGGTACAGGAGAAGTGGAGAAGGGTAAGTAATGCCCCTGTCTAAGCTCCTGTGGAGGGGAAATGCTTATCCCCAGTAGAGACAGAGAATGTCCTGGTGACTGGAAAGGACTGTAGAGGAATGGGTCTTCTAAATAAATGGATGGCGTTCCTGGGACTATGGCCAGGTCATGAGCTAATGGAATGTTTGGAAGAATTAGAATGTGAGGAGGTCGCCCTGGAAGAGCAATATGCTTATTGGGTGGGACCTTTTAAAGAACCTCATCATTTTTCATTGGGGCTGGAAGAGGCACTTTGGGACATAGTACATGGGGATCTGGATTGTGGCTTGGGGACTGAGAAAAGACGCTGTGTCTGTTTGCCAAGAGCTGTCACATGGTGGGACTGGAGACAGACTCTCAGACAGCTAACTTACTTTGGCCTTTGATTCAGCAGGAGCTACAGCTGGAGGTGGATTATATAGAACTGCTGGATGAAGCATCCCTGGATGGGTTTTGGCCACCCAGCTGGGAGGGCCCATGCCAGTCAGGCATGGAACAGAACCACCTAACAGGTACTACAGGGACCCAGCTAAATATTGCCACGCCTGGGTCATAAAATAAAGGTATGGACTGTGGGGAGAACTTTGATATCCGTGATTCTCAAAATAACAAGGATGCCAACCATGGGGTTGAGTGGGAAGAAGAAGAACTGGTACCTATCTTTAGGGGGCTGAGTTTTACCCAGTTAGAGGCATGGGGACAGGGCCAGGCCCAGGGGAAGAACTAGGGAAAAGCTACCCTGCTCCTAGAGTAAGAGAAGAACATAATGAGCACTGGCCCCTACCAACTGACTGTGAAAATAGTGCAGAGGTTCCTTGGATGACAGTTGTCCAGGAGCCAGCCACAGACCCTGGAGCAGAAACAGAAAGTAGCACTGCTCTTCAGCCTGAACAAGAGGCAGTAGCAGCTGCTTCTCAAGGGCTGCCTGTAACTACATACCAGGCAGTCTCAGAAGGAGAGAGTCATAAGGTTCGACCTGAGGATCCAGAGACCAAAGAGCCAGAGGGTACCCCAGATTGTGGTTTGTCTCCTGGTGTCCCTACATTGACTCCCCTGCAGCTGCCCAAAGACAATGGTTGTGTACCTGTAACCCTGGAGAGAAGCCACTGGCCAGGCTTGTTGGGAGAGTGGTTGGCTAATGAACCACAATGGCTTGTGTCAGAACTGCCCATTAATCCAGCATGGATGACACCAGAGAATGTCACTAGCCCATGTTGCAACTCCAGAATCCCAGTTTATTCAGGAGAAAGCTCATGCCTGACAAAGGGAACCTTGTACTCTTCAATTTTACCCATGATCCTGAGTACTGACCCAGAATCAGCAGGACAGTTTATGCTGGACTTACTAGCTGGGATGTACTGTTTCCCCTGGACTACCTTGAAGGGTCCTCCATGGCAGTTGTCCTATAAGTCTCCCCAGGGGCTTGGGAAAGTCACTAGGTCACTGGGAAGGAGTGAGTATTCGCCCTGGACAGGGGGAAGCAGGGTACCCAGAGAGCCACTAAGGCTATCACATGGATGGACTGTCACATCAAGAGGACATGTAACCACCTGTATAGATGAGAAGTTATCCGACAGGATATACTTCCCATGCTATACTAGAAAGGAAAGGGGGAGAAAATGTCATGATTTAATTGTTTAAGGACTTATATTGCCAGTAATTTTTTGAATATCCCAAGGGAGCACGGCATTGTTGCATTGGGATTATGTGTTATTGTGTGGTTATATGTTGCCTGTACATGGTTATTATGTATCCTATTTATAATATATTATAAGAGGGAAAATTTTATATATAACATATGTGGAATTGGTAGAAATGCTCTGCATAGAAGTTAGCTGAAGATCATTGCACACTCACACATATCGACCTTGGGTCGAGACAGATGTATGTACTTCAAGTAGTCCTAAGCAAACACTTGAGTTTAACATAAAGGTTTTTCCACTAGCAAACTATAGATATCTGGTGAATTTGATCTCAAGATCTTTGATAGCCCAAGGTTGCAAGCCAGATGGGCTGACATCCCACATACACAAATGTACAGAAGGGTGTGGTATTGGAGAGTATAAATATGTTGTTTGGATCATTCAATAAAGGTTGAGAGATAGTTTTCACATAAACAAGGTGTGAGACTATTTCTGTGTGTTGTATCCTGACTTGGGGAGTGGTCTTGCCATGGGCCACTAAATAACCTGTATGCATTATTCTCTGCCAGTACCTTTTGGGCCTTGCCCTCTTCAGAAGCCATCTTTTGTGCCACAGAGAACAGGAACTACATGATTCTGCTGGGGTAGGTTTGAACTAGGTTCATATCAAGCCCCCTTGAAGAAGCAGATTGTGACATATATATATTATTATTATTTTTTTTTTAAAATCACATATATAGTTGTGAGCGTACGAGTTGTTGCTAACGCTGCGGGCTCGCGTAGCGAGGGCCGAGGCTCGCGCAGCGAGACGCGGGCCTCGCGTAGCGCCAGGGCCGCGGCTCGCGTAGCGAGCCCGCGGCCCTCGCGAAGCGAGGGCACAGTGCCAGGTTGTCAGTTGCTGGCATGGAGCGCCGCAGGCGCTCCATGCCAGCACCTGAGGACTTTGCAAAGCGAGGTCTTCAGTTGCAGCAACTGCGACCCTTGCAAAATTTCAAAAAAAGTTTACGTAGCAACACATTACGACACTCGCAAACAACATACGACACACGTTCACACACATTACGACACTCGCAAACAACATACGACACACCTTCACACACATTACGGCCTCGCAACACTCGGACGCAACTCGCGAACATTACAAAATTAAAAACACAATACATACACACAGCACATACATAAAAACCTTACCTACACCAAGAGGGAGCACCCAGGACCTCAAAAATGCAACTTACAACTTAATTGCACTCAAAATAAAAGAGTTTACACACTAAATAGTTTGTTAAGCGACACAAAAAATGGCCGACGAATAAAACGAAAACGAGGCTACACACGCAAACACCATACGAGACACGTTACCACACATTACGACTTCGCAAACATCGGACGCAACACGCCGACATACAAACATTTAAAACTTAAGAAATACACACAACAAACACATAAAAAGCTTACCTACAGCAAGAGGAACCAGCCAGCACCTCAAAAAAACAAGTTACACCTACATTTAAATCAAAATAAAACACTTTAGACACTAATACCATCGCTAAGCGAGAGAAAAAATGGCCGACGAACAAAACGAAAACGAGGCTTCAGACGTAACTACACTACACTTACTCGCAATAATGAAACACATACTATGCGGAACGTATCACAATCATATTAAACACCATTTTGAACAGTAATACGCACAAAATGGCTAATGGAATGCAAATTGTAAGCTGGAACGCAAATAGCGCATGCGTATTGCGTTCTAACGGTCTCACTTTCCAGAACTTTCTACAAGTTTATAAATACTGCCTATTTCACACAAAAAAATACATTTCTCCTCAGGTGATCAACGGAGTGACTTCTGAGATAACTGCTGCTTTTACTTGAGAAGACAATTCTTTACTAATTTACTACTTTGCATTGTGCAAATTACAACTGAGAGGTAAGCTATAATATATTACATTTTATTATCAGGACAGGTCAAACAAATAAAAAAATAAACTAGGATTTATGTAGTGACATATATGGCACATTTATGTGTATAGGCTCAAAAAAAAAACAACAAAAAAACAAAATTCTATATTAAACAGAGGTTTATGTATAGTGACATCTGACACGCACCTATATGTCTATAATGTATAGTGACATCTGACACGCACGTATATGTATAGAATGTATAGTGACATGTGACACGCACATTTATGTCTATAATGTATAGTGACATGTGACACGGACATATATGTGTATCATGTATATTGACATGTGACACACACATTTATGTGTACTGCCCCTTCATAGTGACATGTCACACGGACATATATCTGTATAATGTATAGTGACATGTGACACCCACATTTATGTGTATTGCCCCTTCATAGTGACATGTGACACGGACATATATGTGTATAATGTATATTGACATGTGACACACACATTTATGTGTACTGCCCCTTCATAGTGACATGTGACACGGACATATATGTGTATAATGTATAGTGACATGTGATACGCACATTTATGTGTATTGGCACTGCAACAAAATTAGCTTAAAACAAAATCTGTAAACAACTACATTTAAATGACATTATATGTCATGTATACTGATATGTCACACGCACATATATGTGTATCGTCTATAGTTACATCTCACACACACACATTTATGTGTGTTGGAAAAAACAAATATAAGGTTAATTTAACCATTTAAATGTGAGTCATGTATACTGATATGTCACACGTACACAAAATAATTACATTTAACTATGGAATGTGCTTCATGTATGTGACATATGTGTGTAGCCCCCAACAACAAATAAGGTTAATTTAAAAAAATTACAAGACTATATTTCAATGACATTCATTTACTTAAATTCAATAGATCATATAAAGCTGAATCTTTTTATTTCTTTGAATATTCAAACAGACTCTGCATCAATAGCGTATCTCAACAATTTGCACCGTGCACTGTGAAGCACAATCCCTTTTAAAGAACACCAACAAAGAAGAAGAGGTAAGATACAACAAGACATTACATGCTCAAAAGGCCATGCTTTGCTACATGAAAAATTATAAATATACAAATAACTATTTCACTTTCTTTTTCAAAAAGACACTACAAGAAGACCGGCGCATTAAGATTGGCAGGAGGGGACCGTCTGTCATTCAAAACTTCAAGCAAGGTAAAGTATTAAGTATAAACAAGAAAGAACCATGAGCCTCATTCAATTGCGACTTCCTCAATTCAATAGGGCTCTATATAAGCACATAACATATTTTTTATACAGAACTTTTTAGTTACTGAACTTCTAACCACAATCAAGGTTTTCAATAACTAAAAACTTTGCTCAATAAATATGTTATGTGATTATATAGAGCCCTCTTCAATTGGCAAAATTGCAATTCAATGAGGACCTATATATCTTTAATGGCCAAGGGCCTCACTCAAATGTGATTTGCCCATTTCAATAGGGCTCTATATAAGCACAGAGCATATTTTTTAAAGGAACTTTTTCTTTTGTGAACACGTTGCTTTTGGATACAAGTTCACTAAATACAAAATTACATAAAAAAATATGCTCTGTGGTGATATTGAGCTCTATTCCATTGGCCAAAACACAATTGAATGAGGAGCTCACAATATAACAAATGCAGTAACCAAAGGCCCTCATTCAATTGCTATTTTGGGCAATTCAATATGGCTATAAATAAGCACTTTTAGGCCCTTATTCTATTTTAACAAATATATGTGATGATGTGCTTATTTACAACCCTATTCAATTTTCAACATTGCAATTCAATGACGGCCTTAGAGTACTATTACATTGTAAAAAATGCAATTGAATGAGGGGCAAACTATGCAACATATGGTACACACAAAGGCCCTCATTCAATTGCAATTTGCCCAATTGAATAGGGCTCTAAATAACAACATAACTATTTTTTTAAAATAAGTTTTTAGTTACTAAGAGCCTCATTCAATTGTGAGTTGGCCAATTGAATAGGGCTCTATATAAGCACATAACATATTTTTTATACAGAACTTTTTAGTTACTGAACTTCTATCCAAAATTAAGGTCTTCACTAACTAAAAACTTTTGTCAAAAAATATGTTATGTGCTTATATAGAGCCCTATTCAATTGGCAAAATTGCAATTGAATGAGGACCTAAAAATATATCCAAAATAAAGTTTTTAAATGACTAAAAACTTATTTAAAAAAAATATGCTATGTGCTTATTTAGGGCACGATTCAATTAGCCAAATCGCAATTGAATGAGACACAAACTGCTACACACAAAACTGAATTTCTTATTCAATGTTTAACAACCTATAAGCCTTACAAAGAAGAAAAAATAAGAATAACAAAAGTGTTGCGCACCTAATAGCATTGTACAAAAAATCACACAAACTCATAGGAAACTAAATTAACATTCTTCTTTAATGTTTAACAACCTATAACCAGTACAATCAAGAATAAATAACTTTTGCACAAGTGGTGCGCACCAAACAGGATTGTCAAAAACTAACACAAACACATAGCAAACTACATTAATTATATTATTTCATGGTTCACTAACTATAAGCATCACAATAAAGGTTAAATAAGTATACCACAAGTGCTGTGCACAAAACAGGATTGTACAAAAAATAACATAAACACATAGCAAAATAAATTTATATTCTTATTTAATATATCACAACCCACAAGCCTTACTAAGAACCTTCAAGAACAATAACAAAAGTTGTGGGATTGTACAGAAAGTAAAAAAAAAAAAGAGAGAAAAAAATAACCATAACTGATACAATACAGTCAAATTAATACATTTTTCAATTATTTAAAAGACATTTCACTCAAACAACATTTTCTATTTTCTATTACAACAGATACTGCGTGAAGACAATCGGACGAGGACTTTTTCCACAGGACCGGACCATCGGACGAGGACTCGGACCAGACCAGCAGACGAGGAATTTCAACACAGGACCAGACCAGCAGACGAGGAATTTCAACACAGGACCAGACCATCGGACGAGGACTTTCACCAACGGACCACAACATCGGACGAGGGATATCGCCACAGGACCACAACATCGGACGAGGGCTATCGCCACAGGACCACACCATCGGACGAGGACTTCCAACAGAGGACCACACCATTGGACACCGATTTTGAACCGAGGACCAACAAACATTCGGATTTAAATCACACTTCAACCAAGGTAAAGTATAATAAGTACTAAAGTATAAAAATAAAGAAACTGCTTTCAGTTGCATCTGTGTCAACAGAAAAATAAAATAATTAATTTAATATCTCCCTTATTTTATTTAAATTGCTACTATGCAATACATAGCTCAATAACCACATCACTTTTTTTTTTAGCAAAGAAGTTTTGCAGTGGAAAATATCTATCCACAAACAACGTTTTTAATAAATAAAACCATTATTTTAAAAACATATGTTACATGCTTATTTACAGCACTATTCTATTGGCCACATTCTTAGCCAGTGAGGACACGAATTATACATTTAACTAAATATAAATGATACATTCTAAATATAAATTATACCTTAATGATTTGCCTTTTAGTTCACCAATTGTGCACAAGAATCTTTAACAGGAATTACAATTTTAAATATACACAATTACATTTACTTTTTTTTTCCTTTACAGATTAATATGGCTGATAACGAGACCAAAGAAGAGAAGAAAAGACGTCAAACTAGAGAAAGACAAGAGAGATGGGCCGCCCAGCAGACACCGGAGGAGAAAGAAATTAGACGAGAAAAAGAACGCAAAAGACTTGCAAATAAAAGAATATCAGCTGCAAAAATGAAAGATACAACCAAAAAAAAAAAAAAAAGATAATAAAGCATTTACAAACTGTTCCTAAAACATCAGATGACATTTTATAAGATACCAGTCAAGACAGACCAAAAAAAGCAACTACAAAAACAAAGCATTTACAAACTCTTACTAAAAACTTACAGGACATTTCAACCAAACAAGTCCAACATATACCAAGAAAAGCTACGAAAAAAACTAAACATTTAGAACCTGTTGTTGAAACATTTCATGACTTTTCATCTGATGAATATGAAAGTCAACATCCAATATGCTTTGCAAATTGTCCTTTACTGAAGTCTTTAGCAGTAGAGGTTCATAGTTGTGGGGACATGACTACTCAATGTCAATTTTGTGAGGCTTATTATTTTAAACAGGAGAGACCCCGAGATGGACAATTTATTAGTTGTTGTCAAAAAGGAAAGTTCAAACTTCCAGAAAGGAAACAATTTCCAACCTATTTACAAAATATTATGACTGAACCTACTTTTCCAAATTACAAAAAATTTAAGACAAACATAAGATCCTACAATAGTGCCATATCATTTGCATCTATGGGGGCAACATTGGCTGCTAATGTACCAGGACATGGTCCTTACTGTTTTAAAGTCCAAGGACAAATTTATCATCGGACTTCACATTTACATCCAGAGGAAGGAGAGCAAAGAAAATTCGCTCAACTATATGTCCTAGATACAATGGAAGCTGTTGACCAACGTATGCAGATGGAAGAAAATAAAAAATGCTTACCCAGTGTTTTTATAGAGCTAAATAACATTATGGACAACAATCCCTACAGTAAAGCTTACAACAAATTGGCAGAAGTAGAAAATGAACAACTACTTCATGCACAAAGACATCAATTACCCATGCCAAAGGTTAATATGGTGCTTAAAAGAGACAGACATACTGATAAACGTCGTTATAACTTGCCAACATCAAATGAGGTTGCAATGGTCTTTCAGAATGATGAAGGAGAACCACCATTTCAAAGAGACATTAGAGTATATCCCAGAAATGAGGACCAACCATTTATTAATATTAATATCTTAAGTCCAAATTTAGATCCAATGACATATCCCATCTTTTTCCCACACGGAGAAGCAGGTTGGCAACCAAAATTAAGCCTTCCCAGTTACCCAAATGCTAAAGCTAGAATCCGAAATAATGTTTCTATGCTTGAATTTAAAGTTGCTCAAATTGCCATTAGAGATGAATTTAATCCAATTTTATGTGGTGGGAAACTAACACAACAATGGATTATTGATTCATATTTGCAAGTTGAGGCAAATAATTTAAACTTTATAAAATATCAACAAGATAAACTACGTGTAGAACAATATTGTGGACTCATGGACTATGTTGCTGACGTGGCTACAAGCAGAGACATGACAGCTGGCAAAGCCATCATTTTACCATCTTCCTTCCAAGGATCTCCTCGAAATATGAGAGAAAGATACAATGATGCTATGGCTATTGTGACAAAATTTGGAAAACCAGATTTATTTGTGACATTTACATTTAATCCACAATGGCCAGAAATTAATCAAAATCTACTTCTTGGACAAAGTGCTTCAGATCGACCAGATTTAGTAGCCAGAGTTTTTAAGATCAAATTAAATGAATTAATACGTGACTTCACTATAAATCAGTTATTTGGCAAATGTCTTGCTTATGTATATACCATTGAATTTCAAAAAAGAGGCCTTCCACATGCACATCTTCTCATAATACTTCAAGAGAATGATAAATTAGATACTTCGGACAAAGTGGATGCAGTCATAGTTGCTGAACTACCAGATCCAGAACTATATGGTAGACTATATGAGATTGTTACTCATCGCATGATTCATGGACCCTGTGGAGACCTTAATCCACAATCACCATGTATGGAAAATAATCAATGTTCAAAAGATTTTCCAAAAGATTATAGAGACAAAACATATGCAAATTGTGATGGATATCCACTTTATAAAAGAAGAGAAGGAGATAGTGCCATTATTCGTGGAAAAAAAGTGGACAATAGATATGTAGTACCCTACAATCCACATTTACTCATGAAGTACAACGCCCACATCAACGTAGAAGCCTGCACTTCCATCAAATCCATTAAATATGTCTACAAATATATTTACAAAGGTTACGATGCAGCTACTGTAGTCGTCAAAAGTGCAGACAACCCTGAAAGTAGTGAGTTAGTACATGATGAACTTGCATCTCATGTAGATGCTCGCTATGTCAGTGCGCCAGAAGCTATGTGGCGGCTTTTAAAAATTGAAATGCATGATAGATCACATGCAGTATATAGGTTAGCAGTACATTTGCCACAACGACATTTAGTCTATTTCCATGCTGGAAATGAAATGAATGTATTGGCCCAAAGTGAAGATCGTCACACTACACTAACTGCATGGTTTGCATTAAATTCCACTGATGCTCAAGCAACACAATACTTATATATTGAAATTCCATATCACTATGTTTTTGTGAATGGATTATGGAGAGCAAGAAAAACCAGAGGCAATAAAATAATTCCACAAATTTACACAGTCAGTCCAAGAGATGTTGAACGATTTTGCTTACGGATATTACTTTTAAATGTTCCAGGAGCACAAAGTTTTGAACAATTAAGAACTGTTAATGACATTGTATATGAATCCTTCCATTTAGCTGCAAGACAGAGAAACTTACTCGCTGATGATACAGAGTGGGAAAGATGTTTAGAAGAAGCAGCACAATGTCAAATGCCACGACAGATGAGAGAACAATTTGCTTTTATTTGTATCTTCTCAAATGCTCCAAATGCATTAGCTTTGTGGGAGACTTTTAAAAGTAATATGGCTGAAGACTTTATGCGACGATACAATGAACCCATTGCACACTTAAAAGCCTTAATGGAAATCCAAGAAGTCTTTTTAACTCATGGATTAAGTTGTGCAAGTTTTAATTTGCCTGATCCAGGTCTAATAGATGACATTAACTTTGAAGACTATGACATTCAACTACAAGCAGAAAGAACAGAAGAAAGACTTGCAACTTTAAATACACTACAATTGCAAGCATTTCATGCCATTAAAAATGCTATAGATGATGACATGGTGACAGAGCGTTATTTCTATCTTGATGGACCTGGCGGATCAGGAAAAACATATTTGTACAATTTATTAATGAGTTCAGTACGAGCACAAGGAAAAATAGCAATGGCGTTTGCCACTACTGGAATTGCTGCACTTTTATTAGAAGGTGGAAGAACTGTTCATAGTGGATTTAAACTGCCAGTGCCTATTTTGGAAAATTCTGTGTCAGATATTTGCATGACATCCTTACAAGCAAAGAAATTGAAGAAATGTAAATTAATTATAATAGATGAGGCCACAATGATGTCATGCTATGCCCTCCAATGTATTGACCGTTTGCTTTGTGAAGTCATGGATAATATTTTTCCATTTGGTGGAAAGGTAATGTTGTTGGGTGGCGATTTTAGACAAACATTACCTGTCGTTGTACATGGAAATCGAACAGACATTATTGAAACATGTATAAAGTCAAGTACAGTATGGAAACATTTTACCCATCTTCAACTGCAACAAAATATGAGATCAGAAGGCCAAACTGATTTCAATAATTGGCTTATTAAAATTGGAGAAGGCAGAACAGAAAAAATACTACATTTACCTGACGACACTGTAGAGATCCCACCTCATATGATTTGTCAACAAGATATTATATCGGCTATATTTGAAGGGAGCATAAATAACGAAGAATATTCCGAGCTTGCCAACCAAGTTATACTGACGTGTAAAAATAAAGATGCATTAATACTCAATAATGAAATCTTAAAAAAAATTAATGCACCACAAAGAAATTATCACAGTGCTGATTCTGTACTTGCTGATGACAATGAAAGTCAGGCAAACTTTTCAACTGAATTCATTAACTCTTTAACTCCTTCTGGAATGCCACCACATATTTTGCAGCTAAAGAAAGGTGCAATTATCATGTTACTGCGAAATATGAACCCCAAAAAAGGCCTATGCAATGGCACAAGATTAATTGTTCAACAATTAAAGGACCATTTTATAGATGCTGAAATTTTAACTGGGACACATAAAGGAGAGAGAGTTTTCATACCAAGAATAGATTTAGCACCAAGTGAAAGTAGTCTCCCTTTTATACTTCAAAGAAGACAATTTCCCATTATTATGGCATTTGCCATGACCATTAATAAATCACAAGGTCAAACTTTCAAATCTGTGGGTATTTACTTGGAAGAACCAGTTTTTGCACATGGTCAATTGTACGTTGCGTTGTCACGCTGCAAAAATCCACAGGCTATTAAAGTTTACATTGAAAACAATGAAAGTCAAGGTGATTTATTAGAAGATGGACGTATTTTTACTAAAAACATTGTCTACTATGAAGTACTATGACTTTGCAGGATACAAACTAAAGCCATGCAAACATTTTGAAAAAACATTCAAAAATACAAAACAATTGGTTGTTTAATTCAGTCATAATTAATGGAAGTCATGTTTATGGATAATTCGCCTCACAAAATACTTGCCTTGCATTTCTATGAAAAATTATGTTAAAATGTTAAGTCACTATGTTAATGTTTCTAATGTTACAAGTTTAAAAACAATATTTTCAAGTTATTTCATTCAACATATTACAAAGTTCATGTTAAGAGCTCAAGCACCTTTTAAGTCACAATGTAAATATTCTATGTTATCTTAAGATTACTACCTACATTAATGTTTATCGACAGTTTATGTGCTCTGTAATGAATTACTTTAATTACGTACGGTTTAAGGAGAGTTTTTACTTTATGCCTTCCTCTACATTCAATGTATATTAAACTTAACAATTATTCTGATATAAATTGCATGTTAATACTGATTAATTTCAAGTTAAACTGTTTTTACATTCAAATGTTAATACTTTTAATTCAAAATTATGTTACAAAATGTATTTACTATGTTCCTGTTTATAATGTTCAAAATTAGACAAATGTTTTGCAAAAATTACAAAGTTACATAAAAAATAAAGTTCCATTTTAAAAATATATACTTTCAAGGTTATTGCTTACATATATTTTAAACTTCATGTTAAAATTTGGTACGTTTAAAAAAGTATTTTTACTTTTTACTTTTATATGGATTCTATGTATATTAAAGTGAACAATTCTTCAGATACAAATTTCATTTTAAAAAACCATTACATCAACGTTTTACAAAAATACATCTTCATATCACAATACTTACAAGGGTCAAAAATATATTTAAATAACTAAACAACTTCACAAACATATACATCACATTGCCGTCATTTTTTGACGGGCAAGTCGCTAGTATTTTAATATTTTTTAATAATGTTTGGTAAAGGTCTATATAGGTCTACACTTATATCTAATAGCCTTTTACTACTGAGAAAGCTCAGTCTATTGAGCAAAACACGTTTGGTCTTTTTGTGATTTTATCTTGCCATTTTCTGCCTATATCAGCGTCCTATATACTCTGGCTCTTTCAATTGTTCAATGAGCAGGCTGCCATCTATTTTTGGACTTTACTCATATGGACACCTGAGATTTCAACTGAGAATTGCAACCAAAACTGAGCTGGACTTATGGGGACTATAGCTGATATATAAATGATACAAATACCTCATATGACTGAGGTATTCAAATGTGAGTGCTTTGATTGCTTTTATAATACTTCCTGACTAAACTATTTTTATTGCACCATCTGGCGGTGTGCGCTTCTCTACCCCATTCCCTTTTACTGTACTACTGTACGGTGGAGGGCTTCTATCGCTCTTTTGACCACCATATTATAAATGATTGTTGTGGTGAACTACCTACTCATAATTTCCACAACACAGGCTGAGATCCCGCTCCATGCTGATGATAGCCAGTAAGCTTGAAACGGCTGTACATGGATTGGATACTCAGCCTGTGTTTATTCCAACCTTGGCTTTGCATTAAAGCTGTGTAATACAGCATGCATAAGCTTAAAGGAAGCCATGTTTGATGATGGCTACGGAATGAAGAGCGAGGCATTTGTGGGCATATTTGTGTGTCCTGGCTCAACTTCCCAGAATGCAGTGTAATAACTGTTTTTCTCGGAACTCTGAGCTGGAAGCAGGTTTTTTAACTTGCTTTAGACATTCAAATGTGAACACAGATGTACTTTTTATTTACTGTACTACTGTACGGTGGAGGGCTTCTATCACTCTTTTGCCCACCATATTATAAATGATTGTTGTGGTGAACTACCTACTCATAATTTCCACAACACAGGCTGAGATTCCGCTCCATGCTGATAATAGCCAGTAAGCTTGAAACAGCTGTACATGGATTGGATACTCAGCCTGTGTTTATTCCAACCTTGGCTTTGCATTAAAGCTGTGTAATACAGCATGCATAAGCTTAAAGGAAGCCATGTTTGATGATGGCTACGGAATGAAGAGCGAGGCATTTGTGGGCATATTTGTGTGTCCCGGCTCAACTTCCCAGAATGCAGTGTAATAACTGTTTTTCTCGGAACTCTGAGCTGGAAGCAGGTTTTTTAACTTAACACAGATGTACTTTTTATTTATTTTATATATATATATATATATATATATATATATATATATATATAGGGGTACCTTGGTTCTCGTCCTTAATAATTACATCAGATAACAGAATTTAACTGTACTGAGAGGACTTGAGGGCTCAATGGGATGGTGGCGATGTAGAGGTGGAGAAGATGGAGCGAGGTTATTGCTTGGAACTTTGGTTCTTATAGGCACAGAATACACTTTGGTTCTAGTAAGCACAAGCTACACTTTGGTTCTTGTAAGAACAGGCTGCACATTGTCACTTACAGGCACAGGATGCACATGACACTTACAGGCACAGGATGCACATGACACTTACAGACACAGACAGGCACCAAATTGGCACTTACAGTCACAGACAGGCTGCAGATCAACTCTTATAGGCATATCCACCTTAAATGCACATATCATCATCGTGCTGTGTCTTTGTTGGTGATTCTCTTCTGACCTATCCCTGTTCTCTCCATTTTTCTCCTAGTGCCCTGGTCCGGCATCTGCCTCACATTCCTGACTCCCCTGCTCTCACCGGCTGTCTCCCTTCACCTCTCTCCCATCTCGCAACTCTGGTTCTGCCTGCTTGGCCCTCCCTCTCTTTCCTCTAAGGCTATCTTAGTACCTGGAAGATAAACCAGTTCGGTTTCTGATTGGGTTCATAATCACTCATTTCACACAGGGCTTCCACACTGTGGTGTTAACATTATCTCAGGCTTCCTTCGCTAGTGTCAGTCTGCTTATAGATATGAAGGTAGGGAAAAACTTCTATACCACCGAGACCAAAAATGGCTACCTCTTAGGTCCTTATCAAGCTGCACCCTTTCCTATATGGCGAGTTAATCTTCTTGGCATAGCAACAGGGAAATACATGATCAAAAACTTACTCATCACCAATCTGTCTGCATCCCATAATTTCAGTTTCATCTCTCTGCTTCCCATAATTTGCTCTTTCAATCTGAGGAGAGCTCTCTTCAAAATGCAACGTGAATTACGCAATTAACATCCTCACTAAACTGGGTTGGCGCTGTCAGTCTGATATAGAAAATGCTTTTAAACTCCTGCCAATTTTGCTCCTGATCTCTGGCACCTTCATGAAGTAAAGTGGAAGGATGAAGACTACTTCTTTGCAAGACTCACATTTGGCTCAAAAAGCAGTTTTTTGACAAGTATTCTGAGACCCTCTGTTGGGTTCTCTTGAATATGAAAAAGTGCCCTTACATTATTCATTTCCTCATCATCGAGTCTCCAAATGCCACTCCAGTAAGTCTCTAGATAGTGATGTCGCAAACATAACATTTTCGGTTTGCGAACCGCGAACGCGAACCTCCGCAAATGTTCGCGAACCGGCGAACCCGGCGAACCGCCATAGACTTCAATGGGCAGGCGGATTTTAAAACCCACAGGGACTCTTTCTGGCCACAATAGTGATGGAAAAGTTGTTTTAAGGGGACTAACACCTGGACTGTGGCATGCCGGAGGGGGATCCATGTCAGAACTCCCACGGAAAATTACATAGTTGATGCAGAATCTGGTTTTAATCCATAAAGGGCATAAACCTAACATCCCCCTCCATCATCATCCTCCCCTGTATCTTTTTACCCCCTCCCTCATCATCCTCCCCTGTGTCTCTTTCCCCCCTTCCTCATCACCCTCCCCTGTGTCTCATCCCCCCTCCCTCATCATCCTCCCACCTTCCTCATCCTCCTCCCCTGTATCTATTTAACCCCTCCCTCATCATCCTCCCCTGTGTCTCTTCCCCCCTCCATCATCATGTTTCCCTGTGTCTCTTTCCCCCCTCCCTCATCATCCTCCCCTGTGTCTCTTTTCCCCCTCCCTCATCATCTTCCCCTGTGTCTCTTCCCCCCACCCTCATCATCCTCCCCTGTGTCTCTTTCCCCCCCTTCCTCATCACCCTCCCCTGTGTCTTATCCCCCCTCCCTCATCATCCTCCCACCTCCCTCATCCTCCTCCCCTGTATCTATTTAACCCCTCCCTCATCATCCTCCGCTGTGTCTCTTCCCCCCTCCATCATCATCCTCCCCTGTGTCTCTTTCCCCCCTCCCTCATCATCCTCCCCTGTGTCTCTTTCCCCCCTCCCTCATCACCCTCCCCTGTGTCTCATCCCCCCTCCCTCATCATCCTCCCACTTCCCTCATCATCCTCCCCTGTATCTCTTAACACCTCCCTCATCATCCTCCCCTGTGTCTCTTCCCCCCTCCATCATCATCCTCCCCTATGTCTCTTTCCCCCCTCCCTCATAATCCTCCCCTGTGTCTCTTGCCCCCTCCCTCATCATCTTCCCCTGTGTCTCTTCCCCCCTCCCTCATCATCCTCCCCTGTGTCTCTTTCCCCTTTCCTCATCACCCTCCCCTGTGTCTCATCCCCCCTCCCTCATCATCGTCCCACCTCCCTCATCATCCTCCCCTGTATCTCTTTATCCCCTCTCTCATCATCCTACCCTGTGTCTCTTCCCCACTCCATCATCATCCTCCCCTATGTCTCTTCCCCCCTTCCCTCATCATCCTCCCCTGTGTCTCTTTTCCCCCTCCCTCATCATCTTCCCCTGTGTCTCTTCCCCCCTGCCTCATCATCCTCCCCTGTGTCTGTTTCCCCCCTCCCTCATCATCCTCCCCTGTGTCTCTTCCCCCCTCCCTCATCATCCTCCCCCCTCCCTTGATGATAAGGGGGGAAAGGGACACTGAGATAAGTGTGAGGGGTGTTAGGGTAAGGGGTGTTAGGGATAAGGGTGAGGGGGTTAGGGTGAGGGGTGTTAGGGATAAGAGTAAGGGGTGTTAGGGTGAGGCATGTTAGGAATAAGTGTGAGGGGTGTTAGGTCTAAGGGAGAAGTGTGAGAATGTTAGGGTTAGGTTGATGGGTGTTATGGATAAGTGTGAGGGGTGTTAGGGTTAGGGTAAGGCATGTTAGGGATAAGTGTGATTGGTGTTAGGGTAAGGGATGTTAGGGTTAGGTGTTAGGGTAAAGGCTGTTAGGGATAAGTGTAAGGGGGTATTAGGGTTGGGTGTTAGGGTGAGGGGTGTTAGGGATAAGTGTGAGGGGTGTTAGGGTTAGGGTGAGGGGTGTTATGGATAAGTGTGAGGGGTGTTAGGGTTAGGTGTTAGGGTGAGGGGTGTTATGGATAAGTGTGAGGGGTGTTAGGGTTTGGGTGAGGGGTGTTAGGGATAAGTGTGAGGGGTGTTAGGGTTAGGTGTTAGTGTGAGAAGTGTTAGGGATAAGTGTGAGTGGTGTTAGGGTTAGGGTGAGGGGTGTTATGGATAAGTGTGAGGGGTGTTAGGGTTAGGGTAAGGGGTGTTAGGGATAAGTGTGAGGGGTGTTAGGGTTAGGGTAAGGGGTGTTAAGGATAAGTGTAAGGGGTGTTAGGGTGAGGCATGTTAAGAATACGTGTGAGGGGTGTTAGGTCTTAGGGATAAGTGTGAGGGGTGTTAGGGTTAGGTGTTAGGGTGAGGGGTGTTAGGGATAAGTGTGAGGGGTGTTAGGGTTAGGGTGAGGGGTTTTAGGGATAAGTGTGAGGGGTGTTAGGGTTAGGGTGAGGGATGTTAAGGATAAGTGTAAGGGGTGTTAGGGTGAGGCATGTTAGGAATACGTGTGAGGGGTGTTAGGTCGTAGGGATAAGTGTGAGCGGTGTTAGGGTTAGGGTAAGGGGTGTTAGGGATAAGTGTTAGGGGTGTTAGGGTTAGGTGTTAGGGTGAGGGGTGTTAGGGATAAGTGTGAGGTGTGTTAGGGTTAGGGTGAGGGGTGTTAGGGATAATTGTGAGGGGTGTTAGGGTTAGGTGTTAGGGTGAGGGGTGTTAGGGATAAGTGTGAGGAGTGTTAGGGTTAGGGTGAGGGGTGTTAGGGATAAGTGTGAGGGGTGTTAGGGTTAGGTGTTAGGTTGAGGGGTGTTAGGGATAAGTGTGAGCGGTGTTAGGGTTTGGGTAAGGGGTGTTACGGATAAGTGTGAGGGGTGTTAGGGTTAGTGTAAGGGGTGTTAAGGATAAGTGTAAGGGGTGTTAGGGTAAGGCATGTTAGGAATAAGTGTGAGGGGTGTTAGGTCTTAGGGATAAGTGTGAGGGGTGTTAGGGTTAGGTGTTAGGGTGAGGGGTGTTAGGGATAAGTGTGAGGGGTGTTAGGGTTAGGGTGAGGGGTGTTAAGGATAAGTGTAAGGGCTGTTAGGGTGAGGCATGTTAGGAATAAGTGTGAGGGGTGTTAGGTCGTAGGGATAAGTGTGAGGGGTGTTAGGGTTAGGGTAAGGGGTGTTAGGGATAAGTGTTAGGGGTGTTAGGGTTAGGTGTTAGGGTGAGGGGTGTTAGGGATAAGTGTGAGGGTTGTCAGGGTGAGGGGTGTTAGGGATAATTGTGAGGGGTGTTAGGGTTAGGTGTTAGGGTGAGGGGTGTTAGGGATAAGTGTGAGGGGTGTTAGGGTTAGGTGTTATCGTGAGGGGTGATAGGGATAATTGTGAGGGGTGTTAGGTGTTAGGGTGAGGGGTGTTAGGGATAAGTGTGAGGGGTGTTAGGGTTAGGGTGAGGGGTGTTATGGATAAGTGTGAGGGGTGTTAGGGTTAGGGTAAGGGGTGTAAGGGATAAGTGTTAGGGTGAGGGGTGTTAGGGATAAGTGTGAGGGGTGTTAGGGTTAGGGTGAGGAGTGTTAAGGATAAGTGTAAGGGGTGTTAGGGTGAGGCATGTTAGGAATAAATTTGAGGGGTGTTAGGGTTAGGGTGAGGAGTGTTAAGGATAAGTGTAAGTGGTGTTAGGGTGAGGTATGTTAGGAATAAGTGTGAGGGGTGTTAGGTCTTAGGGATAAGTGTGAGGGTGTTAGGGTTAGGTGTTAGGTTGACGGGAGGTTATGGATAAGTGTGAGGGGTGTTAGGGTTAGGGTAAGGAGTGTTAGGGATAAGAGTGAGGGGTGTTAGGGTTAGGTGTTAGGGTGAGGGGTGTTATGGATAAGTGTGAGGGGTGTTAGGGTTAGGGTGAGGGGTGTTAGGGATAAGTGTGAGGGGTGTTAGGGTTAGGTGTTAGTGTGAGAAGTGTTAGGGATAAGTGTGAGGGGTGTTAGGGTTAGGGTGAGGGGTGTTATGGATAAGTGTGATGGGTGTTAGGGTTAGGGTAAGGGGTGTTAGGGATAAGTGTGAGGGGTGTTAGGGTTAGGGTAAGGGGTGTTAAGGATAAGTGTAAGGGGTGTTAGGGTGAGGCATGTTAGGAATAAGTGTGAGGGGTGTTAGGTCTTAGGGATAAGTGTGAGGGGTATTAGGGTTAGGTGTTAGGGTGAGGGGTGTTAGGGATAAGTGTGAGGGGTGTTAGGGTTAGGGTGAGGGGTGTTAGGGATAAGTGTGAGGGGTGTTAGGGTTAGGGTGAGGGGTGTTAAGGATAAGTGTAAGGGGTGTTAGGGTGAGGCATGTTAGGAATAAGTGTGAGGGGTGTTAGGTCGTAGGGATAAGTGTGAGGGGTGTTAGGGTTAGGGGTGTTAGGGATAAGTGTTAGGGGTGTTAGGGTTAGGTGTTAGGGTGAGGGGTGTTAGGGATAAGTGTGAGGGGTGTTAGGGTTAGGGTGAGGGGTGTTATGGATAAGTGTGATGGGTGTTAGGGTTAGGGTAAGGGGTGTTAGGGATAAGTGTGAGGGGTGTTAGGGTTAGGGTAAGGGGTGTTAAGGATAAGTGTAAGGGGTGTTAGGGTGAGGCATGTTAGGAATAAGTGTGAGGGGTGTTAGGTCTTAGGGATAAGTGTGAGGGGTATTAGGGTTAGGTGTTAGGGTGAGGGGTGTTAGGGATAAGTGTGAGGGGTGTTAGGGTTAGGGTGAGGGGTGTTAGGGATAAGTGTGAGGGGTGTTAGGGTTAGGGTGAGGGGTGTTAAGGATAAGTGTAAGGGGTGTTAGGGTGAGGCATGTTAGGAAGAAGTGTGAGGGGTGTTAGGTCGTAGGGATAAGTGTGAGGGGTGTTAGGGTTAGGGGTGTTAGGGATAAGTGTTAGGGGTGTTAGGGTTAGGTGTTAGGGTGAGGGGTGTTAGGGATAAGTTTGAGGGGTGTTAGGGTTAGGGTGAGGGGTGTTAGTGATAATTGTGAGGGGTGTTAGGGTTAGGTGTTAGGGTGAGGGGTGTTAGGGATAAGTGTTAGGGGTGTTAGGGTTAGGTGTTAGGTTGAGGGGTGTTAGGGATAAGTTTGAGGGGTGTTAGGGTTAGGGTGAGGGGTGTTAGTGATAATTGTGAGGGGTGTTAGAGTTAGGTGTTAGGGTGAGTGGTGTTAGGGATAAGTGTGAGGGGTGTTAGGGTTAGGGTGAGGGGTGTTAGGGATAAGTGTGAGGGGTGTTAGGGTTAGGGTGAGGGGTGTTAGGGATAAGTGTGAGGGTTTTTTGGGTTAGGGTGAGGGTTGTTAGGGACAAGTGTGAGGGGTGTTAGGGTTAGGGTGAGGGGTGTTATGGATAAGTGTGAGGGGTGTTAGGGTTAGGGTAAGGGGTGTTAGGGATAAGTGTGAGGGGTGTTAGGGTTAGGTGTTAGGGTTAGGGGTGTTAGGGATAAGTGTAAGGGGTGTTAGGGTTAGGATGAGGAGTGTTAAGGATAAGTGTAAGGGGTGTTAGGGTGAGGCATGTTAGGAATAAGTGTGAGGGGTGTTAGGGTTAGGGTGAGGAGTGTTAAGGATAAGTGTAAGGGGTGTTAGGGTGAGGCATGTTAGGAATAAGTGTGAGGGGTGTTATGTCTTAGGGATAAGTGTGAGGGGTGTTAGGGTTAGGTGTTAGGTTGACTGGGGGTTATGGATAAGTGTGAGGGGTGTTAGGGTTAGGGTAAGGGGTGTTAGGGATAAGTGTGAGGGGTGTTAGGGTTAGGTGTTAGGGTGAGGGGTGTTATGGATAAGTGTGAGGGGTGTTAGGGTTAGGGTGAGGGGTGTTAGGGATAAGTGTGAGGAATGTTAGGGTTAGGTGTTAGGTTGATGGGTGTTATGGATAAGTGTGAGTGGTGTTAGGGTTAGGGTAAGGGGTGTTAGGGATAAGTGTGAGGGGTGTTAGGGTTAGGTGTTAGGGTGAGGGATGTTAGGGATAAGTTTGAGGGGTGTTAGGGTTAGGGTGAGGGGTGTTAAGGATAAGTGTGAGGGGTGTTAGGGTTAGGGTGAGGGGTGTTATGGATAAGTGTGAGGTGTGTTAGGGTTAGGGTAAGGGGTGTTAGGGATAAGTGTGAGGGGTTTTAGGGTTAGGGTGAGGGTGAGGGGTGTTAGGTTTAGGGTGAGGTGTGTTAAGGATAAGTGTAAGGGGTGTTAGGGTGAGGCATGTTAGGAATAAGTTTGAGGGGTGTTAAGTATTAGGGATAAGTGTGAGGGGTGTTAGGGTTAGGTGTTAAGTTGATGGGTGTTATGGATAAGAGTGAGGGGTGTTAGGGTTAGGGTAAGGGTTGTTAGGGATAAGTGTGAGGGGTGTTAGGGTTAGGTGTTAGGGTGAGGGGTGTTAGGGATAAGTGTGAGGGGTGTTATGGTTAGGGTGAGGGGTGTTAGGGATAAGTGTGAGGGGTGTTAGGGTTAGGTGTTAGGGTGAGTGGTGTTAGGGATAAGTGTGAGGGGTGTTAGGGTTAGAGTGAGGGGTGTTATGGATAAGTGTGAGGGGTGTTAGGGTTAGGGTAAGGAGTATTAGGGATAAGTTTGAGGGGTGTTAGGGTTAGGGTGAGGGGTGTTAAGGATAAGTGTAAGGGTTGTTAGGGTGAGGCATGTTAGGAATAAGTGTGAGGGGTGTTAGGTCTTAGGGATAAGTGTGAGGGGTGTTAGGGTTAGGGTGAGAGGTGTTAAGGATAAGTGTAAGGGGTGTTAGGGTGATGCATGTTAGGAATAAGTGTGAGGAGTGTTAGGTTTTAGGGATAAGTGTGAGGGGTGTTAGGGTTAGATGTTAGGTTGATGGGTGTTATGGATAAGTGTGAGGGGTATTAGGGTTAGGGTAAGGGGTGTTAGGGATAAGTGTGAGGGGTGTTAGGGTTAGGTGTTAGGGTGAGGGGTGTTAGGGATAAGTGTGAGGGGTGTTAGGGTTAGGGTGAGGGGTGTTGGGGGTAAGTGTGAGGGGTGTTAGGGTTAGGTGTTAGGGTGAGGGGTGTTAGGGATAAGTGTGAGGGGTGTTAGGGTTATGGTGAGGGGTGTTATGGATAAGTGTGAAGGGTGTTAGGGTTAGGGCAAGGGGTGTTAGGGATAAGTGTGAGGGGTGTTAGGGTGAGGGGTGTTAAGGATAAGTGTAAGGGGTGTTAGGGTGAGGCATGTTAGGAATAAGTGTGAGGGGTGTTAGGTCTTAGGGATAAGTGTGAGGGGTGTTAGGGTTAGGTGTTAGGTTGATTGGTGTTATGGATAAGTGTGAGGGGTGTTAGGGTTAGGGTAAGGGGTGTTAGGGATAAGTGTGAGGGGTGTTAGGGTTAGGGTGAGGGGTGTTAGGGAAAAGTGTGAAGGGTGTTAGGGTTAGGTGTTAGGGTGAGGGGTGTTAGGGATAAGTGTGAGGTGTGTTAGGGTTAGGGTGAGGGGTGTTATAGATAAGTGTGAGGGGTGTTAGGGTTAGGGTAAGGGGTGTTAGGGATCAGTGTTAGGGTTGTTAGGGTTAGGGTGAGTGGTGTTAGGGATAAGTGTGAGGGGTGTTAGGGTTAGGGTGAGGGGTGTTAAGGATAAGTGTAAGGGGTGTTAGGTTGAGGCATGTTAGGAATAAGTGTGAGGGGTGTTAGGTTTTAGGGATAAGTGAGAGGGGTGTTAGGGTGAGGTGTTAGGTTGATGGGTGTTATGGATAAGTGTGAGGGGTGTTAGGGTTGGGTGCTAAGGTGAGGGGAGGATGAGTATAAGGGGGGAAAGAGACACAGGGGTGTCCTTGCAGCAGAGATCAAAAGAGTCCTTCAGGACTGTATTGCACACTGTGTACAGTAGCCTAGCTATGGTTTTCCCTATTGATAGAGCATCACCTACACTCAGCCTCCTCTCAGTAAGACTGCAAGTTAGTTATGATTCCAAAATGGCTGCTGTCCATGAGGTAGAAGGCTGTGGAAGGGAGTGTATGCTGCTGATTGGCTGGAATGTGTCTGCTGACTGTGAGTTGCAGGGTCAAAGTTTGCTCAATGATAAAGTATAGGGGGCAGGTCGAATATCGCATATGTTCGCAGTTTGCAGCGAACGCGAACATGCTATGTTCGCCAGGAACAGTCCGCCGGCGAACTATTCGCGACATCTCTATCTCTAGAAAATAATATACCTGTTTAATGAACTTTGCATTTTGTATTACTTTGAAAAGATTGAAGGCCCTTCTCATACCCTGGAATTCTTTGGAATCAATTGCCTCCACAAATACATAAAAAAACACCTCCACTGCTAGGAAACAAACTTTGAAAGAGTTGCAAGCTCTCCTGGGCCACTAGAACTATGCTGCTAAAATCCTCACTAGTAGGTCTTTCCTCGGCAACCTCCTTTGAGATCTGACAAATCCTTTCCGGTCCACTCTTCACTATCATCCTTAGGTATGCCTTCATTCACAATCTATCCCTGTGGATCACCTAATTCAAACTTGGAGTAGTTGATCATTTTTGTCTCCAGACCTCATTCAACTTCCCCATGCTGCTTTGTGTTTCCTTCAGATCAGCACTTTAAAGTCCTCTTTAACAATCAGGTTTTCACAGCCAAATGGCCTTCTGATCTCAGAACTGATTCCTCATCAAGACACATATATCCTGTCCTTCCTGTGTCCTTTGCCTGTGGTTCTTCATTGAGTTATTACCCAATACTGTTTATTACAAGATTACCAGAGCCTATTACCACGTCTTCCCTGAGAAGGCTGGCTTCCCACTCCCTAAATTTCAACTATAACCTGTACACTTATCTGCAGTAAGATGTACCTTACTCCACCTCTCCCCAGGGTTCATTATTTCATTCTCTATCATAAGACCACAAGACCTCCAGATCGACACACCAGTCTAAAGTCACTGCAACTTGTCCACATGTTCCTATTCCATCACAGCTTATCTCACCCCTCTATACCACACTTGTCCCCTGCCTCAAATATCTATTCAATCTTTCCCTAAACACTGGCAAGTTTCCATCATACTTAAAACATGCCATAATTACACCTATTCTTGATCCAGCTTCTCCATCTAATTACCGCCCAATCTCTCTACTACGCCTGGTTTCTAAACTGCTTAAACGCATCATCTGCAACTGCCTTTCCCAAATTATTTCCTCTAACTCCCTCCTTGACCCCTTGCAATTTGGCTTCCGGCCCCAACACTTCATAGAGACAGCTCTAATTAAAGTCACTATTCACTTGCTGACCGCAAAGTCTCTATTATTATTATCCTGGATCTCTCTGCTGCCTTTGCTGCCTCTTGGTTCATATCATATCTAGAGAATCAAACATTTAGTGTCTCTTTATCTGGCTCCTCTTTTTTGCCTCGTCCTCTGACTGTTGGTGTACCCCAAGGTTCATTCCTAGGTCTCAACCTTTTCTACATCTATAGTTTCTTGCTTGGCACCCTAATAAATTATTTTGGATTTCAGTATCATCTATATGCAGATGACACCAAATCTACCTATCTGCGCCAGAACTATTTCCACCTCTTCTAGCTCAAGTTGCCAACTGCCTCTGTAGCATATCCTCCTGGATGTCCGTCTGTCAACTCAAGCTGAACATGTCAAAGACTGAGTTCCTCATTTTCCCACCCCTTCCACAGCTTCTACTCCTCACATAGCTTTCACTATTGACAATGATGTCATTATGCCCACCTCTCAAGCCTATTGTCTAGGGTTCCCGGGGGTCTTAGCCGCAATGAGCTCCAAGCTCATTGCAGGGATCCACAGTCAGCAGGACTCAGTGCGAGGCATGCAATACTTTACGATAAGCAATACTTTATGACTTTAACGGCCAAACCTCCAAACTTAAAAGACCACCATAAAATGCCAAATACTTAAAAAAATACCTTACATACTCACACACAGCACAGGGGAGAGCCAGGGAGCCTGTGAGTGAGGTTTCAAGTTAATTTGAGGTATATTTGGCATTTTGTGCCGAACGAAAATCTGCTAAGTGAGAAAAAAAATGGCGGCCGAAAGAACGTAAATGGTTAAAAAGGAGACTGAAGGCAGTAAAAAAGAACCAGAAGACAGTTACACTGAACCCAAGCCAGTAACAATTAACCCAAGCCAGTTACACTTAACCTCAAAAAGGCACCGAAACTACACGGGGGGAGAGAAGAAGTAGATGGGGGGAAAGGCTTGCAATGAGTGCCAAAGATGCTCAGAGGGGGCAAAGCATTGCATTGTGTGACAAACAGCATTCCCAGCCTTAACATTTTCTTGCCATCATTTTTGACAGGCAAGTCGCTAGTAATAATTATAATACTAGTACTTCTCGCCAAAAACTCCAAGCAAATAAATCAACAAGTCAGAAAACTCTTCCAGATCTTCATTGCTCATCACAAAGTTCTTCTTCCCATTACACTCCCAACCTTCATAGCATTTGAGGCTCATTGCACGCAGGACTTCACTCCAATTGAACACTATAAAGACCTAACTCACGAGAGTTCAATTCCATTTGTCACAATTACAGTTCCTTCACAAATCTTTCCTATCTGTACCTCCCGTCAAACTCTTTCTCAAGGGCCATTCTTGTCCTTGTCCTATCCTCCTCTCATCTGTTTGGTCCTCCTGTTTCCATTAATATCATGGCAGCTTCTAAATTGAGTTCTTTGGCATCTTTGGTCTGTTAAGAGCGAACAAATTCACCATTTCCTCTGCTCAAAATAGGTATCTCATTATAAAAGACATCACTGTTATAGACAATCATTTCACCCACAACCTATATTCCTCCAAAATGAGTTGCATCCTCATCACCATCAGTTAATATCCTATTAACAACCCATGGTGCCCAGTAACAACTGTCCTTGATATCCATCTGTCTATTTAACACAAACCTTCTTACCATCCTTTACCCGGTATCTCCAGCCAACTCCACTCTCCACTACCTCCATCTAATACACAAGACTCATACTCACCAGACTCGGTCACAACCCTTTCTCTGGGCACTCCTTTAGAGGCTGCTTCAGTCACTTCCAAAGGTCAAACACCAGTTCACATTATCAAGGCAATGGGCCACTGGAAATATCATTGTTTTAGCAGGTAAATACCAAATCCCAAAACTTAGAGACACTTTCTAAGGACTTAGAGCCTGATTCAATTGCAAGCTCGCATCTCGCGGGATCATGGTCTTATGTCTGCGGGCGTGCTGCGGGCTCCTGTTTGTCTCTGATTCCGTTCATCTTTGATATGGGCCGAAAGCCGACTCCGTAAACCATGCACTCGTTTGTAGCAGTTTAGCGCGGGAATATGATCAATAAAGCAAGACCGTATCCTCCCATTTCAAATTAGCCAGTAGACAATGACTCGCAAACCCTCAAAATACGAAATTATAAACATGAATGCCAATACTGTTCTAATCCATATGGGTGTCCTGATTTGTGTTAACTCATTGATTCCTGATATCGATATCACCCTGAAAATAACACATACAAATAAATACATTTTAGTGCCTATTTGCGAGCTTGAGACTGTTGTGCAATTAATTCTAATGTCTTTCCTCTCTTTCCCCATCATTCTGAGTGTAGAATTGATTTTTTTATTTGCGTTTACACTGCTGCGGATAGGGATTGAAACCCCCTTCCGGGTCCTCTCTAGCATTCATAGGGATTTCTCCTACATTTGCCGATTAACGCTGCTTCTTGTGGAAGTTAAAGATCAAAGGCTTCTGGAGGCTGTAAGTTCGGAGTTTATCCATCGCAAAGTTTTCAAGCCCGTAACCTGTAAACCATCCGGAGACCATAAAAAGATACCAATTGAATAGCAAATTAACTTACGGCCTCACTTACAGGCTCCGGTAACTTATGATTGCTCAATTGAATCAGACACTTAATCAATTGGTTTTTGGCCCTCTATGAAGACCCAGATTCCGTAGCTTCACCACAAAAGATCCACCAATCAGCCACTGTATTTTACTATATTGTAAATGAAGAACACAGAGATTCTCCCCTCCCATGCTGAATTGAACCTTGGGGATTCTCTACTCCCTTGTCGTGAAGGGAATCCCCCCTTTAAGCATCTCTGTGGCATCTAAAAATGAACCCCATAACATGGGGTTCCTTTAAAGACTCTCTTGGTATTACCTATTTACCCCTATACCATGGGGTCCTTAAAAAAACAACCCCCATGGTATATCTAATAACCCCAAACTTTCATAGGGGCCCTTAGAGTACCTCTATGGTAATCTAAATAAACCCTAACTACCATCATTAAAAGACCCCAATGCCATGGTAATCTAAATTAACAATAACTACCATGGGGAACCTTAAAAGACCCCCATGGCAAACTGAAATAAACCCTAGCTACCATGGGGGACCTTAAAGAACCCCCATAGCAATCTAAATTGAACATAGCAATATATATATCGAACCCCAATGGTAAACTAAAATCAACTCCTAATGTGCCATGGGGTGCTCAAGGAACTCCTTGGCAACCTATGTAAGAAAACCTGCACTTATACAATACAATTAAAATGAACACACTAATTACACACAAAAAAATCTAATTACAAAAATAAAACACCCCATAAATAAAAAAAATAAAAAAACAACATTACAAAAAATAGTATTATATAAAAAATATACAGTAATAAAATTTACAAAATTACAATAAAAAAATAAATAAATATAAATAATATAAAAAATTAAACCTGTAAAATAAAATTAGGGTTTATCAATCTAAGAATTCTGATTGGTTAAATAAGAATTCCCACACTAAAAGAGCAAGGTAACGTCTTAAAAATGATTTTGATTGGCTGAAATATGGAGACATATGCCAGCCAATCAGAATGCTCAAAAAGTATTATTTAAGCAGCAAAAATTGACACAAAAGGAAAAAGAAGCGAGGGCACTGGGCGAGGGCCTCAGTCGCTGGCATGGAGCGCCGAAGGCGCTCCATGCCTGCAACTGCGACCCTCTCAAACTTCACGTTGCAACGCAAATAACCCGACACACACATTACGACACTCGCAAACAACATACGACACACGTTCACACACATTATGGCCTCGCAACACTGAGACGCAAGTCGCGAACATTACAAAAATTAAAAACCCAATACATACACACAGCACGTACATAAAAAGTTACCTACAGCAATAGGGAGCATCCCGGACTTCAAAAATGCAACTTACACCTTTAGTTCACTCAAAATAAAAGAGTTTGCACAATAAAAACTTTGATAAGCGACAGAAAAAATGGCCGCCGAACAAAACGAAAATGAGGCTATACACGCAAACACCATACGAGACACGTTACCACACATTACGACCTTGCAAACATCGGACGCAACACGCCGACATACAAACATTTCAAACACAATAAATACACACAACACACACATAAAAAACTTACCTACAGCAAGAGGAACCATCCAGCACCTCAAAAAAACAAGTTACACCTTCATTTAAATAAAAATAAAACACTTTACACACTAATGAAATCGCTAAGCGAGATAAAAAATGGCAGACGAAAAAAACGAAAATGAGGCTATAGCAGTCTCAACACGTAAAACACCACAACACACTCGCAAAACAACACACGAAACTCGAAAACCAACACGAAGCACCGACGGATAATCCGTAAAGATGCATAACACAGATAACCCGCCATTTTACGCCAATGCGGGAGTACACCACTACGGTAACGGTTTCGTCTCGCGCACGCACGCACACTATTATACTGCACACATTCATCACGCTTACACAGCAGCTCCACACCACTAAGGCTGCAGCAACATGAAAACAGATTGTCAGCTCTTCAACACAATGCTTCAAAATAGGTAAAGTATATTCATTTATTAATATATTATATATTTTAGTATTACACACCAAACAGCATTAGCTACCTTACGATTTGATTGCCATCATTTTTTGACGGGCAATTCGCTAGTATTTACATATTAATTGAGGTTGAAAAAAAGACTAAGAACATCATTCAATTCAGCTTTTGGCAGATCCGGGCTTCAGAAATGTAGACCACAAGTTATTTTCAATTGGCGTCTTTTTACAGGCAAGGATCGAGTTACAGGCTCCAGCCTCCGATTTACTGCGATGGTTAAAATCGCAAGTTAATTTCCCTCCAAGCCTTTGATCTTTCAAGGCTGCAACTAAAATCACAAGTCGATATTCAATTGCTCCAATTCCCTCTCGCTAACCAACTCCGTCAAGCCAGCAAATGGCAATAGTCGAACCACAACTTACTGGTACCAAGGAGGTCTGGCAAAGAACTTAATGACATGTCCGGAGCACCTGAAAAGCAAATAAGGTTAGGTCTTAGAATTAACAGCACAACATTCTCAAGATCGCAAATCGGCCCAACAAAATACTTCACTTCATGTTTAATTTCCGTGCTTATCGATCCTGGCAATTAATATGTTAATACATATAATGGAACTTGCATGTAATAGAACATCATATTTACGGATTTAGCAATATTGCATTATATCTGGAATGTGGATCCAATCATAACTCGTAATTCAAGCCCGTAGGACTTCAATGAAAAATGGAGGTTGGATTTCAAAGTCTTATGAGCTTGAACCATGAGTCACGATCGGACCCACATTCCATTGGCTGTTTCTAACCGGGAGTTACGGCCTTGCGTCATTGATCATGTTGAAGCTCGCAAATGCTACTTTCGATAGCATGGATTGCAATGTGTACTATAGGGCCAGGACTTGTGGGCCCGGCTAATTGAATAGCACCATAAGTTGTGGACGCTGCAGGCCTGCATGAGGCCTGCAGACTTATGTCCTATACCTCTATAACTTGAGCCTCCAAATTGAATGAGGCTCTATTAGTCCATCAAGTTCAATATTTTTAGATCTCCTCTGATCTGCAATATGCGGATTAATTGTTAATTGATCCAGAGGAAGGCAACAGAAAAAAAGTGAAAAAAAAGTGAAACTTGCCAAATGTGTCAAAAGGGGAAAGAGAATTCCTTCCTGACCCCAGATACCGGCGATCAGATTTCTCCCTGGATCAAGACTCCCTCTCTAATTATCCAAGATAACCCTGAATGCCCTTTTTATTTAGAAATATATCCAATCCGTTTTTAAAGTTATCTAGCAAATCCTTTGTCAACACCTCCTTTGGTAGAGAATTCCATAATTTAACCACCCTTACTGTGATGAACCCATTTCTTTTTTGAGTGTGCAATCTTTTTACTCCTAGCCTCAAAGGATGTCCTCTTGTCAGTTGAAAACCTCTTGGCACAAAAAGTTAATTTGACAAAGCCTTATATTGACCCTGGATATATTTATATAAGGTAATTATATCCCCTCTTAGACACCTTTTCTCTAGAGAAAATAAGTTTAATTTGGTTAGTCTTTCTTCATAACTCCCCTCCATTCCCCTTATTAGTTTTGTTGTCCTTCTCTGTACTTTTTCCAGCTCTAAAATATCCTTTTTATGAAGGGGTGCCTAACGTTGTACTCCAACTGAGGGTGTACTAGGGATTTGTATAGTGGCAGAATTATATTTGCTTCCCTGGCTTCTATACCCATATTAATACATGCTATTATTTTACTTGCCTTGGCAGCTGCTGCTTGGCATTGAGCACTGTTATCTAAGTAGTGGTCCGCAAGTACTCCCAAATTCCTTTCAATATCTGATATCCCTAGATTGTCTCCATTTAGGTTATAAATTGCATGATTGCTTTTCCTTCCCAGATGCATAACTTTACATTTATTTGTATTAAATCTCATCTGCAATTAAATTGCCCATTTCTCTAATTTATGCAAATCCCTTTGGAGGGAAAGTACATAGTACTACGTCTAAGTCATCAATAAATATGTTTAAAAGGAGAGGACCTAATACGTAACTCTGAGGAACCCACTGACCTTATTAGTCCAAACTATGTTCCATTTACAACTACTCTTTGCTTCCTGTCTTTTAGGCAGCTCTCAATCCATGAGCAGATATTTAAGGCAATTCCTGAATCCCTTAGTTTGCATAGTAGTCTTCCATGTGGCACTGTTTTAAAAGCATTTGCAAAATCCATAAAGACTACATCCACTGAGTTGCCTTGATCAAAGTCCCTACTAACTTCCTCATAGAAACTAATTTGATTTGTTTGACATGACCTATCCTTCATAAATCCACGTTAACACTTACTTATAATCCTGTTCAAAAAGACATATCACATATATAGTTGTGGGCAAGCATACGAGTTGTTGCTAATGCTTGCAGGCTCGCGTAGCGAGCCACGGCCCTCGCAAAGCGAGGGCCTCAGTTGCTGGCATGGAGCGCCAAAGGCGCTCCTTGCCAGCAACTGCGACCCTCGCAAACTTTACGTCGTAACGCAAACAAAATACGAGACACGTTACCACCCATTACGACCTCGCAAAAAACGACCGCAACACACACACATCAAGACATCAAAAATACAACAAATACACAACAAATACATAAAAAGCTTACCTACAGCAAGAGGAAGCATCCAGGACCTCGAAAACTAAAGTTACACCTCAATTTAAAATAAAATTAAAGCAGTTTAGACACTAAAAAATTCTCTATGCGAGAGAAATAATGGCCGCCGAAAAAAACGAAAACGAGGCTACAGCAGTCTAAAAACGTAAAACACCACCAAATACCTATGTATTTGCCGAAAAACACCTACGAGATTAGAAAACAAGGACACAACCAGTGCAATACCAAAAACATTACAAACACAACCAATACAAACAACAAACACATAAAAAGGTTACTCACAGCAAGAAGGGCACCGGGGACCTCTGCAAGTGAAGTTACACCTTCATTTAACCACAAATTTCGGAGTTTAGAGACCCGAAAATCACCTAAGCGAGAGAAACAATGGCCGCCGAACAAAACGAAAACGAGGCTAAAGGTCCCTAATCACGCAATACACTACCATAAACACGCAAAACACCACCAAACACCTACGGATATTCCGAAAAAGACCACCAAACAGCTACGCATATTCCGAAAAACTTGCACGACATAGAAAACTAATATTACGAAAAACTTGCACGACATAGAAAGCAAACAACGCTACATCAGACACATTATATACACCAAACACCCTTAGCTCACTTACACTTTCATTGCCGTCATTTTTTGACGGGCAATATTCTAGTTCTTATATATTATCCCTAGAGATGTCGTGAATAGTTCACCGGCGGACTGTTCCCGGCGAACATAGCATGTTCGCGTTGGCGGCGAACTGCGAACATATGCCATATTCGACCCATCCCCTATACTTTATCATTGAGCAAACTTTGACCCTGCAACTCACAGTCAGCAGACACATTCCAGCCAATCAGCATCATACCCTGCCTTCCACACCCTTCTACCTCATGGACAGCAGCCATTTTGGAATCATAACTAACTTGCAGTCTTACTGAGAGGAGGCTGAGTGTGGTGATACTGCATCAATAGGGAAAACCATAGCTAGGCTACTGTACACAGTGTGCAATACAGTCCTGAAGGACTCTTTTGATCTTTGCTGCAAGGACACCCCTGTGTCTCTTCCCCCCCTTATCATCATCCTCCCCTCAACTTAGCACCCAACCCTAACACCCCTCACACTTATCCCTAACACCTAACCCTAACATCTCTCACCCTAACACCTAACCCTAACACCCCTTACACTTATCCCTAACACCCCTCACCCTAACACCTAACCCTAACACCCCTTACACTTATCCCTAACACCCCTCACCCTAACACCTAACCCTAACACCCCTCACACTTATCCCTAAGACCTAACACCCCTCACACTTATTCCTAACATGCCTCACCCTAACACCCCTCACCCTAACACCTAACCCTAACACCCCTCACACTTATCCCTAACACCCCTCACCCTAACCCTAACACCCCTCACACTTATCCCTAACACCCCTTACCCTAACCCTAACACCCCTCACACTTATCCCTAACACCTAACCCTAACATCCCTCACCCTAACACCTAACCCTAACACCCCTTACACTGATCCCTAACACCCCTTACACTAACACCCCTCACACTTATCCCTAACACCCCTCACACTTATCCCTAAGACCTAACACCACTCACATTTATTCCTAACATGCCTCACCCTAACACCTAACCCTAATACCCCCTTACACTTATCCCTAACAGCCCTTACCCTAACACCTAACCCTAACATCCCTTACCCTAACACCCATCACACTTTTCCCTAACACCCCTTACCCTAACCCTAACACCCGTCACACTTATCTATAACACCCATCAACCTAACACCTAACCCTAACATTCTCACACTTATCCCTAAGACCTAACACCCCTCACATTTATTCCTAACATGCCTCACCCTAACACCTAACCCTAATACCCCCTTACACTTATCCCTAACAGCCCTTATACTAACACCTAACCCTAACATCCCTTACCCTAACACCCATCACACTTATCCCTAACACCCCTTACCCTAACCCTAACACCCCTCACACTTATCCATAAAACCCATCAACCTAACACCTAACCCTAACATTCTCACACTTATCCCTAAGACCTAACACCCCCCACACTTATCCCTAACACCCCTCACCCTAACACCTAACCCTAATACCCCCTTACACTTGTGAAAGAGACACAGGGGAGGATGATGATGGAGGGGGGAAGAGACACAGGGGAGGATGATGAGGGAGGGGGTAAAGAGATACAGGGGAGGATGATGAGGGAGGTGGGAGGATGATGAGGGAGGGGGGATGAGACACAGGGGAGGGTGATGAGGAAGGGGGGAAAGAGACACAGGAGAGGATGATGAGGGAGGGGGTAAAGAGATACAGGGGAGGATGATGATGGAGGGGGATGAAAGAGTCCCTGTGGGTTTTAATATCCACCTGCCCATTGAAGTCTATGGCGGTTCGCCGGGTTTGGCGGTTTGCAAACATTTGCGTCGGTTTGCGTTCGCGGTTCGCGAACCGAAAATTTTAAGTTCGCGACATCACTAATTATCCCTTATTAACCCCTCTGAAAGCTTTCTCACTACAGAAGTGAGGCTTACAGGGTCTATAATTCACCGCATTTCCACTTGCTCCCTTCTTAAATATAGGTATAACATCTGCTTTTCTCCAGTCATCTGATAACGACCCTGTGTTGAGTCTTGAAAAATTAGATATTATGGTTTGGCTATTTCAGAACCCAGTTCCCTCAGTACCCCTGGATGTATTCCATCAGGACCCAGGGCTTTATTAACATTTATTATTTTCAATCTCTTTTGGATTTCTTCCTGTGTTAACCAATTATTTGGTGAAGGTAAAGTAGCCCCATTATGTTGCAGTGACCCAACCACTGGTACCTCCCTTGTATAAACCAAAGAAAAAAACCTGTTTAGCTCATCTGATTTTCCTGGTCACTAATTATCAGATGGCCTGTGTCACATTGTAATGTTTCTTTAACTTCCTTCCTGGCCTTCTTCCCATTAATATATATTATAAAATATTTTAGGGTTAGTCTTAATCTCCTTTGCAACTAATTTTTCATTTTCTATTTTAGCCAGTCTTATAGCCCTTTTGCAAGCCTTGTTGACTTCCCTACATAACTGTTCCATTTCTGTCAGTTATGTATTCTGCTACACCACATAAAGTAGATCAGTAGAAACTAAACTGTGAGCTTTATCTATAGCATAATTGCATATAAACAGTGTGTAGAATAGTGACCTCAATACAACTCACACTAACCTGTATCACTCGGGGAGACAGTTCTAGTAGAGGAAGAGTTTATGTTTTTTACAAATATAGGACCTCATTCAATTGCAATTTTGCCAATTGAATAGGACTCTAAATAAGCACATAATATATATTTTTAAAATACGTTTTTAGTTAGTGAAAACCTTGCTTTTGGATAGATGCTTAATAACTGAAAACTTATTAAAAAAATATATGTTATGTGCTTATTTAGACCCCTATTCAATTGGCAAAATTGCAATTGAATGAGGGCCATAGTATTTAATGCTACTTTACATATAAATTCCTAGATGACACCGTACACAAGT
Source organism: Discoglossus pictus (assembly GCA_027410445.1). Taxonomy (NCBI): domain Eukaryota; kingdom Metazoa; phylum Chordata; class Amphibia; order Anura; family Alytidae; genus Discoglossus; species Discoglossus pictus. Next base: position 47,411,858 of record CM050171.1, on the reverse strand, counting down.
CAAAATATATAGAATTATAGTTTTGAAAAATAGAGGTTGTACAGACAGAATGGATTGCTTAATCAGTGGGGAAAAAAGGACCTTTGAGTGCATTGTTTGGGCTATTATATCCATTTGTACCTGTATGTAGGAGATTCTAATGTGTGAGATTTATTTCAGTTATTCAATTATGTGTTTTATTCTTCCTAAATAGTATTGCACACACTAGAAAATATTAAAATTGCTTTCTAGATCAAAGCAAGAAATGCAGGGAACCATACCTATAATTAATTTATCTTCACTTTCCAAAAATAAAAACAAATGTAAGAGATTATGGCTAAGCCAAATATTTTATCACACAAAGGGAAAGATCTTAAGAGCTAGATCAAAAGGAAAAAAATGCATTTAAAGATTACAATAATAAAATCTTAGCAAACATTCTAGTTTTGCAGGTAACACTTTTCAAAATTGTTTAGATAAAAACTTCTCTACCATCATATTAGCTTTTGAGGGAAATAAAAAAGCTGGGGTAGCAGTATGCATACATAAAAATACTTCCTTGCAAATAGAATCCACAACAAGATACACAAATGGCAGATTCATAATCCTAGATGGGAACACTGTTCAAACTTTAACAATAGTAAATGTTTATGCACCAAACACAAACAGAAAATAATTATTGAATAGACATATAGCTCTATATAATTCCCCCAATGTTAAACCTCTTAGCCCGTAATGGAGCCCGCTAGAATTCCGGCTATTAAATTGGCCTCTGACAGCTACCCGCAAACGATCTGTAGGTTACAGGCGGAAAAAACCCTACGAGCTGTTGAAATTGGGACTCCATTGCCACAAAGCCTTTGATCTGTCAAGCCTGTAAATTTTACGTTCGCAAATCGCTATTAAATTGCTACAAATCCACTGGCGTTCAAACCTGTAAACCGGAGCCAAAAAGCCTACGGGTACTAGAGAGGACGCGCAAGGGGGTTAAAGTCCTATCCTTAGCACTATAAGTGCAAATATCAACACACTACTGTATTTGTAATTAAAGGGAAAGTGATGTTAGGTATTAAAATTAATTGCGCAACATTTCAAGCTCGCAAATCGGCAATATGAAATACTTTATTTTATGTTTAACTTCTGTGTTATATTGATCCCAGCAATCAATGTGTTAATACATATAATGGACATTGCATGGACTAGAATATATTTTTTACTGATTTATTAATATTGCATTATTTCTGGATACCGGTCCGATTGTAACTCACTATTCAAACTCGTAAGAGATTGAAATATTACCTCCATTTTTCATTGACGTAATGATGAAGATCTCTTTTACATTGGCTAAATTTAAACACTTAACTACGGGTTTGACTAATTGATCATGTTCACGGCTGCACATGCAACGTGCGCAAGAATAGTTTACAGGTTTGGATGTCTGTTGCCAGCTTGGCTAATTTAATCGCTCTAACTCAAATTTGGAATTTAATATGTCCCTTGGTGAGAAGGTTCTAAATATTAAGTTAGGTATAACTTAACAACAACAACCTCATTATGGGAGGTGATTTTAATTTAGCTCTAACGAACTACCTAGATCTAGATACATATTAAATAAACACCCAATATTAACAAAGCAAACATTACATGTTTATCACACTGGCTACAAATACTGAATATCCATGATTCCAGGAAATGCCAATATCATGATAGACCAACAGTTACTACAACAAGTTGTAATGACTTACATTCCTAATATAGTATGGTTGGATTATGCCGTTATTTAGGCTTCATTAACTAACAAACATTTAGTCACCAAGTCAGTCCGGTAACTGGCACAATAATAAAAGCTCCCAATGTTAGACTATTAATTAATAAGGAAATAAAAAATAATTTTGACATTATTATTTTGATATTATTAATGACACAGACCAAATGAATCCAATTAAAATATGGGAAGCTATTAAATCTTTAATTCAAGGCACATTAAATAGCATATCTTCATATAAAAACAAATTAAAATGTAAAAAATGTAAGTCCTAACAACTGAACCCAATCAATTGGCCATAGAACATTTATAGATAGAAAAGTTTATACTTTTAGCAAAAATCAATAAAAACAGAGGATAACTGAATGTTCTGTTAACATCATTAAGATGCACAAAACAACATTATTATATACAGACTGATAAGCTTAATATTATGCTGGCCAGAGGAGATCTAAAAAGGTTAAATTTATCTTTTCAATCTTATTTACCATGCAACTACATAACAAATACATTTATTCAGTGAATTAAAGATTAATAGGGTAACATACTCCACCTGCCGCAACAGATCTTTGAACAACTTAACAATATTTCTGAAAATCTGTATAAAAATAATAAAGCACAAGTTGCTACAGAACAAGTTTCTCGGATTTTAAAATCACTTGAATTACCAAAACTCACAATAGACCAGGCTGAAGAGATAGCAAAGATAGCTAATTAGTCAATGAGAGATCAGTGATGCTATGAAGAGCTTAAAAAATGGTAAAGCTCCAGTGTAACGCCGCCAGATTTGGGGGACTACGCTCACCCCAATTCTCTCTCTCTATATGGGTCGCAACTGTTTGTTAAGATCTCAACACCAGCAGACACTTCAGATGACAGCATCATTTCTGAAGAGACAGGCACCATCAGACCCCCTTTCTTAGGATCTAAGGATTACACACCATGTACCTTTGATTAATACAAGCAAACTCCAACACCATCTTTGTTTTGTCCCAGTAATGCCATCCACTGATCTGTAAGAGCTGCTGCCAAGTTCTCCTCCATGATAACATGATGTGCTCTCCACTCCATCAGCCTTGTGATCTGGTTCCTTTTCTCCTGAATAACCTCTGCTCTGCAGGCAATCAGGGAGCTGGTTTGATAGCGCTGGACAAATCGCCTGACAGCCTCTGCATCTCTTCCAAGCCTCTAAAAGTACTTGATTTCAATCTTGGATAAGTTTTCATATGCCATCCTGGCTGCTGGCAAAAATGCTTGAGATCTCCCACCAATGCCACCAGCTGTCAAGCCCGCCAGATTTGGGGGACTCCGCTCACCCCAATTCTCTCTCTCTCTATGGGTGGAAACTTTTTGTTCAGATCTCGATACCAGCAGACGCTTCAGATGACAGCATCATTTCTGAAGAGACAGGCACCATCAGACTCCTTTTCTTAGGATCTAAGTATGACACGCCATGTACCTTTGATTAGTACAAGCAGACTCAGACACCACCTTTGTTTTGTCCCAGGAATGCCATCCACTGATCCGTAAGAGCTGCTGCCAAGTCTTCCTCCATGACAAAGTGATGTGCTCTCCGCTCCATCAGCCTTGTTATCTCAATTGTTTTCGCCTGAATAACCTCTGCTCTGCAGGCAATCAGGGAGCTGGTTTGATAGCGCTGGACAAATTGCTTGATGGCCTCTGCATCTTCTCCAAGCCTCTGAAAGTAATTGATTTCCCTCTTGGATAAGTTTTCATATGCCATCCTGGCTGCGGGTAAAAACGCTTGAGATCTCCCACTGATGCCACCAGATGTCAAGCCTTCCAGATTTGGGGTACTACGCTCACCCCAATTCTCTCTCTCTCTCTATGGGTCGCAACTTTTTGTTCAGATCTCGACACCAGCAGACACTTCCGATGACAGCATCATTTCTGAAGAGACAGGCACCATCAGATCCCTTTTCTTAGGATCTACGTATGACACGCCATGTACCTTTTATTAGTACAAGCAGACTCAGACACCACCTTTGTTTTGTCCCAGGAATGCCATGCACTGATCCATAAGAGCTGCTGCCAAGTCCTCCTCCATGACAACGTAATGTGCTCTCCGCTCCATCAGCCTTGTGATCTGGTTCCTTTTCGCCTGAATAACCTCTGCTCTGCAGGCAATTAGGTAGCTGGTTTGATAGCGCTGGACAAATTGCCTGACGGCCTCTGCCAGATTTGGGGGACTCCGCTCACCCCACTTCTCTCTCTCTCTATGGGTGGCAACTTTTTGTTCAGATCTCGACACCAGCAGACACTTCAGATGACAGCATAATTTCTGAAGAGACAGGCACCATCAGATCCCTTTTCTTACGATCTAAGTATGACATGCCATGTACCTTTGATTAGTACAAGCAGACTCCGACACCACCTTTGTTTTGTCCCAGGAATGCCATCCACTGATCCGTAAGAGCTGCTGCCAAGTCCTCCTCAATGACAATGTAATGTGCTCTCCGCTCCATCAGCCTTGTGTTATGGCTCCTTTTCTCCTGAGTGACCTCTGCTCTGCAGGCAATCAGGAAGCTGGTTTGATAGCACTGGACAAATTGCCTGACGGCCTCTGCATCTCCTCCAAGCCTCTGAAAATACTTGATTTCCCTCTTGGATACGTTTCCATATGCCATCCTGGCTGCTGGTAAAAATTCTTGAGATCTCCCACCGATGCCACCAAATGTCACGCTCGCCAGATTTGGGGGACTATGCTCACACCAATTCTCTCTCTCTCTCTATGGGTCGCAACATTTTGATCAGATCCCGACACCAGCAGACACTTCAGATGACAGCATCATTTCTGAATAGACAGGCACCATCAGACCCTTTTTCTTAGGATCTAAGTATGACATGCCATGTACCTTTGATTAGTGCAAGCAGACTCCGACACCACCTTTGTTTTGTCCCAGGAATGCCATCCACTGATCCTTAAGAGCTGCTGCCAAGTCCTCCTCCATGACAACGTAATGTGCTCTCCGCTCCATCAGCCTTGTGATCTGGTTCCTTTTCTCCTGAATAACCTCTGCTCTGCAGGCAATCAGGTAGCTGGTTTGATAGCGCTGGACAAATTGCCTGACGGCCTCTGCCAGATTTGGGGGACTCGGCTCACCCCACTTCTCTCTCTCTCTATGGGTAGCAACTTTTTGTTCAGATCTCGACACCAGCAGACACTTCAGATGACAGCATAATTTCTGAAGAGACAGGCACCATCAGATCCCTTTTCTTAGGATCTAAGTATGACATGCCATGTACCTTTGATTAATACAAGCAGACTCAGACATCACCTTTATTTTGTCCCAGGAATGCCATCCACTGATCCGTAAGAGCTGCTGTCAAGTCCTCCTCCATGACAAAGTGATGTGCTCTCCGCTCCATCAGCCTTGTGATCTGGTTCCTTTTCTCCTGAATAACCTCTGCTCTGCACGCAATCAGGGAGCTGGTTTGATAGCGCTGGACAAATCTTCTGATGGCCTCTGCATCTTCTCCAAGCCTCTGAAAGTACTTGATTTCCCTCTTGGATACGTTTCCATATGCCATCGTGGCTGCTGGTAAAAATTCTTGAGATCTCCCACCGATGCCACCAGATGTCACGCTCGCCAGATTTGGGGGACTCCGCTCACCCCACTTCTCTCTCTCTCTATGGGTGGCAACTTTTTGTTCAGATCTCGACACCAGCAGACACTTCAGATGACAGCATAATTTTTGAAGAGACAGGCACCATCAGATCCCTTTTCTTAGGATCTAAGTATGACATGCCATGTACCTTTGATTAGTACAAGCAGACTCAGACACCACCTTTGTTTTGTCCCAGGAATGCCATCCACTGATCCGTAAGAGCTGCTGTCAAGTCCTCCTCCATGACAAAGTGATGTGCTCTCCGCTCCATCAGCCTTGTGATCTGGTTCCTTTTCTCCTGAATAACCTCTGCTCTGCACGCAATCAGGGAGCTGGTTTGATAGCGCTGGACAAATCTTCTGATGGTCTCTGCATCTTCTCCAAGCCTCTGAAAGTACTTGATTTCCCTCTTGGATACGTTTCCATATGCCATCCTGGATGCTGGTGAAAATGCTTGAGATCTCCTACCGATGCCACCAGGTGTCACGCCCGCCAGATTTGGGTGACTATGCTCACCCCAATTCTCTCTCTCTCTATGGGTCACAACTCTAAACACCAGCAGGCCCTTCAGATGACAGCATCATTTTTGAAGAGACAGGCACCATCAGACCCCTTTTCTTAGGATCTAAGTATCACACGCCATGTACCTTTGATTAGTACAAGCAGACTCAGACACCACCTTTGATTAGTGTGTCCAAAATCAGACTGCCCTTCTTTATTGTTAGGGAGATATATTAAAAAAACTGAAAGATGACACAAAACACCAAAGACTTCCCCCTAGTTCTAGCCCATCCTCCTAGGAAAATAGCTTGCTATCCCCCCTCACCCACATGATTTCCAGATGTATTACACATTTTCTCTCCCATAAAACTAGCTCCCCATTTCATGACTAAAGCCAGATCCCTCTATAGATCTGGAAATCATGTGGGTGAGGGGGGATAGCAAGCTATTTGCCCGTGGAAGGTGATTAGGAATTGAGCCATGGAGGCTATGCCCAAAATTGTGTGCCCATTGGAATTGGAAGAAATGTGGACTATGGGGCAATTACAGTTCTGACACACAAGGGAAATCAGTGTGGTTAGAAGTTTGTCCAGCAGGACAAATTCCTTGGCCACACTAGGATAGTGGAAGGTAGCTGTTATGAACAGAAGGGCCCACTGAACTGTTTGGGGTTCATCAGTTATTATATGTGTGTTCAGAAGGTACTAACAACTTGCTTAACAGTCATAACTGGGATATTCAAAAGGTTAAATAAGTCTAAAGATTTTATATGGCCCTGCGATAGTCCACATGTGAAGGCTCTGGCTTTAGTCATGAAGGGGGGAGCTAGTTTTATGGCTCTGCAAGAGGAGAAAAATGTGTAATTAGAACAAGAAAGCCATGTGGGTGAGGGGGTAGAAAGCTATTCACCTAGGAGGATGGGCTAGAACTGGGGGGAAGTCTTTGGTGTTTTGTGTCGTCTTTCTGTGTTTTTATATATCTCTGTAACAATAAAGAAGTGCCAGTCTGATTTTGGACACACTACACCAAGGTGGTGTCGGAGTCTGCTTGTACTAATCAAAGGTACATGGTGTGTGATACTTGCTCTGGAGGGCCATAGCTAGTGCTGCTTTATTATATATATATTTTTTTGTTAAAAAAAACCTTTTTGTTTTTGTTTATAACAAAATGGCACACTGAGACTGATCCCCGGTCCACCATGCAACTAACCCCTGGGATCGGGACCCCCAGACCCTCTGCGATGCCCCTGTGCCACCATCAATAAAAAAACCAATTACAAATAGGCGCAAGATCACTGACATGGATGCAGAGCAGCGAGGGATGACAAGGGCACCAGGTAAAAGTGGGAACATGGCAGGGCTGGTGGGGAAGAGGGGCAAGGCCAGGCCTAGATACCACCCGGATAATATATTTTTTATAAACATATATTATGCTGTGTGTATATACTAAAAAATATCTATAATATATTATATACACAGATGAGAACAAGCACAATCAATCAGTAAAAATCCACACATGCCACCATCTTTTAGAGGATGTAAAGAATTGGCCATTCATATATCGTGGGAATGCCTAAAACTCAAACAATTTGGAGAACAATACAAGAAATTCTAAAAAATATATTTGCTAATGAATTAAATGTAGTCCCAGTAATAATACAATTGAATTTACCTTTGGAAGGTATAGGGAGAGATGACCAAAAACTAGTTATACATACATTAACTTATATATAATAGCAGCTCACTGGCAGCCAAAAAACAATCCCCAACATTAGCCAACGGGAAAAAAAAGATTTGGCAAATTCCGATTTAACAAAATCACATATATATAGTTGTGGATCTTGCGACTGTCTGGAATGTTTGCGATGTTGGTAACGCAGTTGCAACCTCGCAAAGTGAGGTGAGGCAGCGACGCCCTCACACATGCGAGCCTCGCAAAGCAAAGCGAAGCAGCCGCACAGCCAGATGTCTAGGGAGGTAGCTGGGTCCTCCTGTTCCCCCTGATTCCCCTTATGAGTTGGCAAACACCAACAGATTTTCCATATTGAGTGAAACTGTTGGGGATGTCCATTCAGGAAATTGCAATGCCAGATAGAGCTGTTCCCTCTAACAGTCGGGAGAACAGCTACTGGAGGAGAGGGAGTGCAGAATAGGCAGAGCAACAGACAGGTTTTAGTTCTAGGGGACTCTATTATTAGGAAGGTAGGCAGGGTGATTTGTCACCCAGATCCCAGCAATCGAACAGTATGCTGTCTCCCAGGTGTTCGGTGTCGGCATGTTGTGGATCAGGAAGATAAATAATTGGGAGGGGCTGGAAATGAACTGGCAGTCTTGGTATATATTGGTTCCAATGACAAAGTTAGTGCAAGATGGAGATTCCTAAAGAATGATTTTATAGAACTTGGTAATAAGCTGAAGGCAAGGACCTCCAAGGTAGTATTTTCCGAGACACTACCAGTGCCATGTACTAGCCCAGGAAGACAGAAGGAGCTTATGGAGGTTAATGGAGGTTAATGCATGGCTAAAAAAGTGGAGTTTGGGTTTTTAGAGCACTGGGCTGACTTCTAACTTGGGTACAATCTCTATAGTAGTGATGGATTGCACCTTAATGAAGAGGGAGCTGGTGTGCTAGGGGAAAGGATGGTAGAATGGCTGGGGGAGTTTTTAGACTATGAGTTGGGGGGAGGCACTAGATAGAAGTAATGGAGTAGAAAGTGTAGAGGGGATAAGAAACAAATGAACTAGTCAAAGGGGAGGAAATGAGGGAAGCGTTAGTATAGTCAATAGGGATATATTGTTAAGTAACTCAAGTACAGTGGCAGGCACTTCAGAACTACACACTTATGGTGTATGCTCGCTAATGCCAGAAGCTTGCCAGGAAAAATGGAAGAGTCTGAATTATTAGCAGCTAATGAGAAATGGGATGTAATAGGCATTACTGAAATGTGGTATGATGAATCTCATGACTGGACTGTTAATCTGGATGTTATGACCTATTTAGGAAAGATAGGGGAAATAGTAAAAGAGGAGGAAGGATTTGTCTGTATGTTAAGCTTGAATTTAAGACTATAGTCAGAGAAGATATTTATGGTGAAACAAGCTATAATGTTGAATATTTGTGGGTAGAGTTAAATAGTGAAGGAGCAAATTCAAAATGAATATTAGTAGGAGTATGCTATAAACCCCTAAATATAATTGAACGTGAGGAAATACAATGATTGTTACAGATTGGAAATGCAGCTAAGCATGGGCAAGTTCTAATAATGGGAGATTTTAATTACCCTGAAATAAACTGGATAAATGAGACCAGCAGTACATCTAAGGAGAGTAGGTCTTTGAGTACACTCAGGGATCATTATCTGGCCCAGGTTATACAAGAGCCTACTAGAAATTAAGCTATCTTAGATTTAGTCATCACAAATAATATTGATATAGTATCAAATGTTGGAATAGGGCAACCTTTTGGAAACTGATCACAACACAGTCTCATTTGATATTGAATTAAAAAAACAAAATTTTAAGGGGCCAACAAAAACTCTTAATTTTAAAAGGGCAGATTTTAACGGTCTAAGGGCAGCAATACAAAGTATAGACTGGGACAGAGAACTGATAGGTAAAAACACTGAAAATAAATGAATAACATTTAAATCTTTACTAAATATACAGACACATCAGCATATACCATGTGGGAATAAAAGTAAAAGGAGTAAATCCCATCCAATGTGGCTTAACAATGATTTAAAGATCAAGATACAGAGTAAAAAACAGGCATTTAAATTATACAAACAAGAGGGGATAGAGACTGCTTTACGGGAATACAAGGAAATCAACAAGGCTTTCAAAAGTGCTATTAGAGTGGCTAAAATAGAAAATGAAAAATGTATTGCAAAAGAGAGTAAGACTAACCCTAAAATATTTTTTAAGTATATTAATGGGAAGAAGGTGAGGAAGGAAGCTATAGGAACATTAGTATGTGAAACAGGCAGTCGGAAAATTAGTGACCAGGAAAAGGCAGATGAGCTAAATAGGTTCTTTTCTTCGGTATACACAAGGGAGGTACAAGTGGTTGGGACACTGCAACATAATGGGGTTACACTACCTTTGCCAAATAATTGGTTAACACAGGAAGTAATCCAAAAGAGGTTGGAAAAAATAAATGTTAATAAAGCCCCGGGTCCTGATGGAATACATCCAAGGGTACTAAGGGAACTGGGTTCTGTAAAAGCCAAACCATTATATTTAATTTTTCAAGATTCACTCAACACAGGGTCTCTACCAGATGACTGGAGAAAAGCTGATGTGATACCTATATTTAAGAAAGGAGCAAGAGCAAATCCGGGGAATTATAGACTAGTGAGCCTCACTTCTGTAGTGGGGAAGCTTTTAGAAGGGTTAATAAGGGATAATATACAAGAATATGTCTATTTGAACAGGATTATAAGTATGAGTCAACATGGATTTATGAGGGATAGGTCATGTCAAACAAATCTAATTAGTTTCTATGAGGAGGTTAGTAGGAACCTGGATCAAGGCAACTCAGTGGATGTAGTCTTTTTGGATTTGCAAAGGCTTTTGATACAGTGCCACATGGGAGACTATTGGGCAAACTAAGGAATGCAGGAATTGCAGTAAATATCTGCTCATGGATTGAGAGCTGGCTAAAAGACAGGAAGCAAAGGGTTGTTGTAAATGGAACATACTCCGATTGGACTTATGTGGTAAGTGGGGTTCCTCAGGGTTCAGTATTTGGTCCTCTCCTTTTTAACATATTTATTAATGACTTAGAGGTGGGATTGGAGTGTGGGGTCTCCATTTTCGCTGATGACACAAAGTTGTGCAAGGTAATTAAATCAGATAATAATGTGCTTTCCCTCCAAGGGGATTTACATAAAATTGAGGAATGGGCATCTAAATGGCAGATGAGATTTAATACGAATAAATGTAAGGTTATGCATCTGGGAAGGAAAAATAGCCATGCAATTTATAATCTTAATGGAGCAAATCTAGGTGTATCAGATATTGAAAGGGATTTGGGAGTGCTTGTGGACAACCACCTTGGTAACAGTGCTCAAAGCCAAGCAGCAGCTGCAAAGGCCAATAAAATATTAGCATGTATTAAGAAGGGTATAGAAGCCAGGGAAGCAAATATAATTCTGCCACTATACAAATCTCTAGTACGCCCTCATTTGGAATATGGAGTACAATTTTGGGCACCACTTCATAAAAAGGACATTTTAGAGCTGGAAAAGGTACAGAGAAGGGCAACAAAACTAATAAGGGGAATGGAGGGGCTAAGTTATGAAGAAAGACTAACCAAATTAAATGTATTTTCTCTAGAAAAAAGGCGTCTAAGAGGAGATATAATTACCTTATATAAATACATCCAGGGTCAGTATAAAGATTTGTCAGGGGAGCTTTTTGTGCCAAGAGGTTTTCAACTGACAAGAGGACATCCCTTGAGGTTAGAAGTAAAAAGATTCCACCTCAAGGAAAGAAAATGTTCTTCACAGTAAGGGTGGTTAATCTGTGGAATTCTCTACCAGAGTTGGTGGTGACAGCGGATTTGATAGATAACTTTAAAAGGGGACTAGATTTATTTCTAATTAAAAAGGGAATTCAGGGTTATCATGGATAATTAGAGAGACAGTATTGATCCAAATTTTTTACATTTCCCTTCAAAACAATTGGCTAAGTCTCGCTTAAATAAATAAATAATTGATTAATAATTAATTAACAACTAATTAATTAATAGTTAATCCTCATTTTGCAGATCAGAGGAGATCTTAAAAGGTTGAACTTGATGGACTGAAAGTCTTTTTTCAACCTTAAATACTATGTAACTATGTAACTATGTAACTTGGGCATACTATATATTCTACATATCTAATTACTTCACAGTGGATTTAACTGTATATTCCACATTTTAGATCAGCTTCAGTCCTTGCATGTATGGTCAGTCATAGGAGTAATTCACATTAGTTCATATGTCCAACAAATAATTCTATATAACTAGATCATGTATAGTTCATTTCACAAGTTCAGTCCCCCTTAACATAGATGGTACAAATTTCAAACTGGTATACGTGTGGTGTTTACTACCCCATAGAACACGCACAAAAAGAAACAGACATTGACTTCCTTTAGGATACACACCTCTCACCTGCAAAACATGCTACATTACAGCGAGGATAAGTGGGAACTTGCCTAGTATCATTTTTTTCTAAAAGAAACATCTAGAGGATAGCAGATTTATGTCTCCAAAAGACTGACTGTGTATTATCGAACATATATCTTCCAATTGCTGACCAGAAAATGTTCTTACTATAAGTATAATCTTTGTTATTGCCATTCTCATATCTTCCTATTATTATTGAGGGATATTTTATTGCTATTCAAAATTCATCCTTAGGCAAAGTTTACTCCCCCATTTATAAGATGATTCAAAACCAAATTAGGGCAACAAAGGCATTACAATAGTTAAAAAATAAATTTCAACCTCTATCCTAAAGATTATACCTGACTTTCAAAAGGCCATGCCACTATATCTAGGATCAATATCAACACAGATGTTATAAAACTAAAGACCAGGACAGGGAACATACTAGTTAGCCTCAATCACTCATTAACAGTCAAGGAATCTCAAGAAACCATCAAACCCTTAGCCAACAATAAGTCCCTGGTGAAGAGGGAAGAGATTCATACCCTTTACATGTTTATAAAACCCTCCCAACCAAGCTCTCATTCCGAGGATTTAACAATGTTCACCTTCTGATTCAGTTGAAGCAAGGCAAACATCCACTGGATCCATAATCATATAGAACCATTTATCTTCTCAATGTCCACTATAAAATCTTAATAAAAATTATGGGCAACAGATTGACACCCGTAATACCCAAAATGGGTTATTTTAGGGGTGCTACAATACTGAAGAGTCTTACATGTATTACAAAAATACTCTGGAAGAGAGATGGGGCCTATTATGCAACTACAATAACTATAAAGAAGAGCATGTATCCTTTCAATGGGTGTTGAAAATGCCTTTGGCAGGATCCTATTTTTCTTTACTGCTATTACTAGATTTGGCATACAGGGCACCTTTTTTACAAACACACCAATCTTTACATCAATTCTACCTGTACACTATTGGTCCCAAAACATATAGACCCAACTTTTCCATACATTGGGGAACATGGAAGGGATGCCCAATTTCTACACTGTTATTTGATCTGGCAGTAGAACCCCTAGCTATTGTATTTAGAAATGTTACTAAGAACATTCAGACAGGTAAAAATAAAATGTCATTAAGCTTATTTGCTGACAATATTTTGTTGTTCTCCCAACGTATGACATTCATTACAAACTATCATGGTATAAAATAAATACTCAGGCTTTAACATAGGGCCACACAGCATATCTTACAATCTGAATCATAACTTAGAAAATTTAAGTAAGCCTCCCCAACTGTAAAATACCTGAGAAATAAAATCTCTAAACACATCTCTAATATATATGCAGTTCACTTCCAACATACCTTAATTAACACATTGAGACATTAGCATCCTTTTGGAAAAACTGCTTTAGTCCTGTTTTCGAAACTAATGTACCCTCTTTAAAAGTTCTCCATATAGATGGACCTTCTCCAAGTTCCACAACTCGTAGCTCTAACATATATTTTACACGCTCTAAAATCTGTAGCATGCCACCTGTTGATGAATAACATTTTACTGCAGCACACACTGAAAGCATGAAATATACTATTTTGGATACTTTGATATAATTCAGATCAATCACAACCTTATGCTATTAGAGGTAACCCAAACTTCCTACAGGGAATTACAGATATGGGTTTTTTATGTCAGGATTTGCAACAACAAAATCATCTTATTTTTTATGATACCTGTAGCGGAGAGGCAATATTCCCCAGGTTATCTCCGCTTATAATCCCAGTGAGGCTCAGGAACAAGTAAATGGTAAATCCACAGGCAAGGTTTCCAACAGGTAAAATAATAACAATATCCCAACCGCAATCGCAATAACTGGACGACACACAGTTTCAGGAGCAGAACTGACTTTATTTTGTTGTGCAGAAATATTTATACACATCTCTTCCCACAGGCAATACACATGCCCATATTTGGCCACACAATACACATAAAAAGAACAATAGGTGTGGTCACCCCTCCCTGAGGCTCCTTGATATAATCAGACAATGATTAAATCAGCCGTCTTTGTTCTTATGTTTGAGAATGAATAAACGTCCTTATCTGTAACAGGATTATCTCTCCTGCCAAGGTCTGCACTAGCCTGGGGCCAATATTCTGCAGATCATAAACCAACATACATACAGTATATTACTAGGATCATATTTTAACCAAGAATTAAATAACCATAAACAGGGTAAAACAGTGATGGGTTCCGTTACAATACCTTTTATGCATACTTACAGATCAGGCACTATTTGACCATACACAGTGCAAATGTACAACAAATCCAATTACAGTATATATTCTTCATAGAGCATATTATCCTCCTGTAGTTTCAAACACCCTCTCGTAGTTTCAAAAGGAACTACTTTATGTCTTAAATCTGCTGTCTCTCCTATTTCACTTATGCACAACCTGTGCAAAAATTAAACATTTTTAATATAAGTCAAACATTAGCTCCCAAATGTTGTGGAGGTCAGACCGTGAGCCCCATTCAATTGAGCTTTCACATATTACTGTAGCCCGTAAGTGAGGTTGCAAGTTAATTTGCTATTCAATTGGCGTCTTTTTGTGGGCTCCAAACTGGTTACGAGATACAGCCTTGAAAATATTGCGATGGTTAAACCTGTAACTTACAGCCTCCCGAAGCCTTTGATCTTTCACTTTTGCAAGAGTTAGGATGGCTATATAATAATAATATTCATGTTAATGTTAGATGATGATCTTAATGAATATGTACCAATTGAAAAAAATGGACAGAGACATTTTAAACAAATTTAAACTTTATATTTTCAATACCTCATGAAAGCATTTCTCTAACAAAGAATTATTCATCTTACAAATTATCGCTTGAAAATGAACACTTATTATCCATTAATTATTTGTCGACACAATATATGGATAGATTTTCATTTGATAGGCCTTAATTACCTTCTCTGGATCTTATTTAACATGCTTTTACAATTTTTCCCATGAGTTAATTAGCCTTTTGTTAATTTATTTGTGTCTTTGAAATCTTTCTCACTTCAAGTTATAATCACTATAATCACTATTCTTACTACGTTTGTCCTTTTGCCACTTTTCCCCATACTTCCCCCAATTCCCTTTACTCAATTTTGAACAACTGTCATAACTAGTTGGCGATGGCACCTCAATGGGTTAAAAAAAAAGAAAAATGTTATCGTGCAGTAACCTTCTAATTTGTGGGCCAACAAAGATATCTTATTTAAGTTGGGCATCACTTAGATTTGTTTTTTTTTTCCCCATTCAACACAATGTTTTCCATAAATATTACAGAATTCTTCAGGCCTCATAGTTTCAAAATCTGGACAAAAAATACTTCAGATTTTTATGATATTTGCATCAGCACGCCAAAATTAGCAAAAAGCAGCATATTCAATAACTGTTACTGAAACCTTGTGAATATAGTGATTAAATATTATCACTTGTCGCTCTTGTTTTTTTTCCAAGCTCTATATGCCTCTCACTTATTGGTGTGAGATTAGAGTAATAATAGGGGAAGAGTGTTATGAAAAGAAGGGCTCACTGGACTGTTTGGGGTTAATCAGTTATTATATGTGTGGTTAGAAGGTACTAACAACTTGTTAACAGTTATATCATGGGTGTAATAAGTGCATATAGTACTGTCATTGATTAATATTAAAATAATGTATCTGAATTAGAAGTAGGATAGTAGGCTATGCTTAGATAATAAAGTTAATGCAGTCATATCTGGGATATACAAAGAAGAATTCTAAAGAATTGATGTGGATTTGAGAGGTAGCGACACATGAATCCTCTGGCTTTAGTCTGGAAAGGGGAAGTTTAGTTTTATAAGCGTGTAAGTTGAGATCTGGCAACTAAGAGATGGGGGATGTATGATGGGATAGACGTCTCCCAGGTGGTGAGACTGTAACAAGCTATTGCCCACAAGACGGGTTAGGCATGTGAGAGGGGTAAGATCTTTCTGTGTTTTTATATATCTCTGTAACAATAAAGAAGTCCCAGTATGATTTTGGACACACTAAATAAAGGTGGTGTCAGAGTCTTCATGTACTAATCAAAGGTACATGGTGTGTGATTCTTAGATCCTAAGAAAATGGGTCTGATGGTGCCTGTCTCTTCAGAAATGATGCTGTCATCTGAAGTGTCTGCTGGTGTCGAGATCTGAACAAACAGTTGCAACCCATAAAGAGAGATTGGGCTTAACAAAGAGTTAGTATAACACCAGGAAATAGTAAATAGGTTTAGAATTACGGATAGCGTATAGGTTACAGCAGATGAGTTGGCATACAATGATGAAGAACTAAACTTGATTAATGGGTGTACTGTTGTAGAAAGGAAATAAATAAATACAACCATTCATTTATAATAAATCATCTGCAATAATTTTTCACGTGCCTTCAAAATCCTCTGGTCTTGATACCAATACACACACATATATATATATATATATATATATATATATATATATATATATATATATATATATATTATACAGTTTAAATACCAAAAGTATGCTGCATATATTGTGAGTATCTTGAGATATGAATACTGCAAATAATGCTTCTACATTTAAAATATTGCAAGAGCATTTTTAATATATTATTAATTATTTTTCTAAACATCAAATTTAATTAAGGTTTTCATATTCATATTCATTATATGTACTCGTGAAAACTGCTCACAAAATAGAAATCGAATGAAAACATGTTGTAAAAAATATGTGTGTACATATTTCATAGCAGGTAGGTGATTGATGTATTGTTCTAAGAAAGAAAAGTGTGCGTATTTAACTGTCATGCCTTGCCAATCTAGTACAGTATTCTGCAAATGTCTATTCTTCACATTTCATCTGACAAACAATTTCCACTGCACCCAGAAAAAAATGTTCTGGAATTTTCAATATTCACACAATTATTATTCCTTAACAAAAGCATTTAAAACAACCAATGAAGTCTCAAATTTACATCTCAGCCTGATTTGACATATTAGCAAGCCTGGAATTTATTTACTACTAGCGACTTGCCCGTCAAAAAATGACGGCAAGATCAAGTTTTTTCCAAAACATTTCTCCCTCCCATGTCTCTTTCCCTCCCCCCTCCTGTTTCTCTTTGCCCTCTCTCTCCCTCCCTTGTCTCTCTTTGCCTCTCTCTCCCTCCCTTGTCTCTCTTTGCCCCCTCTCTCCCTCCCTTGTCTCTCTTTGCCCCCTCTCTCCCTCCCCTGTCTCTCTTTGCCCCCTCTCTCCCTCCCTTGTCTCTCTTTGCCCCCTCTCTCCCTCCCTTGTCTCTCTTTGCCCCCCTCTCTCCCTCCCTTGTCTCTCTTTGCCCCCTCTCCCTCCCCTGTCTCTCTTTGCCCCCTCTCTCCCTCCCTTGTCTCTCTTTGCCCCCTCTCTCCCTCCCCTGTCTCTCTTTGTCCCCTCTCTCCCTCCCCTGTCTCTCTTTGCCCCCTCTCTCCCTCCCCTGTCTCTCTTTGCCCCCTCTTTCCCTCCCCTGTCTCTCTTTGCCCCCTCTATCCCTCACCTGTCTCTCTTTGCCCCCTCTATCCATCCCCTGTCTCTCTTTGTCCCCTCTCTCCCTCCCCTGTCTCTCTTTGTCCCCTCTCTCCCTCCCCTGTCTCTCTTTGCCCCCTCTCTCCCTCCCCTGTCTTTCTTTGCCCCCTCTCTCCCTCCCCTGTCTCTCTTTGCCCCCTCTCTCCCTCCCCTGTCTCTCTTTGCCCCCTCTCTCCCTCCCCTGTCTCTCTTTGCCCCCTCTCTCCCTCCCCTGTCTCTCTTTGCCCCCTCTTTCCCTCCCCTGTCTCTCTTTGCCCCCTCTATCCCTCCCCTGTCTCTCTTTGTCCCCTCTCTCCCTCCCCTGTCTCTCTTTGTCCCCTCTCTCCCTCCCCTGTCTCTCTTTGCCCAATCTATTCCTCCCCTGTCTCTCTTTGCCCCCTATATCCATCCCTTGTCTCTCTTTGCCCAATCTATCCCTCCCCTGTCTCTCTTTGCCCAATCTATCCCTCCCCTGTCTCTATTTGCCCCTACTATCCCTCCCCTGTCTCTCTTTGCCTCTACTCTCCCTCCCCTGTCTCCCATTCTCCCCATCGCCCTCCCCTGTGTCTCTTCCCCCTCTACCTCCCCTGTGTCTCTTTCCCCACTCCCTCCCCTGTACCCCCCTCCCTCCTCTGTGTCTCTTTGCCCCTTCTCCCTTCCCTGTGTCTCACCTACCTCTCCTGGCTCCCTTCCCCCATCCTGTCTCCCTTCTCCCTGCTTGTGACCCCCACTTCATTACCTCCTGGGTTCTTCTCCCACTGGATCTCTGCAGATGGCTGTCTGTGTGGGGAGCAGCGGTGGGCTCAATCCTCATCTCTGTCCTGTCTGCTTTTTGAGGCAGAGATGTGAAGCAGCTGCGTGGAGCTGCCGAGGAGGGAGCCCTGGGGAAGAAGCCTGCTGCAGGCCCAACTAGCACAGGCCCAGATCTGAGCACCGCGGCTCCATCTCCAGTAAAGGCTCCTCCTTGTACACCCAACAGGGGTAATTTTATTCCTCTCCCCCCTCTGCAGCCTTAGGCCTGTGGCTCATTTATCAGATCCCCGCCCCCTGTGGCCTGTCCTCGGAGCCCAGCGCAAGGAAGTAGCTGGGGAAGAACCCAGCTGCAGGCCAGACAGCACAGGCCGGGATCGGAGGCTCCTCCTTGTACCCCCAACTGTCCTGCCTCCCTGGAGCTGCATCCTGCAGCACTGATACCTGGCAGTGCTGGCTGGGTGTCTGAGCTTCCCTGCAGCCTGGGGTGATGTGGGCTGCTGGGGAGCATCAGTGGCAGGGTCCTGTCAGTGCTGGCTGGGTGTCTGAGCTTCCCTGCAGCCTGGGGTGATGTGGGCCGCTGGGGAGCATCAGTGGGGCAGGGTGTGCCGTGCAGGCGCCTCGGGTAATGTGGGCCACTGGGAAGCGTTGCCAGCAACTGCGGCCCTCGCTTCGCGAGGGCCGCAGCGTTAGCAACAACCCGCATGCTCACAACTATATATGTGATTATATACAATAATCTTTAGTGTATATACACATTGAGTTGTTTGTGGCCTGGGTGGGGTCCTTATATGAAGATAAGTTTCCAGTTTATGATAAGCAGTTATTCTTTAGTGCAAGCAGTAGAGCTAAATTGCAACTTTACTTGCATATAAGGTTCCTTCAGATAAGAAACGACAAACAACAACCATGGCTGCCTCACTAAAGCATAATTACATAGTGATTTTCAGACCATCAACTTAAACCATTTTAGTTCTCCTCTGATCTGCAATATATGGATTATTTATAATTGTTAATTGATCCAAAAAAAGGCAAACAGAACCACCCCCCCCCCCCCCCCCCACCCCACCCCACCCAAGTGAATCATGCCAATTGTCTTAAGAGGGGAAAAAATTAATTCCTTCCTGGCCCCAGATACTGGCGACTGGATTCCTCCATGGATCAATATTCTCTTTCTAATTAACCAGGATAACCCTTAATGCCCTATTTATTTAAACATATACCCAATCCCTTTGTAAAGTTATCTATCGAATCCGCTGTTACTACGTCCTTTGGTAGAGAATTCCACAGATTAACCACCCTTACCGTGAAGAACCGTTTTCTTTCTTTAAGGTAGAATCTTTTTACTTCTAACCTCTAAGGGTGTCCTCTTGTCAGTTGTAAACCTCTTGGTACAAAATGTTCATACAATAGTTAAAAAAGTACACAGAGTGTAAAGACTGCAACGGAGCATACAAACACCAGCACTCACTAGAGTGTTTATGCTAATGGCTCTTATAATGAAACATCCTAATAGTAGGCAATTCTGAATAGGATACAAAGACGTAACTATTTTTTTTTAAAACATTTTTATTTTAGTTCATAAACTTTGTATTCATTTTTAGGTTACAATACAGACAAGTCAAGCAGTCATTTAATGCTATTGATTAATAGGGCCCAAAGTCTATAATAGATGTGTTTACACATTAACGGTTACTATGTTTTTTTCCACTTTACTAAGCAGTAAATATATTTTGTTCTGACACAGACATCAAAGTGTCTTATCGGAACAAATGTCTTATCTTAATCTTCTCTGATAAGTCTCTTTGAAGTTTGTTAATGTCCCTAATAATAGGAGATTAGCAGTTATATTAGACTTATGTTTCCTGCACATTATGAGATAGCAAAACTTGTCCTTCAACAAAATAGATAAACATTAAGGATAACAGATATATTTTTAAATACTTAGAGGACCACAGCATGATTGCATTTCTATGGTAATATTCTGTTGTCTTCCTATACATACTGTGTATATATGGTACATATATATATATACATATATATATATATATATATATATATAAAAAGTTGTCATAATTGCAAGTTTGTCGGTCACGCTATGTTAAAAGTTATGGTCTTGCGCATGCGTGTTGAGCTTCAGAGGCCCAAAAGTTACAGGTTTGTTGAGGTCTGCAATGAGCGCCTTTGGCGCTTATTGCAAGGCCCGTAAGGAAGAGGGGGTAGAGGCTTGCAATGAGTGCCAAAGGTGCTGTTTGCGAAGCCCACAATGATCATTTCATGCGCTCATTGTGGGGCCTGCAAGTTGGGGGAGGGGGGAGAGCCTAAAATCAAGTTACAGTCTTGAATAAAAAAATGGCGTCAGTTTACAACAAGTTTCAGGCTTGAAAAAAAAAGGCCTTTCCTTCACGCCCGTAACTCAACTTGAACCGCAACCATTTTTCAAAAAAAAAAAACTGTAACACTGAAGCCGTTGAAAGGCCGCCAAAAGACGCCAATTGAATAGAAAATTAGCTTGCAACTTCACTTACGGAGTCCGTGTCTCCCCCTGAGGCAGGGAGTCCGTAAATGAGGTTAAATGCTAATAATATTCAATTGGCGTCTTTTGGTGGCCTCCCAACGGCTTCGGAGCTTTGGCCTTGAAAAAAAAATGGCTACGGTTAAACCCGTAACAGTTTTTCAAGCCCGCAAGGCTTTGAGCAATAGAGATTGAAGATTGAGAAGATTGAAGCATTGTGGGTTTGAAAACAATACAGGTTTAAGCCCCGCAAATGAAGAGGAGGGCCAAAGAGACAGGGGAGGAAGAGGGGGGAAAGAGACACTGGGGAGGTAGAGGGGAAAACAGACACAGGGAAGGGAGAGAAGGGGAGGAGACAAAGGGGAGGGAGAGGGTGGAAAGAGACACAGGGAAGGGAGTGGGGGGAAAAGAGATAAAAGGGTGAGGGGGGGGAAGAGACACAGGGGAGGGAAAGCAAAGTTACGGGCTTGAGTAAGCATGCATCACAAGGCCCGTAAAGAAGAGGAGGGAGAGACTTGCAATGAGTGCCGAAGGCGCTCATCGCGAGGCCCGTAAAGTAGGGGGTAGAGGCTCGCAATGCTCGCCAAAGGCACTCATCGCGAAGCCTGTAAAGTAGAGGGGGGGGGGAAATGCTTGCAATAAGCTCCAAAGGTGCTCATTGCAAGGCTCACAAGTCGAGGGGGGGGAGGAGAGCCTTGCAATGTGTGGCAAACAACCGCATTGCAAGGTTTCCAATTTCTTTGCCTTCATTTTTGACATGCAAGTGGCTAGTATATGTATGTCACGATCTGCTTCTTCAAGGGGGCTTGATATGAACCTAGTTCAAACCTACCCCAGCAGAATCGGATAGTTCCTGTTCTCTGTGGCAAAAAACATGGCTTCTGGAAAGGGCTAGGCCCAAAGGTACAGGCAGAGAATACTGGATACAGGTTACTAGTGGAATAAGGCAAGACCACTCCCCACTTTAGGATACAAAACACAGAAAGGCAACAGTCAACATATAACACACACAATTATACATAATCCCAATTCAACAATGTCATGCTCCCTTGGCCATATTCATAATTACTGGCAATATCAGTCCTTAAACACTTAAACCATGACAATATATATATTGAAGAGGGAAGCAGCCGTTAATGTCAAGTAATCTTGTAATTTAGTAACTAATAATATATATATATATATATATATATATATATATATATATATACAGTGCCTTTCAAAAGTATTCACCCCCCTTGACGTTTTACCTATTATGTTACATTACAGCCTTAAATTCAATGTTTTGTTAATCTGAATTTTATGTCATGGATCAGAACACAATAGTCTAAGTTGGTGAAGAGAAATGAGAAAAATATATACATAAAACTATTTTTTAGAACTAGAAAACAGAAAATTGGCACGTGCGTATGTATTCACCCCCTTTGTTATGAAGCTCATAAAAAGCTTGCAACCAATTACCTTCAGAAGTCACATCATTAGTGAAATGATGTCCACCTGTGTGCAATCTAAGTGTCACATGATCTGTCATTATATATACACACCTTTTTTGAAAGGCTCCAGAGGCTGCAACACCTAAGCAAGAGGCACCACTAACCAAAAACTGCCATGGAACTCTCCAAACAAGTAAGGGACAATGTTGTTGAGAAGTACAAATCAGGGTTAGGTTATAAAAACATATCCAAATCTTTGATTATCCCCGGGAGCACCATCAAATCTATCATAACCAAATGGAAAGACCATGGCACAACAGCAAACCTGCCAAGAGACAGCCACCCACCGAAACTCACGGATCGGCCAAGGAGGGCTTTAATCAGCGATGCATTATAGAGACCTAAAGTTACCCTGAAGGAGTTCCACAGCAGAGACTGGAGAATCTGTATATAGGACGACAATAAGCCGTACGCTTCATAGAGTTGGGCTTTAGGCAGAGTGGCCAGAAGAAAGCCATTACAGAAAAACAAAATGGCACATTTGAGTTTGCGAGAAAAGGCATGTGGGAGTCTCCCAAAATGTATGGAGGAAGGGTCTGTGGTCTGATGAGACTAAAGTTTAACTTTTGGACCATCAAAGAAAACGCTGTGTCTGGCGTAAACCCAACACATCACCCAAAGAACACCATCCCATTTTTCAGCAGCCAGGACCAGGAAATTGGTCAGAGTTGAGGGAAAGATGGATGGTGCTAAATACAGGGATATTCTTGAGCAAAACCTGAACCAGTCTGTGCCTGATTTGAGGATAGGACGGAGGTTCACCTTCCAACAGGACAACAACCCCAAACACACTGCTAAAGCAACACTTGAGTGGTTTAAGGGGAAACATGTAAATTTGTTGGAATGGCCTAGTCAAAGCCCAGACCTCAATCCAATAGAAAATCTGTGGTCAGACTTAAAGATTGCTGTTCATAAGCGCAAACCATCCAACTTGAAGGAGCTGGAGCAGTTTTTCAAGGAGAAATGGGCAAAAGTCCCAGTGTTAAGTTGTGGCAAGTTCATAGAGACTTATCAAAAGCAACTTGGAGCTGTGATTGCCGCAAAAGGTGGCTCTACAAAGTATTCACTTTATGGGGGTGAATAGTTATGCACATTGACTTTTTCTGTTATTTTGTCCTATTTGTTGGTTGCTTCACAATAATAAAAAGAAAAACATCTTCAAAGTTTTGGGCATGTTGTGTAAATTAAATGATGCAAATCCTCAAGCAATCCATGTTAATTCCAGGTTGTGAGGTAAATAAAAATAGAAAAATTCCATGGGGGGTGAATACTTTTGCAAGGCACTGTAGATTACTAAGGAATATTGCAGTATATCATGATACCTTTTGTATTAGACAAACTCCTTTTTTATATTGACTAGCTTTTGAGAGGTTTAACCTTTCTTTATCAAGTCTGAAGTAACACTGACATGAGATGTAACCCTCAATTTGAATAACATCAGATGCAAAGAGAGTGGAAAGAGCATCTGTCATCATCAGGTAAATACATATAGGGGGAATAAACATTATATACTTGAAAAAACAGATATCTGAATTTGTTGAAAACATCCTTATACTATTAGTTAGTTACATCAGTGGCTATATACAAGACACCACTGACTTTCTCAACAAACTCAGTCAGATTAAAGGCTTACTTGCTAACAAACTACTTGTCACCATGGATGTAGAGTCTCTTGACAGCAACATCCCACACAAAGATGGCACTGAGGCATGCTTTAAGTTTCATTCAACACACATGCAAAACCATAAATATGGTGCTGATGTTATTGTTAAATTAATATAATATATCCTTACCCACAACTATTTAACAAAGATACCTACTTACAGATGACAGGGACTGCCATGAGTACCAAAATGGCTCTACAATACACAAATTTATTTATGGTCAATCTAGAAGAAACATTCTTATCTGTATCCATTTACAAACCATACAGTTACTACCATTACATAGATGATTTGTTCATCATATGGATAAAAGGAGAAAGCAAAATCAGAGATTTTCACAGTTCATTCAACACCTTCCATCACATATAATAGTTCTCATAGTGTGTAACGCCCCCGCCACGCATGGAGTGAAGAGACACAGGGGAGGGGAAAGGGGAAGAGACACAGGGGAAAGCGAGGGGGGAAAAAGACACAGGGAGGGGAGGAGGAAAGACACACAGGGGGAGGGAGAGGGGGTATGAGACACAGGGGAGGGGGGGGGAGATGGATTTCCCTACAGAACAGGTACACTTACTAGACACTACTATATCCATCACCAATGGCACTCTCTACTCATCTATATATATAGGAAACCCACATGTAGCTACCTACATAGCTCCATTTTCCATCCCTCCAACACCAAACAAGCCATCATCCATAGTCAAGCTATTAGATACCATCACATATGCTCAAACATTGGAGACCGTGATAGTTTTTTTCTGGTTTAACGAATGATTGGGGAAAATATACAACTATGTAATACACATTCTTATTCTCAAAGGATTTTGTCTAGAGTCTTCATATTGAGTCTGTTTAAGTTTAAGAACTTTTCATTCATTCATTTTACATATATTTTCCATATGTTCATAGAGAGATGGTCATTAACTAACCTCTCGTTTTTTTATTCTATCTCTATTCTGTTAGTAAGCCCTTTTATGGCACTAGTATTATCTGAAATTTCTTGTGTTAACTCAGACTTAAGAGAAGTTTGAAAGTCTCTAAGTAACTTTTTCATACTTGATATAGTTAATGACTCTTCTTCCTCTAAGTTTGCTGGTTCTAATAGAGCTCGCTCTATCTTAGTTCTAAACCAGATAAGGGATGTTCTGTTTGTATTTGTGTTCATCCCCATTGGACTTTTTTGTGTTTGTTTTGCCTCACAACCTGGAATTAACATGAATAGTTTGAGTATTTGCATCATTTAATTTACAGAACATGCTCACAACTTTGAAGATGTTTTTTTTTTTATTGTGAAGCAAACAACAAATAGGACAAAATAACAGAAAAGTCAATGTGCAAAATTATTCACCCCCCCCCCCCCCCCCTAAAGTCAATACTTTGTAGAGTCACCTTTTGCAGCAATCACAGCTCCATGTCGGTTTGGATAAGTCTCTATGAGCTTGCCACATCTTACGACTGGGATTTTTTCCCATTCCTCCTTGCAAAACCTCTCCAGCTCCTTCAAGTTGGATGGTTTGCACTTGTGATCAGCAATCTTTAAGTCTGACTATTGTATTGAGGTCTGGGCTTTGACTAGGCCATTCCAACACATTTACATGTTTACCCTTAAACCACTCAAGTGTTGCTTTAGCAGTGTGTTTGGGGTCATTGTCCTGCTGTAAGGTGAACCTCCGTCCTAGCCTCAAATCACAGACAGAGTGGTACAGGTTTTGCTCAAGAATATCCCTGTATTTAGCACAATCCATTTTTCCCTCAACTCTGACCAGTTTCCCAGTCCCGGCTGCTGAAAAACATCACCACAGCATGATGCTGCCACCACCATGTTTCACTGTGTGGATGGTGTACTTTGGGTGATGTGATGTGTTGGTATTGCACCAGACATAGCGTTTTCTTGATGCACCTTCCATACATTTTGGGAGTCTCCCACATGCCTTTTCACAAACTCAAAACATGCCATTATGGCCACTCTGACATAAAGCCCATCTCTATGGAGCGTACAGCTTATTGTTCTATGTACATATACTCCAGTCTTTGCAGTGGAACTCTGCAGCTGCTCCAGGGTTACCTTAGGTCTCTGTGCTGCCTCTCCTATTAATGCCCTCCTTGCCCGGTCCGTGAGTTTTGGTGGGTGGCCGTCTCTTGGCAGGTTTGCTGTTGTGCCATGTTCTTTCCATTTGGTTATGATAGATTTGATGGTGCTCCTGGGGATCATCCAAAATGTAGATATTTTTTTATAACCTAACTCTGACTTGTACTTCTCAAAACATTGTCCCTTACTTGTTTGGAGAGTTTGTTGGTCTTCATGGCAGTGTTTGGTCAGTGGTGCCTCTTGCGTAGGTGTTGCAGCCTCTGGGGCCTTTCAAAAAAGGTGTGTATATGTAATGAGAGATCATGTGACACTTAGATTGCACACAGTTGGACATAATTTCACTAATGATGTGACTTCTGAAGGTAATTGGTTGCACCATAGCTTTTTATGGGCTTCATAACAAAGGGGGTGAATACATACGCACATGCACATTTTTTATTTCTAGTTTTCTATTTCTAAAAAATTAGTTTTATGTCTATATTTTTCTCGTCTTGCTTCACCAACTTAGACTATTGTGTTCTGATCCATCACATAAAATTCAGACCAACAAAACATTGAACTGAAGGTTGTAATGTAACAAAATAGGTAAAAAGTCAAGGGGGGGTGAATACTTTTGAAAGGCATTGTACATTTTTCTCTTTCTCCTTTGGGGAGAAGAACTCACTCTGTGTTCTTGAATTTGTCTTTTTTTCTTTCCCTTTAGTTTTAATTGGGTTTTGAGCTTTATTCTTAATTTTGAAGTAGACAGTAATATAACAATGTATTAATTCTTGTCTTTCTATAGAGTGGCAGAGCAAGTAAATGAAGGCCACTGTTGCAAAACAACATGTGCCCCGCCCCCCCCCAAAAGAGGGTGAAGTGGCCCCCGATTGCGATCCTGTGTGTGTGTGTGTGGGGGGGGGGACTTAGGGGGCCCAGGGTGGACCACGGTCGCATGGACTGGGGTGGAGGGGGGGAAGGGCATAGGGGTGGCCCACTACACTACAGAAAACAAAAGTGTACATAGAAAATGTGTAAATATATATTGCCTTTTTGACCACACTGGGGCCCCCCTGTGAAGGGCCTCAGCGCACTGCACTGCCTACACCGTCAGTAGCTCCGCCACTTCTTCTATAACTATCAAAGTAAAACTGCATTTAATTAGTCTAAAGCAACCAACCCACAATTCATAAAGACAAGTTAAATATATAGAGTCAATAGACATTTTTCTTCTATCCAAGTTCAGAGTATAAATTTAACAACTTTTCCCCACATAAGTATCTTGGAGTCAGTCCAACTGTACACTAAAGCTATATGATATCAATTTCTGTTTTATCGCATTTGGTTCAAATAATGTTAAGATTTATCAATCAAATAGAACGCTTATTAAAAATCCCAACTATAAGATCTATGACACTTCTTATTGTATATAGTATACAGAAGTAGATTCATTAACACATTTTCTCTCTCAAGAGAGATATATTTGTTTCCAACAAATCTTTAACTGAGATGCCCTTAATCTCTTCTTTTAATTTCTCAACTTGCATGCTATTTGGTATAAGTTCAGGAATTCAATCACCCTAATAGAGTTGTTTCCATGGCTTTGTCTGTTCTATCAGCAGCAGGACTTGTATGAACTATGAACCGTAATTGCTTTAGCACTTTTTGTCTTATAGAATACGAATTGGTTTCAATTATCTTAAATAACCCAAATTATATATTGTGCAAGACTTAAGGGTCTTAATTATACGAATGTAACTGATAGTCAATTGTTACATTTCCAAACTCCTTTGATCAACTCAAGGAGATATATTATTCAACTAGGAAATTGCCCATCAAAAATGACGGGATTAAAATTGTAAGGCTGGCAATGCTGTTTGCCACACAATGAGAGGCTTTTGGTCCTCTGAGCACCTTTGGTGCTCATTACGAGCCTCTACCCCCGTGTACTTCAACTTTCCTGCTTTGCACTGATCACCATCGGCGCTCATCTCGAGCCCCACGCTGAGTGCCTTTGAAAGTGTTGTGCTTGGGAATGCCATGTGTCTCTTTCCACCATCTCCCCCCTGTCCATTCCCTATGTCTTTCTCCTGTGTCTTTGCTGAATGTTTGCGTGTTATGTGCTGACTGCCGTTGGTTTTATTTTCAAAGTCTGTATGCCTGGTGCTGTTGGTGTAAGTGTTACTGTCTTTGTCGTCATGTATTTTTGAAGTCCCATGTGCCTGGCTTTGTTCAGCCCCATTTTCATCCAGTTTCAGAATTTTTACGTTTTTTATCCGCCATTTTTTTTCTTGTTTAGCTGTTTTCGCATTGACGAAAAAAAATAATAATTGGTGGCTCAAATTCACTTGCAACCTCACTCCCAGGCTTCCTGGCTCTCCCCCTGTGCTGTGTGCGAGTGTGTTATTAGTTTTGTTAAATTATTTTGTTTGTTTTTGGGGGTTTTAGAGTTACGCGCATGGCTTGCAGTGGCGACCCTCACAGTCGCGTACCTCAACTGCTCTATTTTGACGCTCATTGCAACCTCGCATGCCTCAACTGCTCCCCTGGCTTTGCCTCCGGCGCTCATGGCAGCCTAAGTCGTGCGTGTGTCAATGGCTCACCTCGCTTTGCGAGGCTCGTAGTCGACTGCTCACCTCGCTTCCCGCGGGCCGCAAAAGCGTGACCAACATCACAAAGGTTACATACACTGACAACTATATATGTGATAGTCAGTATTTATAGTAAACTTTAAAATTTTCTGATTGCTCAAATTATATTTATGGCTTTGGTGAGTTTTAAATCAGTCCTCGCTTTTCTCATAGGAGATGATAGCTTTCTAAACATCCAGTTGTTAATTTCTGTAAATTCCTATAAATTCAACTTGCTAGTCATTGAAAATCTTCAAATAATGTGGTATATCATAAGTATAAAAGATTTCTTACCAGCAGACATATTTTGCAGTTCTTCCTTTCAAAATAGCCTACTAGGTCAGTGACCATAACATCAAGCAACTTGCCAAAAAGCTAAAGTACGCAAACCCAGATGGATTTTCAGGGCATGTATAGCCTCTATTGGGGGCCACATTTTAAGACTCCCTTCTCTTTAAGCAATTTCTAAGCCTTCACAATACCCTGATGCTCCCAACACATAGGACTAAATCCAAACCTAATGCTAAATTCTGTAGTGTGGCTTCAATTTACTGGAGAATGGTACTGTCTCTGAAAAGCTTCATAAGATATAATATATCATAGATATTAAAGAATTTTACCAACTCGCATGTGTTGCAGACCTTCCTCTCAAATTAACCTACAAGGTTAGTGACAAAAACTTCAAGCATCTTGTAAGAAAGCTGACCTCCGCTTGCCCAGTTTTCAAGGGCATATGTAGCCACAATAGGGGACCACATTTAGAGCTCCTTTCTCTTTCAAGCTGTTTCTGTGCCTTCACAAGGCCATTGTACTCCCATTGCATACAACTGTATCTGGATAACATGTATACAAGTATCATGTATTTTATTAAGGCAAAAATCCACTAGCACAGTGGGCCTCATTCAATTGAGCTTTCGCTCAATACAGTATCCCGTAATGGAGGCCGCAAGTTAGTTTGCTATTCAATTGGCATCTTTTTGGGGCTCCAAACGGGTTACGAGTTACGGCCTTGAAAAAATGGCAATGGTTAAAGCTGTAACTTACAGCCTCCTGAAGCCTTTGATCAATCACGGGCACAAGACTTCCGATTACTAAAATCGCAAATCGATATTCAATTGCAAAAATCAATCAACACTGTAAACGCACTAAAGCCCACAAAAGCCAATTGGTGGCCCAAAGCTTACGGGTTCCAAATAGGACCCGCAAAGGGTTTACATACTAGTTTGTAACACTGCAAATCACAATATAAAGACACCAATGCACTTTAAAACATGGGGAAAGCAATGAAAGGCATTACAATTACATGCACAACTCTCAAATATCAAATCTAGTAAAAAATAAAATGTCATTTTCCTCACTGGTTGTAATGGTCATGCATATGCCAATATGAAAAACCATGCTGCAACATGCTGAAAGCTATTAAAGACACACTACCTCATTAAATTGCAACACAAACACATGCAAATGGCTGACATATTAACCCTTTCTCACTCACAGAGGCTCTAATGTGGACCCTAAAAATACAAAGATCATCTTATATACATTTCACTCATCACAAGTACCAGGGGGACAAAAAATCCTTTAGATTGTAAATCTGCAAGTTTTAATCCTGTAAGGTGCTTCAGGGAAAGCACTATGGACACTGGATTCCAAGCTCAAAGACAGGGCCCTCCATTCATCGCAATGTGTGAATCTTAAACTTGTTATTGCCTGTAACTTAACTTATGTATAGCGCTACGGAATATGTTGGCGCGTTACAAATAAACGATAATAATAATAATCAGATCTACATTTGGAAAACAAATAGTGGACAAATTTCACAGCCACATGGCATATATCAAGTACCAGGGGGACAAAAACGAATGTACGCCAAAACATTAGGGGTTACAAATAGGACTGGCAAAAACTATACAAAAGCAGGGTAGTTCATTAGATTAATATGATCCAGATTACTATAGCCAGAACCTAAATCAGCTGTAATGCCAGATATGTCTCAAATACACAAGTGAGCTATTTCTAACCTGACATCCACCTGGATATTAACAGGTGCTGTATCAACAAGCTATATAACTACAGCCCCAACAAGCCATCAGCAAGTCTGATCCGCAATGTGATTGCTGTGTATATGTATATGAGGAGAAGCCGCAGGAGGAGGCATGAATTATTGTACCGATTGTTGCCGATTGGAGACCCTGATGTAAGGCGTGAGATTGAGTGGCTGAGGAGTGACAGAGAGATGCGGCTGGGAGTGAATGTGGGTGAACATGCCAATTTGATCCATGGTAGTCTAGAACCGAGCTAGGCAAGTGAATTTCCACATGATATGCCTCGGATCATGGTGGGAGGGCAGGTAGGGGACAGTGCTCTAGTGGCATAGGGACAGGGGGATATAGGGGCACCTACAGACAGGGAGGATGATCTTGATGTGGGTGAACAGCTTCAGGGAGGTCCAGAACCACATAACCAAGCAGATTATGTAATGGGCTGGCACTGGCATAACAACAGCTACTGAGAGGTGAGCAAGCCCAGGAGACTTCAAGAAGGGTCCAGGCACTCAAATTATACAGAGAGAGAGTCACATTAGAGGGGTTAACTGATGGGGAAGTTTATGAGCGTTTTATGCTAACTTGTGCCCGTCTTGAGGAGCTCTATGCGGTCCTGAGGGAGGACTTTGAGCATTCCTCATGGACCAATAGAGTCATCCCAGGGATGACACGGATGTTAGCCACAGTAAACTTCCTTGCATCTGGTAGTTTCCAGAACACTGTTAGTATAGTAGGGGGAATGTCTCAGGCAAGCTTTTCAATGTGTCTGAGCACATTCCTCCATGCTATTATTCTGAAAGCTACGAGATACATCAGTTTCTCCAACACTGTGGAAGAGATCTTGAAGGTGAAAGATGATTTTCATTTAATAGGTGTTGTACCTAATGTGCTAGGTGCTATTGTTCGCACACATGTTGCATTGAAACCTCCTAGAGAGCAAGAAGCGCTCTTCAGAAATCGCAAACATTAACATTTAATCACTGTACAGGTTGTTTGTGATGCAAACATGTTCATACAAAGTGAGTTTGCAGGCTTCCCTGGAAGTGCTCACAATGCCCATATCCTGCGTCAATCATCCACCTATTTCTACTTTCAGTTGGGTCAATATCCACCTGGGTGGCTACTAGGTGAGTACCCATAAGTAATCCCAGCCAAGCATATGTAATCAAGAGAGAATACTCTAACATATGAATCTTTTTCCACTTTATTGCTCTGATGTTCACATGTGACTAAGGGAGTAACAGTGCCTGAGCCATTGCATCATTGCTTGTTGCTGTGCATAACCCTGCATGATGCGGTCCTAGGAGTATCAAGTTCACACACCCTTATCCATAAACTAACATCACATGAATCATTCTGTATATGTTCAAATGCTTTAACAAACATTACAACATCACATTAATATCTACATCTCCCATTTTGTTTGCTCCAGGTGATCCACAAACACAGGCGAAGGAGAGGTACAATGTGGCCCATGCCACATGCTGGAATGTAATAGAGCGCACCTTTGGTGTGCTTAAGATGTGCTTCAGATGTTTACATTCCACTGGAGAGGTGCTACAGTATACCCCCAATAAGGTTTGTCAGGTCATCATGGCCTGCTTTAGCAGTACAGGCCAACTGTCTGAGGGACATTGATGAGGCACAGCTCCTTCAGGAGGAAGAGCCTCTACCTCCCCCTGTTGTGGATAATGATCAGCGGTCACAACAACATGCCCGTATCATTCGTGAGTACTTCACGTGTAAGTACAAAACAAATAACAACCAGCTATAATTTACCTTGATTATGCCTAACTAATACAACTCTTTTCTCCTTCCCCATTGTCATACAGAATATCCTAAAGTCCACAGTAGAGGAGAGCTTCCTGATATGATGTATGTCTCATGATGCATTATTGATTAACACTGGATC
This sequence comes from Discoglossus pictus, assembly GCA_027410445.1. Classification (NCBI taxonomy): domain Eukaryota; kingdom Metazoa; phylum Chordata; class Amphibia; order Anura; family Alytidae; genus Discoglossus; species Discoglossus pictus. The sequence goes on along the minus strand of CM050171.1, from coordinate 47,379,174 downwards.
AACTACAACCTGCTATGTTATACGTTAATGGTAAGTATGCACACATTGCCATACACATCATATGTACTGATATCTGCAAACCTTCAGAAACTTCGCTTAATGGTCGGTATTATATATTCCATAATGTCAATGTATATAGGCCCACCAATCTTATGCAAAAACATCTTCACAGTACAGAACAGTAATGTCCACATTGTCTGATCATGCTAATCCACATCCGATAGTGGTCAATGCAATTAATAGCAATATGGGAATATCAACATACCAGCATATCTGAAATGATAATCAATGTTCAGCATGGGATGCAAAGAATGGTTCTTTCCTGTTATGTGACCGAGTATGTCGCTACCAGCAGTCACGGTCAGATAACAGGAAAGGTCCCAATTTATTGAAGTAGAAATCAATGTTGAAATCAATATGATTACAGTGGATCATGTGTGACTCTAATAATCTCATCATATTGCCATTACAGAAGTGCTGTCATGTGTCAACTCATCAGTTAACCACACAGACAAAGAAAAAAACCTTTCCAGTCACAGAACACCAGCTACATCAACGTTGACTACATTGTAAGAATTTGCAGTAAACATGTGCATGTATGCAGAAGAAGAAATTAAGAACAACTCCATTAATGGAGGCCTACCTTTCTTTTCCCAAAGACATCCCATACGTATTGCTGAAGTGGTCAGAAAACATAATCATACCGTGCAGACGTGTCCTGGGAGAACAGATCTCCTCGTGGATATCCTCTTGACCACATCCAAGGTAAAACACCACATGTGGATCTCCAAAGATGCATCAATGTGTAATAGTTGTACTATTCCAACATCATGAGTAATTTAAATTAGCCATCATCATCATCTGACAGATAAATAGCTTGTTTACGATCTCACTAACTAATATGTGAACATATGTGCCAACATACCTGTATCTGTTGGTAGTTGCTCATATAGCATGTGTTATGTTCATCATAATATGTTTATTGTGTTTTCCTTCTAGATCACGGTCAGGACAAGGCATGAAGAAATGCATCCTGACATTCCATGGTCATGCTAATGTCATCATGTATGTGCATGTCTCCCAAACATTAAGTTGTTGCATCCAGTGTGATATTTGATTACCATTACTGATTAGCCAATATATATAAAGCTTTAATTGCAGAATACAATGCAGATGTCATGTGACATCTATCACATGATGTTCCTTGCATATCCAAAGCATGTGTACATATGGGGAAGAGTAACTCTAGGCTTGGAACATAACCGTTAATTAGTTTACGTTAATCTTCAGTTATGCATATGCAACAACAGATAATAGAGATGCTCATTCAGAGATTCCCCTCAAATAGCTTGGTTTGTTGTGAGCGAATCTCTCAAATAAGTAAGAACAGACTGATATGGTACTGGTCAGTTATGTAGGAAGAGTCTGCTCGCATTATCATTGCCAGAGAACTGACCTACTGGGGTTATAACATTCACTGAGCACTAATACTTCTGAAGTTGCATAAGAGTGACACACAAGCCAACATTTTACATCTCCCCATACGTATATCCCCTTACTCTGTATTATTGTTATATTTGCTTATTGAATGATATAGTTGTTTTGATATCTGTAATAATAAGATGTAAATGATATTGCCAAATGTTGGATGATTTACTGTAAATCCCCCTCAACTGATCAATATCATTCCTCTTATCTGCATTCTGTTCCCATATCCCTATTTCCCTATGTTACTAGAACTCTGTATCCTACCCTCCTCCACCATGATACTTTGCATACCTGTGACAATATGTCACTGTGTGGCTTTGGTGCTATGTTTATGTTATTATTTTTACTACCATTAAATATGATTTATCAGCTATGTTGTTTGTGTTTGCCTCGCTAATGTTGATACCATAGCATTTCACTAACACATTAAAGGAACATGAAAGTCAACATCTGTGCTGCACACCATCATTTAGGGGTGTAAATATGATATCCACAATGTGTTTGCATTATTGAATTGAACCATGAGGGGAGATAAATATAGTCAATCATGTTCCACCTTGGGAGCCATTACACAAAACCCAGCACATAGAATGAGACAGGTGTCTGTAAATGGTGCACATCACCATAGTGAACTAAAATGCAAGAATTATGGAGGTATGGTGGCACAGAAGGTAACATCTGGTTATAAACATATATCACTATAGATAGGTCATGGGTTTGAGGCCCCTGCCTGCCAAGTTCATCTTATTAGCAATGTAACTATATCTAGTGTGTAGAGAGATAGAGAGAGAGAACTGCAACAAGTGTATGTACTTATATATGAATATACACATAGACAATACACAACTGCACCTCATTCTGTCATATGCTCTAATATACAACATGATTACATATCTCCATGTGTATGGAAACCCAAATATCATACAGAGCTGTGGATTGAATCAAACCCAGGAGCATTACCTCCACCATCAGCTGCATTGGTGACACAGCTATGACCTTAACCCTACATTAACACAGAATGTGTATATACTGTAGAAGGACAATCTATGTACAAAATACTAATTGTTAGATTCAATAATTATTCTTGGGATTCACAATCATGGTACATTACAAACACACAGTAACACTGATAACAGTATGAAAATATTATAGTTTATTAGATATGCAGAGCACGTGTTTATCAGCATACAACTGTGCATTAATATCATGGGCAATAGGTTGTGCTTGTGAACAAGGGGATACCTAAAGGGAGTAATGTAATAGTCTAGAATAAGCATGATGCATAGCACCTACCAGGGTCACATGTGGTCACTACACCACTGCAACCGGAATCTGGGATCATAAGAAATCACTCCATGTAATTGGAGAAACCATTAATGTTCATAGCACTTATAACTCACCTATATCTGCTCAATGAAACAGATGAACATATTCATAGATAATGTCATACAGATCTAATCCACACACAATATGGTGTTAGATATTAAGGAATAATCTGAAATGGATTATCAGAATATGTGACACAGAACAAGGAAGTTGAGGAACATGCCTTCATGGTTGTGAGATTGGTCTATTTAGACCTACAGAGACAAGAACAAGATATAAATCAGAACACTATTTGGATTGACTGCAATACCTTGTCTCAACAGCAATCCACATTGAACATCAATTGCAGAAATATTCAACATAACCATACCTGTACACACTCTGTAGTCAGCCATTAGTATGTCAACATTAATACAACATAATATTCATTGTGGAGTGTGGATGAGGAGGATTTAGGGCCAACTAAACTATGGAGAATCAAAAAAAACAACACAGAGATGTATTGTTGCAGAGGCTGTTGCCAAATTGGGTCAGATTTGCATATGTGGTGGTCTTGCCCACTATTACAAACATATTGGAACAACGCTCTTGAGTGGGTGTCTCAAATATTAGGCCAATAAAATAAAAAGAGGCCAGAAGTAGTATTTTTCCATATCTTCCCTGAAAACATTTCCCTGGATGTTAAGAGTTTTTTTACTACAGGTCTTAATGGCAGCGAAATGGCTTAAAGCATTAAAGGGGAAAGGGGAAACACTGCCTTTATGGTCTGAAATTGAAATGGTTTTGTATAGAAACAGATCTCTAGAACTAGACTATAATAATGAGGGGATATATAATGTTCTGAAATATAAATAGTCCATATGGGATAAATATTAATTAAACGCTGGACAAATTGACCTGCATTAGTCTGTAAAACAGTTGCCCCCACTGCCCCTTCTCCCCATCTCAATTCTCTGAACTGTATGTAGAATGTGTGTGTTTTCTATGTATCTTAGATATATTGTCATTATAAAGTACATACGCCTTAGAGATAAAATGTATGTTCTTTTTATTAGCCAGAGTAGATGACATTGGTCTAAACTGATGATTGTTACTGAAATGGGATTACAGAAGATATAATGAATTGATCCTCAAAATGTAAACCGATTGACTCTCAATATTGTGTGTACTTTGTTTTTAATGTAATAAGACCAATGTATGCAATGAAGTGCTACAAGCATAGCACTTACAACTCATCTATATCTGCTCAATGAAACAGGTGAAGATAATCATGGATAATGTCATACAGATTTAATCCACACACAATGTGTTGTCAGTAGTGATGTCCCAAACAGTTCGCCCGAGAACTATTCGCGGCGATTTTTGCATGTTCGCGTTCGCAACGAATTGCGAACATATGCGCTTTTCGGTCCGCCCCCTATTCTTTATCATTGAGGAAACTTTGACCCTGCACCTTACAGTCAGCAGACACATTCCAGCCAATCAGCAGCATACACTCCCTTCCAGAGCCTTCCATCTGTATGACAGCCTCCATTTTAGAATCATTCTGAAGCTGCATTCGTGGAGAGAGGAGATATATTCTACCTGCTCTTGATTTAATAGGGAAATAGATAGCCAGGCTGTGTATTTAGCTTTAACTACACACCTGAAGGACTCCTTTGATATCTGCTGCGAGGACAGCAACCCAAAAAGCCCATTTTAGGTCTAGAACATCATTTATTTAATTTTTTTTTTTCTGCTGATTTAATAGGGAAACAGATAGCCAGGCTGTGTATTTAGCTTTAACTACACACCTGAAGGACTCCTTTGATATCTGCTGCAAGGACAGCGACCCCAAAAGCTCTTTTTAGTGCTAGAACATCATTTATTTTATTATTTTTTTCTGCTGATTTAATATATAATGTTCAGAATTATAAATAGTCCATATGGGATAAATATTAATTAAACGCTGGACAAATTGACCGGCATTAGTCTGTAAAACAGTTGCCCCCACTGCCCCTTCTCCCCATCTCAATTCTCTGAACTGTATGTAGAATGTGTGTGTTTTCTGTGTATCTTAGATATATTGTCATTATAAAGTACATACGCCTTAGAGATAAAATGTATGTTCTTTTTATTAGCCAGAGTAGATGACATTGGTCTAAACTGATGATTGTTACTGAAATGGGATTACAGACGATATAATGAATTGATCCTCAAAATGTAAACCGATTGACTCTCAATATTGTGTGTACTTTGTTTTTAATGTAATAAGACCAATGTATGCAATGAAGTGCTACAAGCATAGCACTTACAACTCATCTATATCTGCTCAATGAAACAGGTGAAGATAATCATGGATAATGTCATACAGATTTAATCCACACACAATGTGTTGTCAGTAGTGATGTCCCGAACAGTTCGCCGGAGAACTATTCGCGGCGATTTTTGCATGTTCGCGTTCGCAACGAATGGCGAACATATGCGCTTTTCGGTCCGCCCCCTATTCTTTATCATTGCGGAAACTTCGACCCTGCACCTTACAGTCAGCAGACACATTCCAGCCAATCAGCAGCATACACTCCCTTCCAGAGCCTTCCATCTGTATGACAGCCTCCATTTTAGAATCATTCTGTAGCTGCATTCGTGGAGTGAGGAGATATATTCTACCTGCTCTTGATTTAATAGGGAAATAGATAGCCAGGCTGTGTATTTAGCTTTAACTACACACCTGAAGGACTCCTTTGATATCTGCTGCGAGGACAGCAACCCAAAAAGCCCATTTTAGGTCTAGAACATCATTTATTTAATTTTATTATTTTTTTCTGCTGATTTAATAGGGAAACAGATAGCCAGGCTGTGTATTTAGCTTTAACTACACACCTGAAGGACTCCTTTGATATCTGCTGCAAGGACAGCAACCCCAAAAGCTCTTTTTAGTGCTAGAACATCATTTATTTTATTATTTTTTTCTGCTGATTTAATATATAATGTTCTGAATTATAAATAGTCCATATGGGATAAATATTAATTAAACGCTGGACAAATTGACCTGCATTAGTCTGTAAAACAGTTGCCCCCACTGCCCCTTCTCCCCATCTCAATTCTCTGAACTGTATGTAGAATGTGTGTGTTTTCTATGTATCTTAGATATATTGTCATTATAAAGTACATACGCCTTAGAGATAAAATGTATGTTCTTTTTATTAGCCAGAGTAGATGACATTGGTCTAAACTGATGATTGTTACTGAAATGGGATTACAGACGATATAATGAATTGATCCTCAAAATGTAAACCGATTGACTCTCAATATTGTGTGTACTTTGTTTTTAATGTAATAAGACCAATGTATGCAATGAAGTGCTACAAGTATAGCACTTACAACTCATCTATATCTGCTCAATGAAACAGGTGAAGATAATCATGGATAATGTCATACAGATTTAATCCACACACAATGTGTTGTCAGTAGTGATGTCCCAAACAGTTCGCCGGAGAACTATTCGCGGCGATTTTTGCATCTTCGCGTTCGCAACGAATGGCGAACATATGCGCTTTTCGGTCCGCCCCCTATTCTTTATCATTGAGGAAACTTTGACCCTGCACCTTACAGTCAGCAGACACATTCCAGCCAATCAGCAGCATACACTCCCTTCCAGAGCCTTCCATCTGTATGACAGCCTCCATTTTAGAATCATTCTGTAGCTGCATTCGTGGAGAGAGGAGATATATTCTACCTGCTCTTGATTTAATAGGGAAATAGATAGCCAGGCTGTGTATTTAGCTTTAACTACACACCTGAAGGACTCCTTTGATATCTGCTGCGAGGACAGCAACCCAAAAAGCCCATTTTAGGTCTAGAACATCATTTATTTAATTTTATTATTTTTTTCTGCTGATTTAATAGGGAAACAGATAGCCAGGCTGTGTATTTAGCTTTAACTACACACCTGAAGGACTCCTTTGATATCTGCTGCAAGGACAGCAACCCCAAAAGCTCTTTTTAGTGCTAGAACATCATTTATTTTATTATTTTTTTCTGCTGATTTAATATATAATGTTCTGAATTATAAATAGTCCATATGGGATAAATATTAATTAAACGCTGGACAAATTGACCTGCATTAGTCTGTAAAACAGTTGCCCCCGCTGCCCCTTCTCCCCATCTCAATTCTCTGAACTGTATGTAGAATGTGTGTGTTTTCTATGTATCTTAGATATATTGTCATTATAAAGTACATACGCCTTAGAGATAAAATGTATGTTCTTTTTATTAGCCAGAGTAGATGACATTGGTCTAAACTGATGATTGTTACTGAAATGGGATTACAGACGATATAATGAATTGATCCTCAAAATGTAAACCGATTGACTCTCAATATTGTGTGTACTTTGTTTTTAATGTAATAAGACCAATGTATGCAATGAAGTGCTACAAGTATAGCACTTACAACTCATCTATATCTGCTCAATGAAACAGGTGAAGATAATCATGGATAATGTCATACAGATTTAATCCACACACAATGTGTTGTCAGTAGTGATGTCCCAAACAGTTCGCCGGAGAACTATTCGCGGCGATTTTTGCATCTTCGCGTTCGCAACGAATGGCGAACATATGCGCTTTTCGGTCCGCCCCCTATTCTTTATCATTGAGGAAACTTTGACCCTGCACCTTACAGTCAGCAGACACATTCCAGCCAATCAGCAGCATACACTCCCTTCCAGAGCCTTCCATCTGTATGACAGCCTCCATTTTAGAATCATTCTGTAGCTGCATTCGTGGAGAGAGGAGATATATTCTACCTGCTCTTGATTTAATAGGGAAATAGATAGCCAGGCTGTGTATTTAGCTTTAACTACACACCTGAAGGACTCCTTTGATATCTGCTGCAAGGACAGCAACCCAAAAAGCCCATTTTAGGTCTAGAACATCATTTATTTAATTTTATTATTTTATTCTGCTGATTTAATAAGGAAAAAGATAGCCAGGCTGTGTATTTAGCTTTAACTACACACCTGAAGGACTCCTTTGATATCTGCTGCAAGGACAGCAACCCCAAAAGCTCTTTTTAGTGCTAGAACATCATTTATTTTATTATTTTTTTCTGCTGATTTAATAGGGAAATAGATAGCCAGGCTTTGTATTTAGCTTTAACTACACACCTGAAGGACTCCTTTGATATCTGCTGCAAGGACAGCAACCCAAAAAGCACTTTTTATTTTATCTTATTACTTTTTTCTGTGTAATCTAATTGTATATGCCAGCCTGCTAGCGTGTGTGTGAGACCTATTGCATCTAGTCTGCCAACTTTTGCCAGTGCACGGTGACACTCATATCTAGTTCAACCGTAGTGTGCAGTGAAATAAATCAACCCTTTTTTTAATGTAATCGATTGAATATCAGCAGCCTGCCTAAAGGCGTGTGTGTGAGGCCTATTGCATCTAGTCTGCCAACCTTTGCCAGTGGGCAGTGACACTCATATCTAGTGCCACTGTAGTGTGCAGTGAAATAAAAAAACCCTTTTTTTACTGTAATCGATTGAATATCAGTATCCTGCCTAAAGGCGTGTGTGTGAGGCCTATTACATCTAGTCTGCCAACTTTTGCCAGTGCGCAGTGACACTCCTATCTAGTGCCACCGTAGTGTGCAGTGAAATCAAACAACCCTTTTTTTTACTGTAATCGATTGAATATCAGTAGCCTGCCTAAAGGCGTGTGTGTGAGGCCTATTGCATCTAGTCTGCCAACTTTTGCCAGTGCACAGTGACACTCATATCTAGTGCAACCGTAGTGTGCAGTGAAATCAAACCACCCTTTTTTTACTGTAATCGATTGAATATCAGTAGCCTGCCTACAGGCGTGTGTGTGAGGCCTATTGCATCTAGTCTGCCGACTTTTGCCAGTGCACAGTGACACTCATATCTAGTTCAACCGTAGTGTGCAGTGAAATAAAACAACACTTTTTTTACTTTAATCGATTGAATATCAGTAGCCTGCCTAAAGGCGTGTGTGTGAGGCCTATTGCATCTAGTCTGCCAACTTTTGCCAGTGCGCAGTGACACTCATATGTAGTGCAACCGTAGTGTGCAGTGAAATCAAACAACCCTTTTTTTACTGTAATCGATTGAATATCAGTAGCCTGCCTAAAGGCATGTGTGTGAGGCCTATTGCATCTAGTCTGCCAACTTTTGCCCGTGCGCAGTGACACTCATATCTAGTGCCACCGTAGTGTGCAGTGAAATAAAACAACCCTTTTTTTACTGTAATCGATTGAATATCAGTAGCCTGCCTACAGGCGTGTGTGTGAGGCCTATTGCATCTACTCTGCCAACTTTTGCCAGTGCACAGTGACACTCATAACTAGTGCAACCGTAGTGTGCAGTAAAATAAAACAACCCTTTTTTTACTGTTATCGATTGAATATCAGTTGCCTGCCTACAGGCATGTGTGTGAGGCCTATTGCATCTAGTCTGCCAACTTTTGCCAGTGCGCAGTGACATTCATATCTAGTGCCACTGTAGTGTGCAGTGAAATAAAACAACCCTTTTTTTACTGTAATCGATTGAATATCAGTAGCCTGCTTAAAGGCGTGTGTGTGAGGCCTATTGCATCTAGTCTGCCAACTTTTGCCAGTGTGCAGTGACACTCATATCTAGTGCAACCGAAGTGTGCAATGAAATAAAACAACCCTTTTTTTACTGTAATCGATTGAATATCAGTAGCCTGCCTAAAGGCATGTGTGTGAGGCCTATTGCATCTAGTCTGCCAACTTTTGCCCGTGCGCAGTGACACTCATATCTAGTGCCACCGTAGTGTGCAGTGAAATAAAACAACCCTTTTTTTACTGTAATCGATTGAATATCAGTAGCCTGCCTACAGGCGTGTGTGTGAGGCCTATTGCTTCTAGTCTGCCAACTTTTGCCAGTGCACAGTGACACTCATAACTAGTGCAACCGTAGTGTGCAGTGAAATAAAACAACCCTTTTTTTACTGTTATCGATTGAATATCAGTTGCCTGCCTACAGGCATGTGTGTGAGGCCTATTGCATCTAGTCTGCCAACTTTTGCCAGTGCGCAATGACATTCATATCTAGTGCCACTGTAGTGTGCAGTGAAATAAAACAACCCTTTTTTTACTGTAATCGATTGAATATCAGTAGCCTGCTTAAAGGCGTGTGTGTGAGGCCTATTGCATCTAGTCTGCCAACTTTTGCCAGTGTGCAGTGACACTCATATCTAGTGCAACCGAAGTGTGCAATGAAATAAAAAAAACCTTTTTTCACTGTAATCGATTGAATATCAGTAGCCTGCCTAAAGGCGTGTGTGTGAGGCCTATTGCATCTAGTCTGCCAACTTTTGCCAGTGCGCAGTGACACTCATATCTAGTGCCACCGTAGTGTGCAGTGAAATCAAACAACCTTTTTTTTACTGAAATCGATTGAATATCAGTAGCCTGCCTAAAGGCGTGTGTGTGAGGCCTATTGCATCTAGTCTGCCAACTTTTGCCAGTGCGCAGTCACACTCATATCTAGTGCCACCGTAGTGTGCAGTGAAAGAAAACAACCCTTTTTTTTACTGTAATCGATTGAATATCAGTAGCCTGCCTACAGGCGTGTGTGTGAGGCCTATTGCATCTAGTCTGCCAACTTTTGCCAGTGAACAGTGACACTCATATCTAGTGCAACCGTAGTGTGCAGTGAAATCAAACAACCCTTTTTTTACTGTAATCGATTGAAGATCAGTAGCCTGCTTAAAGGCGTGTGTGTGAGGCCTAATGCATCTAATCTGCCAACTTTTGCCAGTGTGCAGTGACACTCATAACTAGTGCAACCGTAGTGTGCAGTGAAATAAAACAACCCTTTTTTTACTGTAATCGATTGAATATCAGTTGCCTGCCTACAGGCATGTGTGTGAGGCCTATTGCATCTAGTCTGCCAACTTTTGCCAGTGCGCAGTGACATTCATATCTAGTGCCACCGTAGTGTGCAGTGAAATTAAACAACCCTTTTTTTTACTGTAATCGATTGAATATCAGTAGCCTGCCTAACGGCGTGTGTGTGAGGCCTATTGCACCTAGTCTGCCAACTTTTGCCAGTGCGCAGTGACACTCATATCTAGTGCAACCGTAGTGTGCAGTGAAATAAAACAACCCTTTTTTACTGTAATCGATTGAATATCAGTAGCCTGATTACAGGCGTGTGTGTGAGGCCTATTGCATCTAGTCTGCCAACTTTTGCCAGTGAACAGTGACACTCCTATCTAGTGCAACCGTAGTGTGCAGTGAAATCAAACATCCCTTTTTTTACTGTAATCGATTGAATATCAGTAGCCTGCCTAAAGGCGTGTGTGTGAGGCCTATTGCATCTAATCTGCCAACTTTTGCCAGTGTGCAGTGACACTCATATCTAGTGCAACCGTAGTGTGCAGTGCAATAAAACAACCCTTTTTTTACTGTAATCGATTGAATATCAGTAGCCTGCCTAAAGGCGTGTGTGTGAGGCCTATTGCATCTAGTCTGCCAACTTTTGCCAGTGCGCAGTGACACTCATATCTAGTGCCACCGTAGTGTGCAGTGAAATCAAACAACCCTTTTTTTACTGTAATCGATTGAATATCAGTAGCCTGCCTAAAGGTGTGTGTGTGAGGCCTTTTGCATCTAGTCTGCCAACTTTTGCCAGTGCACAGTGACACTCATATCTAGTGCCACCGTAGTGTGCAGTGAAATAAAACAACCGTTTTTTTACTGTAATCGATTGAATATCAGTTGCCTGCCTACAGGCGTGTGTGTGAGGCCTAATGCATCTAATCTGCCAACTTTTGCCAGTGTGCAGTGACACTCATAACTAGTGCAACCGTAGTGTGCAGTGAAATAAAACAACCCTTTTTTTACTGTAATCGATTGAATATCAGTTGCCTGCCTACAGGCATGTGTGTGAGGCCTATTGCATCTAGTCTGCCAACTTTTGCCAGTGCGCAGTGACATTCATATCTAGTGCCACCGTAGTGTGCAGTGAAATTAAACAACCCTTTTTTTTACTGTAATCGATTGAATATCAGTAGCCTGCCTAACGGCGTGTGTGTGAGGCCTATTGCACCTAGTCTGCCAACTTTTGCCAGTGCGCAGTGACACTCATATCTAGTGCAACCGTAGTGTGCAGTGAAATAAAACAACCCTTTTTTACTGTAATCGATTGAATATCAGTAGCCTGATTACAGGCGTGTGTGTGAGGCCTATTGCATCTAGTCTGCCAACTTTTGCCAGTGAACAGTGACACTCCTATCTAGTGCAACCGTAGTGTGCAGTGAAATCAAACATCCCTTTTTTTACTGTAATCGATTGAATATCAGTAGCCTGCCTAAAGGCGTGTGTGTGAGGCCTATTGCATCTAATGTGCCAACTTTTGCCAGTGTGCAGTGACACTCATATCTAGTGCAACCGTAGTGTGCAGTGCAATAAAACAACCCTTTTTTTACTGTAATCGATTGAATATCAGTAGCCTGCCTAAAGGCGTGTGTGTGAGGCCTATTGCCTCTAGTCTGCCAACTTTTGCCAGTGCGCAGTGACACTCATATCTAGTGCCACCGTAGTGTGCAGTGAAATCAAACAACCCTTTTTTTACTGTAATCGATTGAATATCAGTAGCCTGCCTAAAGGTGTGTGTGTGAGGCCTTTTGCATCTAGTCTGCCAACTTTTGCCAGTGCACAGTGACACTCATATCTAGTGCCACCGTAGTGTGCAGTGAAATAAAACAACCGTTTTTTTACTGTAATCGATTGAATATCAGTTGCCTGCCTACAGGCGTTTGTGTGAGGCCTATTGCATCTAGTCTGCCAACTTTTGCCAGTGCGCAGTGACACTCATATCTAGTGCCACCGTAGTGTGCAGTGAAATAAAACAACCCTTTTTTTACTGTAATCGATTGAATATCAGTAGCCTGCCTAAAGGCGTGTGTGTGAGGCCTATTGTATCTAGTCAGCCAACTTTTGCCAGTGTGCAGTGACTCTCATATCTAGTGCAACCGTAGTGTGCAGTGAAATAAAACAACCCTTTTTTTACTGTAATCGATTGAATATCAGTAGCCTGTCTATAGGCATTTGTGTGAGGCCTATTGCATCTAGTCTGCCAACTTTTGCCAGTGTGCAGTGACACTCATGTCTAGTGCCACCGTAGTGTGCAGTGAAATAAAACAACCATTTGTTTACTGTAATCGATTGAATATCAGTAGCCTGCATAAAGGCGTGTGTGTGAGGCCTATTGCATTTAGTCTGCCAACTTTTGCCAGTGCACAGTGACACTCATATCTAGTGCAACCGTAGTGTGCAGTGAAATCAAACAACCCTTTTTTTTTACTGTAATCGATTGAATATCAGTAGCCTGCCTAAAGGCGTGTGTGTGAGGCCTATTGCATCTAGTCTGCCAACTTTTGCCAGTGCGCAGTGAAACTCATATCTAGTGCCACCGTAGTGTGCAGTGAAATAAAACAACCCTTTTTTTACTGTAATCGATTGAATATCAGTTGCCTGCCTAAAGGCGTTTGTGTGAGGCCTATTGCATCTAGTCTGCCAACTTTTGCCAGTGCGCAGTGACACTCATATCTAGTGCCACCGTAGTGTGCAGTGAAATAAAACAACCCTTTTTTTACTGTAATCGATTGAATATCAGTTGCCTGCCTACAGGCATGTGTGTGAGGCCTATTGCATCTAGTCTGCCAACTTTTGCCAGTGCGCAGTGACATTCATATCTAGTGCCACCGTAGTGTGCAGTGAAATTAAACAACCCTTTTTTTTACTGTAATCGATTGAATATCAGTAGCCTGCCTAACGGCGTGTGTGTGAGGCCTATTGCATCTAGTCTGCCAACTTTTGCCAGTGCGCAGTGACACTCATATCTAGTGCAACCGTAGTGTGCAGTGAAATAAAACAACCCTTTTTTACTGTAATCGATTGAATATCAGTAGCCTGATTACAGGCGTGTGTGTGAGGCCTATTGCATCTAGTCTGCCAACTTTTGCCAGTGAACAGTGACACTCCTATCTAGTGCAACCGTAGTGTGCAGTGAAATCAAACATCCCTTTTTTTACTGTAATCGATTGAATATCAGTAGCCTGCCTAAAGGCGTGTGTGTGAGGCCTATTGCATCTAATCTGCCAACTTTTGCCAGTGTGCAGTGACACTCATATCTAGTGCAACCGTAGTGTGCAGTGCAATAAAACAACCCTTTTTTTACTGTAATCGATTGAATATCAGTAGCCTGCCTAAAGGCGTGTGTGTGAGGCCTATTGCATCTAGTCTGCCAACTTTTGCCAGTGCGCAGTGACACTCATATCTAGTGCCACCGTAGTGTGCAGTGAAATCAAACAACCCTTTTTTTACTGTAATTGATTGAATATCAGTAGCCTGCCTAAAGGTGTGTGTGTGAGGCCTTTTGCATCTAGTCTGCCAACTTTTGCCAGTGCACAGTGACACTCATATCTAGTGCCACCGTAGTGTGCAGTGAAATAAAACAACCGTTTTTTTACTGTAATCGATTGAATATCAGTTGCCTGCCTACAGGCGTTTGTGTGAGGCCTATTGCATCTAGTCTGCCAACTTTTGCCAGTGCGCAGTGACACTCATATCTAGTGCCACCGTAGTGTGCAGTGAAATAAAACAACCCTTTTTTTACTGTAATCGATTGAATATCAGTAGCCTGCCTAAAGGCGTGTGTGTGAGGCCTATTGTATCTAGTCAGCCAACTTTTGCCAGTGTGCAGTGACTCTCATATCTAGTGCAACCGTAGTGTGCAGTGAAATAAAACAACCCTTTTTTTACTGTAATCGATTGAATATCAGTAGCCTGCCTATAGGCATTTGTGTGAGGCCTATTGCATCTAGTCTGCCAACTTTTGCCAGTGTGCAGTGACACTCATGTCTAGTGCCACCGTAGTGTGCAGTGAAATAAAACAACCATTTGTTTACTGTAATCGATTGAATATCAGTAGCCTGCATAAAGGCGTGTGTGTGAGGCCTATTGCATCTAGTCTGCCAACTTTTGCCAGTGCGCAGTGAAACTCATATCTAGTGCCACCGTAGTGTGCAGTGAAATAAAACAACCCTTTTTTTACTGTAATCGATTGAATATCAGTTGCCTGCCTAAAGGCGTTTGTGTGAGGCCTATTGCATCTAGTCTGCCAACTTTTGCCAGTGCGCAGTGACACTCATATCTAGTGCCACCGTAGTGTGCAGTGAAATAAAACAACCCTTTTTTTACTGTAATCGATTGAATATCAGTAGCCTGCCTAAAGGCGTTTGTGTGAGGCCTATTGCATCTAGTCTGCCAACTTTTGCCAGTGCACAGTGACACTCATATCTAGTGCCACCGTAGTGTGCAGTGAAATAAAACAACCCTTTTTTTACTGTAATCGATTGAATATCAGTTGCCTGCCTACAGGCATTTGTGTGAGGCCTATTGCATCTAGTCTGCCAACTTTTGCCAGTGCGCAGTGACACTCATATCTAGTGCCACCGTAGTGTGCAGTGAAATAAAACAACCCTTTGTTTACTGTAATCGATTGAATATCAGTAGCCTGCCTAAAGGCGTGTGTGTGAGGCCTATTGCATCTAGTCTGCCAACTTTTGCCAGTGCGCAGTGACACTCATATCTAGTGCAACCGTAGTGTGCAGTGAAATCAAACAACCCTTTTTTTACTGTAATCGACTGAATATCAGTAGCCTGCCTAAAGGCGTGTGTGTGAGGCCTATTGCATCTAGTCTGCCAACTTTGGCCAGTGCGCAGTGACACTCATATCTAGTGCAACCGTAGTGTGCAGTGAGATCAAACAACCCTTTTTTTTACTGTAATCGATTGAATATCAGTAGCCTGCCTAAAGGCGTGTGTGTGAGGCCTATTGCATCTAGTCTGCCAACTTTGGCTAGTGCGCAGTGACACTCATATCTAGTGCAACCGTAGTGTGCAGTGAGATCAAACAACCCTTTTTTTTACTGTAATCGATTGAATATCAGTAGCCTGCCTAAAGGCGTGTGTGTGAGGCCTATTGCATCTAGTCTGCCAACTTTTTCCAGTGAGCAGTTACACTCATATCTGGTGTCACAGTAGCTTGCACGCATAGTACCACTAATCGTAAAAAAAAGGACAGGCAGAGGCAGGCCACCCCGCAGGGGCCGTCGTGGTTGTGGTGCGGTGATTCCCTTTGGCCCTAGAATAATGCCCAGTTTTCAGAGGCAACGTACCCTGAACTTGAACAGTTCTGAGGACATGGTTGACTGGCTAACACAGTACACCCAATCTTCTACAGCTTCCGCTCGGAACCCAAGACGCACCATCCTCCTCCAGCTTAGTTTCGGGCACCTCTCCAGTTACCACTTGCCCGCCTGCCGCCACCACCAACACTAGCACCACAGCCGCTTCACTTGATCCATCAGCAGAGTAATTTACAGATCCGTTGGAAGAAATGAGTGATGCACAAACATTAGTGCCAGAGGATGTAGATAACAGGGATATGTCCCAGTCAGGCAGCATTACACACATGGACATACGGTCTGATGATGATGATGATGTTGTACCCGGTGCTGCTTCCTTTTTTGAGTTGTCAGATATAAGTGAAGCGGTTGATGATGACGATGCGTCCGTGGATGCCACGTTGGTGTCCGCTATAAGAGAAGAAGAACAGGAGGAAAGTTCCGATGGGGAGACAGAGAGGAGGAGGAGACGAGTTGAAAGCAGGGGGAGGTCATCGAAAGTAGCTAGTGGCACAGTCAGACAGCATGCATCGGCACCCGGGGTCAGCCAGACAGCACGCAGTCAACACATGATTTTGCCACCACCAGAATGCCGTCATTGCAGAGCTCAGCAGTGTGGCAATTTTTTCGTGTGTCTGCCTATGACAACAGTGATGCCATTTGCAACCTGTGCGAAAAGAAACTGAGTCGTGGGAAGTCCAACACCCACCTAGGTACAACTTCTTTGCGAAGGCACATGATGTCACATCACAAACGCCTATGGGATCAACACATCAGTACAAGCAGCACACAAAGTCAAAGCCGCCATCCTCCTCCTGGTCCAGCATCTTCAGCCACGTCAACCACTGCTGCCCTGCTTGCCCCCTCTCAACCATGCGCCACTCCGTGTCTCGCCCTGAGCAGTCCCTGCTCATCTGCCCACAGTCAGGTGTCTGTCAAGGACATGTTTGAGCGTAAGAAGCCAATGTCACAAAGTCACCCTCTTGCTCGGCAACTGACAGCTGGCTTGTCTGAACTCATGGCCCGCCAGCTTTTACCATACAAGCTGGTGGAGTCTGAGGCGTTCAAAAAAATTGTAGCTATTGGGACACCGCAGTGGAAGGTAACCGGACGAAATTTCTTTGCACAAAAGGCAATCCCCAACCTGTACTCGATTGTGCAAAAGAAAGTAATGGCATCTCTGGCACACAGTGTTGGGGCAAGGGTCCATCTGACCATGGATACTTGGTCTGCAAAGCATGATCAGGGCAGGTATATCACCTACACTGCGCATTGGGTAAACCTGGTGACGGCTGCCAAGCATGGAATACGTGGCCCTGCAGAGGAGTTGGTGACACCGCCACGACTTGCAAGCAGGCCTGCTGCCACCTCCTCTACTCCTCCTACTCCATCCTCTTCCATAACCAGCTCGGCTGAGTCCTCTTCTGCTGCTGCTATGTCTTGCTCCACATCAATGGCACCCCCCCCCCCCCCCCCAGCTCCACAGGTACTATTCCACATCCCGGATACGGCAGTGTTACGCCGTCTTGGGGTTGACGTCCCTGAAAGCAGAGAGTTACACCAGACCAGCACACCTGTCCGCCCTGAACGCACAGGTGGATCAGTGGCTGAATCCGCACCAACTGGAGATTGGCAAAGTGGTTTGTGACAACGGAAGAAATTTGTTGGCGGCATTGAATTTGGGCAAGTTGCCATGCACGACACATGTGTTTAATCTGATTGTACAACGCTTTGTGCATAAGCACCCAGGCTTACAGGACGTCCTGAAGCAGGCCAGGAAGGTGTGTGCCCATTTCAGGTGTTCCTACACGGCCATGGCGCACTTTACAGATATCCAGCGGTGAAACAACATGCCAGCGAGGCGCTTGATTTTAGACAGCCCGAAACGTTGGAATTCAACACTCCTAATGTTCGACCGCCTGCTCCAACAAGAAAAGGCCGTTAATGAGTATTTGTATGACGGGGACGCTAGGACAGCCTCTGCGGAGCTGGGGATTTTTTTGCCACGTTACTGGACGCTCATGCGCAATGCCTGTGGGCTTATAAGTCCTTTTGAGGAGGTGACAAACCTGGCACCCAGGGCACCATCAGCGACATCATACCATTTGTTTTCTTCCTGGAGCGTGCCCTGCGAAGAGTGCTGGATCAGGCCGTAGATGAGCTTGAAGAGGAAGAGTTGTGGTCACCATCACCGCCAGAAACAGCCTTATCAGCATCGCTTTACTGGACCTGCGGCAACGCTGGAAGAGGATTGCGAGGAAGAGGGGTCAGAGGAGGAATGTGGCTTTGAGGAGGAGGAGGAAGACCAACCACAACAGGCATCCCAGGGTGCAAGTTGTCACCTATCTGGTACCAGTGGTGTTGTACGTGGCTGGGGGGAAGAACATACCTTCAGTGAGATCACTGAGGACGAGGAACGGGACATGACTAGCTCGGCATCCAACCTTGTGCAAATGGGGTCTTTCATGCTGTCGTGCCTGTTGAGGGACCCTCGTATAAAAAGGATGAAGGAGAACGACCTGTACTGGGTGTCCACGCTACTAGATCCCCGGTATAGGCAGAAAGTGCCTGAAATGTTACCGAATTACCACAAGTCGGAAAGGATGCAGCACTACCAAAATAAATTAAAAAGTATGCTTTACAAAGCGTATAAGGGTGATGTCACAGCACAAAGGCAATCTAACAGCGGAAGAGGGGAACATAATCCTCCTCCTCCCATGACCACGCCGGCAAGTAGAGGACGCTTTACAGATGTGTTGTTGATGGAGGACATGCAGAGCTTTTTAGGTCCTATGCATCGCCACAGCCCTTCGGGGTCCACCCTCAGAGAACGACTTGACCGTCAGGTAACAGACTACCTCGCCATAACTACAGATATCGACACTATGAGGAGCGATGTACCCCTTGACTACTGAGTGTGCACGCTTGACCTGTGGCCTGAGCTATCCCAATTTGCCATAGAACTACTGTCCTGCCCCGCTTCAAGTGTCCTGTAAGGACCTTCAATCCAGCAGGAGGTTTTGTCACTGATAAGAGAAGTCGCCTAGGTCAAAAAAGTCTAGATTACCTCACCTTTATTAAGATGAATGAGGGATGGATCCCGAAGGGACTTACAGTGGGCAATACATTCGATTAAAAATGGCCTGATAGATGAGCTGCCTTGAGCTAAAAATGGTTCACACGCTGCTGTATTTTATCCCTGAATGCCGGATGACTTGCGTGACTTATCTGCCACCAACTAGGGTTCAAGACGCAATGTTTTAGGGCACTTTCTGCCTGGCAAACTAACATCAATTTTTCTGGTCGCTGCAACAATACCTAATTTTTGCATTTAAATTATTTTATTTTAGAAGGCGTACAGCATGTAATGAAAAATAAAGCATTTTTGAACAGTCTTGCATAACAGTTGTGCAAAAATACATATTTACAATAGAGACATTTTGTGAAAGTTAGATGGCTATTCCTTCTTATTTTTACTTTTTAGGTTAATAATTTTTCTTATTTTTTACTGTGATTGCAATTTAAGAGATACCTAAAACATGGTAAAACAGACAATAGTAAAGAGTATATCTGCAGGAAACACCAAAGTCCTATTAGCTAACATCCCTCCAACAGTATTAGCTTATTATTTACAATATCTAACCTGGGCAATCACCCTTGGGTTACCCTAGGGCAGGCTTCAGTAAGCGACCTCTCCTTTCCTGGGATGATTTTGCCACCGGTTGCATCTGAAGGGTCTCCAGGGCTCCCCCTCTCCGGTCCTTCCCCCAGTGTCTCTTCAACCAGTAACAAATGTTTTATATTTGTAAAGCGACCCAATGATCCCCCTTGATAGAGGTTTATCTTTGCAAATTTTGGAGAACCAATTTAAGACCGGTGTCCCCTGTTTCTGGGTCAGGGAGTGTGTGAAATGCCTCAGCCTACAGTAATTGTAATGTTCTGACAGCGGTAGCTCATGCTGGTCCCTCAGTTCCTAAAAGGTGAGCATCTGGCCCTTTACTAACCAGTCTCCCAGTCTATCTAGTTTCCTTGACCTCCACCAGTGTTGTGATGTTCTGCTCATGTGTTTCGGGGCCTGAGGGTGGTCAAGAATTGGGGTCATTTGGGTGGATCCAGGGAACAAACCCGTGTGTTTCTTGGCCCATTTCCAGTATGATAGTGAGTGTCTGATTAGGGGGTTTGGTGAGTTTTTAAGGCTCTGAGGCAATTCTGATAGCCAAGCCACCTTGTCCCAGGTTAAGGGCCTTAAAGTGTGGTTCTCTAAATACACACAGGCCGGTTGATGATATATAGAGTGTGCAATTGGGTGGAAAGATAGGTGACGGAACAGGTATTAAACTGATAGGAATGAATAGTACAACTTAATACACCACTCTTATCTGGTGGCACCTTAGATTGCACGTGCTGTGCCCCAAATTCAAAGTAGGAGGTCTAACCAAGCATCTTTTTTCCATCTCCCTGTTCCAAAAATCCATGCCATATACACGTCCCCTGATAGTGGACGTAACAGGGATTAAACCGATAGGAATAGTACTACTTACAGGACACACCTTATAATAACGCAGACAGAGGCAAAGCATATAATCTTCCATGCTGTGCAGTGGAAGCCCCCAGACTCTGACTTGTGTATAATCTTACATGCTGTGCAGTGGAAGCCCCCAGACTCTAACCTGTGTATAATATTCCATGCTGTGCAGTGGAAGCCCCCAGACTCTAACCTGTGTATAATATTCCATACTGGGCAGTGGAAGCCCCCAGACTCTGACCATTGTATAATATTCCATGCTGGGCAGTGGAAGCACCCAGACTCTGACCAGTGTATAATCTTCCATGCTGGGCAGTGGAAGCCCCTAGACTCTGACCTGTGTATAATCTTCCATGCTGGGCAGTGGAAGCCCCCAGACTCTGTGAGTCTGAAGAAGAGGTCAGAGGAGGAAGGTGGCTTTGAGGAGGTGGAAGACCAAACACAGCAGCCGTCCCAAGGGGCTTGTTGTTCCCTTTCGGGGATCCTTGGTGGCTGGGTGTAGGAAGAGACCTTCAATGACATAAGTGAGGACACTATTGTGGCCAGAAAGAGTCCCTGTGGGTTTTGAAATTCGCCTGCCCATTGAAGTCTATGGCGGTTCGCCGATGTTCGTCCGTTCGCGAACATTTGATGTAATTCGCTTCCGCGGTTCGTGAACCGAAAATTTGATGTTCGCGACATCACTAGTTGTCAGATATTAAGGAACAATATGAAATTGATTATCAGAATATGTGACACAGAAAGAGGAAGTTGAGGAACATGCCTTAGACCTACAGAGACAAGAACAAGATATCAATCTGAACAATATTTGGATTGACTGCAATACATCATCTCAACGGCAATCCACATTGAACATCAATTGCAGAAATATTCAACATAGCCATGCGTGTACACACTTTGTAACCATGCATTAGTATGTCAACATTAATACAAAATAATATTCATTGTGGAGTGTGGATGAGGAGGATTTAGGGCAGTGGTTCTCAATCCTCTCCCCAGATGCCATCAGACAGGCCATGGTTTATGTGAAACAATACCACCATCATCAACTCAAGAGGTGGTGGAGCCTTGAATTGCTTCACATGTGTGTTCACACAGTGTTTCACCCAAATCATGGTCTGTGTGGTCGGTCC
The DNA here is from genome assembly GCA_027410445.1 of Discoglossus pictus. Classification (NCBI taxonomy): domain Eukaryota; kingdom Metazoa; phylum Chordata; class Amphibia; order Anura; family Alytidae; genus Discoglossus; species Discoglossus pictus. The sequence continues at coordinate 47,357,479 of CM050171.1, read as the reverse complement.
TGGGGAGAGGTTTGACAACCACTGACCTGGGAGATGTTCTCTACTACTTCCTCTTCTCTACTACTTCTTATGCCTCCTAGGTACTGAAATAAGAGGATAATAGTATTTGAGTATTCATTATCTGAACAATTGTTTGCTGTGTGTTTCCATATCCCTAAAATCATGGTCACTTGTAATTGGCTGTGGTGGTTGTTTCCCACAGATAAACATTGAGCTATATCATGATCATTGTGGATCATGGCTTATATCAATACATGTATATATAGCTGGTGCAGTGTTACATTTGCAGTTCATTAGGACACATGCTCATCTGAATCTGCTGTGCAGTGTGTGTGTGACTGACCAGTCTGTGACCAATGCTCAGCAATGGGTATTAAAATGCTTATGAGACATGGTCCAGGTTAGGCTTGTACATGACACACACATGTAGTCCCTCAGAGTCTGGTGATAATATAGTTACATAGTTACATAGTTACATAGTAATGAGCTTGAAAAAAGACTTTCAGTCTATCAAGTTCAACCTTTTAAGATCTACTCTGATCTGCAATATGAAGATTAGTTATTAATTAATTAGTTGCTAATTGCTAATTAATTATTAATAAACAATTTATTTATTTATTTATTTTTAATTATTAGTGAATCCAGAGGAAGGCAAACAGAAAAAACCTCCTCCTGTGTTTTTCTCCCTAGCACTCTCTATCTCTCTCTCTAGCACTCTCTATCTCTCTCTCTAGTACTCTCTCTCTCTAATACTCTCTATTTCTCTCTCTGGCACTCTAAATCGCTCTCTCTAACATTCTATTATTTCTCTCTCTAACACTCTCTATTTCTCTCTCAGTCTCTGTCTATCTCTCTCTATATATCTCTCTCAAAAACCCACAGATGCCTAGACCTGTGTGTTGACTTTCTCAGCTACAGCACAGTCAAAGAATGACGGTTTTCAAAATCTTTTAAACTGGTTCCCGCGGCGTTGATTGGCGTCCTCTGCTTCCTATTGTTTAATTGACTGGTGACGGGATCGCAACTTACGGCCTTGGCACGCTTCATCGGATTGGATACCCAGACGCGTTACGGTGGAAAACAGGCTTTACGGGCTTGAGGTTTCGGCCCGTAACTTGCGCCCTTGCTCAATTGAATAGCATAATCAGAGACGAACGGGACCCCACAACATACCCGCATTCATATGGTCTACACCGATAGAGTTACAGGCTTGAAATTGAATCAGGCTCTGTGTCTGGAGCTTGTATATCACTATAAGGAGCTAAGTTTAAAGCTCTCTTCTCTTCCTGTGAGTTTCTATGAGTTCTCTTTATTCTAGTACTCACTAAGCATATAGCTGCCACCAGATTCCCAATATCAGTTCCACTCTTATTCAGAGGAGCTTGACTCACTTGTCCTGTTTGTACGTGGATCCCTCGATCGCCTCCTTTAGGCCTTGCTTTCCTCCTCATGTGGCTGTGCTGGCAGCCCTGAGGCGTTCAGTCCCCTGTGGTGCGAGTCAAGCCTTGTTTTTGGATGGCGCGAAAAGAGCCAATGCAAACGCTATCTCGCTCTGAATCGGCTCTATGCTGTTCAAGCCTCGCTCTCAGTTGTCTCGAGTAGAACGGTAACACAGGCCCCTATTCAGTTGTTTAATATCATTACCGGGATCTCATGCACAAGCGCCATAAAGCCCCAGGGCAGCATCTCATAGCCAGCTCTTCTCCAGCCAGGACTTTTGCGCTAGACCTCTACTCTAGTCACTTCCTGGGAGGAGTCATGTCACTCATCACCTTCCTTCAAAAGCCTCTTTTATATATATATGTATGCAGAAGATATTTCAAGGTGCAGGACTACCTAGTTTAACGCAGTAGATAGATTCCGGGCTTTTAAGAAACTGCAAACATAACAACATAAAACAACTTTTTTTTAAATTAAAGAAACAGCACATATAATATAACAGGCAACTTTAACTTGCAGATGGGGAAGCTTCAGGTTCATCCTCCATTTTGTCTTTTTTTGGAAGGATATCTGTCTTTACTTTCTAAGACCATCCAGCAGATGCTGGTAGCTAGACACTGTCCCAAGAATGCCACGTCTCACAATTCTGCTCCTGAAACTACCCAGAACATTGGCCACAAAATCATCCAGAAGGTCTTGGATGGTTAGCAAACTCTTTATGAGAAACTTGATGGATAGTTTTTTGGTTCCTCAGTGACAGAGTTACTGCTTTCCTGGGCTTCCTGAATACCCTGCTTGTTGAACTCAAAACTTTTATGTATTTATTTATTTACCTATTTATTTATTTAGTGTTGCATGGTATACACCATTTTAAATTTACATATGTTTATATTGTTATGATTATTTTTTTACAAAGTTAAACGTGTTGACTTCTTAGTCCCCTATTTAATGATGTTTACCCACTGTCTGCTTATATATCAATATATGCCCCCTCTTCTTTGCTGTAGCCGGATCTCTGAGGTGCTGAGACTGTGTAGGGGGAGTGTCATGGTTGCTGGGAGCAACACTAGACACGTCTCACACACTTCCCGTTTACACAGGAAACGGACGTGAAGCGTTGGGAGGTTGCTTGGCAACCTCAACACCAGGTTTTGGTGTGCTGGGGGCACAGACACTCCAATAGTGTTGGGGGTAATTTAGGAAGGTGATAAATAGACTCATTAACTCCTGAGCTGTGAATCTTTGATTTTCTAATTTCCTGAATTGGACAAACAAATTGGTTTAGCTACCATTGAGAAACTTGTTTGATGATACACAAGATAGAATTGTATTTGTGTGGATTAGCAACATCAGTTTCATGTATTGAGGGCATTGATATGAATAGCAGTGGTACTGAATAGTGGGAAAGGTATTTCGGCACCGATAACATTATACATCCAGAGAAGACAATATACACAGGCTTACTAACCTGGGACATTTCTTCTCCAGTGATAGAGAGCTTTGACAAGCCTAAATAGTTAATTTAGTTTTAGAATCCATTTGGGGGAATTCCAGGTCTGGTTCCTCCATAATAGACAGGGGCCAGATAACGTAAGAAAACTCTTGGACCTGATTTTTCATGCTAAAAAGAATGGAGCTCCTTTTTTGTCCTAGGACCACTTTTTGGATCCTAGGACCACTACAAGCGATTAAAGGCATAGTGGTGGGAGATAAGCAATATAAGGTCATAATGTACGCCGATGATATTGTAATCACACTTACTGAACCCGAAACATCCCTGAAAACTTTGTTGAATATTCTGGAGAACTATGGGAAACTGTCATACTTTAAAATCAATAATTCCAAATCAGAAACCTTAAGGATTGGGCTGACACAGGAACAGATCACTAGAATAAAAAAAACTTTACGATCTTAATTGGAATATCCATGGAATTAAACATCTGGGAATAATATTTAGCCTGCTAATCTTTTTTTTTTTTAAATGTTGAGCATCAGGCCAGCTTTTGCACTTTTCTTTTTCCATCCTCATCAATAATCCCTTTAGTTCCTCTTTGTTTTCCTCCATCAGAGTAGAATTATCCTACCCATGATGTACCCATGATGTATTCTACATATGAGTTTAATAAATAAGTAACAATATACAACCTTGTCACACTCCTTTCCTAAAATTGAACCATTGGGTTGTTTCATGTTCGATTTGGACAGTGGTTTCTTGGTCTCTATAGAGATTTCTCAGGAGGTGAATGAAATGATCTGGTACTCTCATCTCTTTAAGAACTTGCCACATTTTGTGGTGGTTCACACAGTCAAATGCTTTAGTATAGTCTATGAAGCAGAGGTGAATGTTTTTCTGGAACTCCTTTGCTTTCTCTATTATTCAGAGGATTTTTTGCAGTTTGATCTTTTGTGCCTCTGTGAAACCCAGCCTTTACATCTGGTAGTTCTTAGTCCATATATTGTTGGTGCCCAGCTTGCAGGACCATAAGCATTACCTTGCTGGCATGTGAGATCAGTGCAATTGTTCAATATTTGGAACAATCTTTGGCACTGCCTTTTTTGGGGATTTGGATGTAGACTGACATTTTCCAGTCTACTAGCCAAATTCGAGACCTGGTTGCCAACTCCCCATCAACTCAAACTCAATGTCAAAGACAGAGCTCCTAATCTCCCCACCCTCTTCCACAGCTTCCACTCCTCACATAACTTTTACTGTTGATAATGCCACCTCTCAGGCCCTTCTTGGAGTTCTACTGGATCCTGGCCTCTCTTTCTTTCCTCACATACAATCAATCACAAAATCTTGTCATTTTCACCTAAAAAGCATCTAATATATGTCGGCACTTACAGAGGTAGAGTTAAGTGGGATTGATATGGTATGGCTACCCCACTCTCACCACTCACTCCAAAAGAAGGATAGAAGAAAAGTAAATGTAATACCTTTACTTAAGAAGGTAACAAGCCCAAATCCAGGGAACTATAGACAAGTAAGACTCATCTTTTTAGCTGGCAAGCTCTTAGAATTGTTGTTACAGGATTGAATATGGGAATATATCCATGTGAACAAAGCTGATATATGCAGCAAAGAGTTTTAATACATCAGAGGCTATTGCACAAAATAAAGAGTGGAGAAATACTACTGCGGCATAAAATGGCCACTGCAGATAAACCTAGACCAGTAAAAAAATAAATTAGCACAAACTTCTAGATAGATCCTGCCAATCTCCTAGAATTTTAATAGGGATGGAGATGCAACTTGACTGGACCCTGAACACTAACGTTCAAATGTAAATTTTAAAATAGTAACTGAATTTATTTTCATCAAATACTGATGTAGACGAAATAAACAAATACATAAAACCCTGATTTGTGACCACTTCTGTGACCCTTCAAAGGGACACTGTAAGATTTGATTTTTAAGTGGATATAGTATAAAGCCTTATAATACATGTACTTTAAAAGCATGCTCCTTATGATAAAAGCATAACATATTTTACTTACAATTAGTACTTGAACTTTGTTTGTCTTTCATTTTCTGTAATCTTCTCCTCTCTCCCTGTTCCCATAATATCCAACTCTTCAGTTTTCTCAGTGGGGACATCAGCTGTATAATGAGCGCATACAAATCTGATTCTACTCAGAAAGAGCCTCTTTCTCTCCACCCATGCCCCACTGCTGCTTCCTCCTGATTTGGCTAGAGTGGAAAGAGACAGTCATAGTAAGAATTTGTTGGGAAAAAAATCATTTTTTATGTATCCCTTGCCAAATAAAATTAAAGAAAGAGGAAAGCAAAGAGTATTTTCTAGTGTCAGGCCTGTCTGGGTGAAACTCTTCTTGGGCAAAGTACCAGAGGATGGCACGACCAAAGTAACAAGCTCTAGAGCACATGCAAAGGAATGGATAGGCAAGCCAAAGATCAGGGAAAGGCAGAATCCAACAAACGTTAGTAACAATCCTGATCAGCAGCAAAAGATCAGTTCAACAGGGAACAAACTGTAATAAAGCAGAGCAGTTAGACACCAGAGCAGCCAGAAGTACTCCAAGACACAGGGACCTAAAACTGGCACTGAGAGGAGACAATAATTAGTCCCAGATAGTGATGTCGCAAACCTAAAATTTTCGGTTCGCGAATCGTGAACGCGAACCTCCACAAATGTTCGCGAACCGGCAAACATCGGCGAACCGCCAAAGACTTCAATGGGCAGGCGAATTTTAAAACCCACAGGGACTCTTTCTGGCCACAATAGTGATGGGAAAGTTGTTTCAAGGGGTCTAACAACTGGACTGTGGCATGCCGGAGGGGGATCCATGGCAAAACTCCCACGGAAAATTACATAGTTGATACAGAGTCTGGTTTTAAGCCATAAAGGGCATAAATTACCTAACATTCCTAAATTGTTTGGAATAACGTGCTTTAAAACATCAGGTATGATGTTGTAACGATCAGGTAGTGTAAGGGTTACACCTTACATGACTGGGGGTCTATAGGTGACATTAGTACTGACCTTTATCTGACTGGGTGTCTATAGAGTGACATTAGTACTGACCTTTATATGACTGGGGGTCTATAGGTGACATTAGTACTGACCTTTATCTGACTGGGTGTCTATAGAGGGACATTAGTAATGACCTTTATATGACTGGGGGTCTATAGAGGGACATTAGTACTGACCTTTATCTGACTGGGTGTCTATAGAGGGACATTAGTAATGACCTTTATCTGACTGGGTGTCTATAGAGGGACATTAGTACTGACCTTTAGCTGACTGGGTGTCTATAGAGGGACATTAGTAATGACCTTTATCTGACTGGGGGTCTATAGAGGGACATTAGTACTGACCTTTATCTGACTGGGGGTCTATAGAGGGACATTAGTACTGACCTTTATCTGACTGGGTGTCTATAGAGGGACATTAGTAATGACCTTTATCTGACTGGGTGTCTATAGAGGGACATTAGTACTGACCTTTTGCTGACTGGGTGTATATAGAGGGACATTAGTACTGACCTTTATCTGACTGGGTGTCTATAGAGGGACATTAGTACTGACCTTTATCTGACTGGGTGTCTATAGAGTGACATTAGTCCTGACCTCCTGCTGCAGTATTATTACTCCCAGTACTCCCAGGCTTGCTACTATTAGATATAATAACTTCAGTTTCGTTTCCTTATCTGTTGGTAACATCAAAATATGATTATTAAATATGTCATATTTGTTTGTTTTTTCTCCCAAAGTGAACCCCTTTGTGTGTGTCCCACAGATGTGGCGTTTCCGCTCTGCGTATGTTGGATTTGCACCGCTCAAAAAGTATGAAAAGAGATCCCCCCCCTTGAAGCCCATTAATGACATCATCAGTAAATTGTATGTAACAGATTCCAGTGTTTAGGGTTTATGACCCAATACTGTGATCATATCACTTATGACAAAAATCCGTATTTGTCGTATTATTCAGACGCGCGTGCATCTTTGTGTTACATTTCCTGATACTTTTATTATCTTGATCTTTATATATTTACTAGCGACTTGCCCATCAAAAAATGGCGGCAATAAGATTGTAAGGCAGGTAATGGTTTGGACGAGACATTCATTTTGTTGGCGGTCGGAGATCCTTCGGCGCTCATTGCGAGGCTGTTGGTTGTATTTTTTTTCTGATAGGCGCTTTTGCTGTTATTCTTTGGTCGGCGGTGATGTGTTTTTTGCGCTTATTGCAAGGATTTGTATGCTATGAGCAGCGTTGGCGCTCGTTGTGAGGCGCGCAGTGAATGGCTTTTATGTTTAATGTGATAATGTTTTTTTTGTGTATATGTATTTTTGTATGCTAATGAAATAATTACTTAATGAATATACTTTACCTATTTGTAAGTAATATATGCAGGAAGCATTGTGCTGAAGAGCTGACAATCTGTTTTTATGTTCCTGCAGCATACAATGTAGATTTTCAGTGCTGTGGAGCTGCTGTGTAAGTGTCAGCAATGTGTGCAGTGTGTAGTGTAAATAGGCTGCGTGCGCGAGGGGAAGCCGTTAGGGGAGCTGGGTACTTCCGCATTGTGTAAGTTAGTGTTGTAAAATGGCGGGGAATGTGTATGTGGTACGCGGGTGTGGATGATTTAGCGTCCTTCTTAATAGTGTATCTTTACCTCGTACGGCTTTTTAGGAAAATCTGTATGTGTTTTGCGTGTTTAGGGTCCTGTAGCCTCGTTTTTTTTTTTCAAGGGCCATTTTTTCTCTCACTTAGGTGATTTTCGGGTATCTAAACTCATGAATTTGGACTTAAATGGAGGTGTAACTTCACTTGCAGAGGTCCTCGGTGCCCGCCTTGCTGTGGGTAAGCTTTTTATGTGTTTGTTGTGTGTATTTATTGTGTTTTTAATGTTTTTAAGTGCGTGCGGTTCGGGCGTTAAGGTCGTATTTTTGTGAGCTCGTAACGTATTTTTGGATGGTAAGTCCGTAAATTTGATGGTGTAAGTCCCGCCTGCGGCTCATTGCCTTCGGCGCTCCTTGCCAGCAACTCTGGCCCTCGCTTCGCAAGCCTGCAGCGTTAGCAACAACCCGCCTGCTCACAACTATATATGTGATATCCGTCTTCCCCAGTTGGCACTTGTAAATCAGCTAAGCGACAAAAAAAATGGCGTCCGGAAAAAATGAAAACGAGGCTACACGACCCCAAACCGCGCAAAACATCACCAGCCATGTACGACTTTTACCTAGGAACGGACGAGGTACAAAATACACTATTATAAATAATGGAAACTGCTGGCGAGCCGCGTAACACATACACAATCGCCACCATTTTACAACACTAACTTGCAACTAATAACATTACAAATCTAAAATGGCGCGTTACACGACTATACAAGCGGTTTCCCCTCGTGCACTGCGCACATTGCTGACACTTACACCTCGGGTCACCAACAGTCCAAATGTACACTGTAAGCTGCAGGAAAATCAAAACTGATTGTTAGCTCTTCAGGTTATTGATCACTGGATATATTAATTACAAATAGTAAAGTATTTTAGTAATTAATTAATTCATTATTATTAAAAAAAATATATATTAAAAAAATACGCTTAATAGCATATTTTACACTGCGGTTACTTTACATACATTAACGCTTCGCACTTCCTAATACATTTGTTCATTCACAATAGTTATTATCGTGCATTCATTTAATAAGTATTAATTAGTAATGGAAAATAAAAATGTAGACTTTACACTACACTAAAATGTTTTACTTTTTACTCTGCAGTTATATATCTGGATTGCTGCTCATTGGCTGCCAGCGATAGCACTCTTAAAGCAGTTACAAATCTAAATCACTTTATTATGCTCTGAGACCTGAAGACATTTTTTTATTTACACTGCACAAAAAAAAAAATATATTTAACACTGTACTTATATATCTTTCTTTGCGATGAGCGCCGAAGATTGATCGTTGCAAAGCACGAAACATGAAGGACACGAGGGAAGAGACTCACAATGAGCGCTGAAGGTCCTCAGAGTACAAAAAGCATCACATTGTGTGGCAAGCAGCATTGCCATGGCTTCAAACTTTATTGCCCCATCATTTGTGCCAGGCAAGTCGCTAGCGACATAATATAACATAATGCAATACAATATTATACAGTACACATGGGTGTTGGAACTGGGGGGGGGGGGGGGGGGTACGGGGTAACCCCCCTCCCAGATTTCTTATGGTATGTATGTATGCGTATAGAAGCTAACAGGGGAGGAGAGAGGGGGAGGAAACACAGGGGAGAGGGAGAGGAAGACACAGGAGAGGGGAGAGGGGAGGAAGACACAGTGGAGAGGGGGAGGAAGACACAGGGCAGAGGGGGGAAGAGAAACAGGGTAAGGGAGAGGTGAGGGGAAGAGACACATGGGAGGGGGGAGAGACACAGGAGAGAGTGGGGGGTAGAGACACAGGGGAGAGGGGGGGAGAGACTAATGGGAGGGAGTGGTGAGGAGACACCGGGGAGAGAAAAGGGGGTAAAGACACAGAGGAGGGGGGAAGAAACACAGGGGAAGGGAGAGGGGGGTAGAGACACAGGGGAGAGGGGGGGAGAGAGACACATGGGAGGGAGTGGGGGGGGAGACACAGGGGAGAGGGGGGGGGAGAGACAAATGGGAGGGAGTGGGGGGGGAGACACAGGGGAGGTCTTCTGCTTTATTATTATTATTATTATTATTACTATATAATGTGTAGATGTACCGGCTGGGCATGCTCTTGTGCATTATTATTATTATTATTATTATTATTACTACTATATAATGTGTAGATGTACCGGCTGGGCATGCTCTTGAGCATTATTATTATTATTGTTATTATTATTATTATTATTATATAATGTGTAGATGTACCGGCTGGGCATGCTCTTCTACATTATTATTATTATTACTATATAATGTGTAGATGTACCAGCTGGGCATGCTCTTGTGCATTATTATTATTATTAGTAGTATTTTACTAATAATAATAATAATAATGCACAAGAGCATGCCCAGCTGGTACATCTACACATTATATAATAATAATAATAATAATAATAATAATAATAATAATAATAATAATAATAATAATAATAATAATAATAATGCATGCCCAGCTGGTACATCTACACATTAAATAGTAGTAATAATAATAATAATAATAATAATGCACAAGAGTCCTTCAGCACTGCACTGGACACTGAATAAACTTGCCTAGCTATGGTTTTCCCTATTGATGCAGTATCATCCAAACTGTCCCTCCTCTCAGTAAGACTGCAAGTTACTTATGATTCCAAAATGGCTGCTGTCCATGAGGTAGAAGGGTGTGGAAGGGAGTGTATGCTGCTGATTGGCTGGAATGTGTCTGCTGACTGTGACATGCAGGGTCAAAGTTTGCTCAATGATAAAGTATTGGGGGCGGGTCGAATCTCGCATATGTTCGCAGTTCACCGCAAACGCGAACATGCTATGTTCGCCGAAAAAAGTCCGCCGGCGAACTATTCGCGACATCTCTAGTCCCAGATGAAATGTGATTGACTGGCAGAAAGACTGGGACTTAACAAAACCAATCAAGAGAAACAGCATCAAAAACTAGGGTAGCTGCTGTGGCACAAGACTGTAGCAAATGTCACAATTGTGGTAAGCCGCAAGATCAATCTTGGCCATGGCAAATGGTCTGTCAGAGTGCAGTGTAATAACTGTATTTCTCAGAATTCTGTGTATGAAACAAGTTTTTTAACTTGTTTCAGACATGCAAATGTGAACACAAATGTACTATTTATTTACTGCACTACTGTAAAGTGGAGGGCTTCTATCACTCTTTTGCCCACCATATATTAAATGATTGTTGTGGTGAACTACCTACTCAAAAAATCCTCTACACAAGCTAAGGAACCGGCCACACACTGATGAGACAGTTACCTTAAAACGGCTGTACGTGGGTGGGATTCCTAGCTTGTGTATAATCCAACCCTAGCCTTGCTCAAAGCTGTTTCATACAGCAGGCATATGCTTGAGGTAAACCATATTTGATATGATTATGGATTGCAAGAGTGAAGCCTTTGTGGGCACCTTTGCATGTCCACAGATGTACTGTCTATTTACTATATATATATATATATATATATATATATATATATATATATATAGTGGATATAAAAAGTCTACACACCCCTGTTAAAACGTCAGGTTTCTGTGCTGTAAAAAAATTAGACAAAGATAAATCATTTCAGAACTTTTTCCACCTTTAATGTGACCTATAAACTGTACAACTAATACTTTGTTGAAGCACCTTTTGATTTTATTACAGCACTCAGTCTTTTTGGGTATGAGTCTATCAGCATCGCAACTTTTGACTTGGCAAGATTTGCCCACTCTTCTTTGCAAAAACACTCCAAATATGTCAGATTGCGAGGACATCTCCTGTGCACAGCCCTCTTCAGATCACCCCACAGATTTTCAATTGGATTCGGGTCTGGGCTCTGGCTGGGCCATTCCAAAACTTTAATCTTCTTCTGGTGAAGCCATTCCTTTGTTGATTTGGATGTATGCTTTGGGTCGTTGTCATGCTGAAAGATGAAGTTCCTCTTCATGTTCAGATTTCTAGCAGAAGACTGAAGGTCTTGTGCCAATATTGACTGGTATTTGGAACTGTTCATAATTCCCTCTATCTTAACTAAGGCCCCAGTTCCAGCTGAAGAAAAACAGCCCCAAAGCATGATGCAGCCACCACCATGCTTCACTGTGGGTATGGTGTTCTTTTGGTGATGTGCAGTGTTGTTTTTGCGCCAAACATATCTTTTGGAATTATGGCCAAAAAGTTCAACCTTGGTTTCATCAGACCATAACACCTTTCCCCACATGTTTTTGGGAGACTTCAGATGTGTTTTTGCAAAATGTAGCCTGGCTTGGATGTTTTTCTTCGTAAGAAAAGGGTATTGTCTTGCCACTCTACCCCATAGCCCAGACATATGACGAATACAGGAGATTGTTGTCACATGTACCACACAGCCAGTACTTGCCAGATATTCCTGCAGCTCATTTAATGTTGCTGTAGGCCTCTTGGTAGCCTCCCAGACCAGTTTTCTTCTTGTCTTTTCATCAATTTTGGAGGGAGCTCCAGTTCTTGGTAATGTCACTGTTGTGTCATATTTTCTCCACTTGATGATGACTGTATTCACTGTGTTCCATGGTATATCTAATGCCTTGGAAATTATTTTGTACCCTTCTCCTGACTGATACCTTTTAAGAGTGAGATCCCTCTGATGCTTTGGAAGCTCTCTGTGGACCATGGCTTTTGCTGTGGGATGCAACTAAGAAAATTTCAGGAAAGACTAACTAGAGCAGCTGAACTTTATTTGGGATTAATCAGAGGCACTTTAAATGATGGCAGGTGTATGCTGACTCCTATTTAACACGATTTGGAATGTGATTGCTTAATTCTGAACACAGCTACATCCCCAGTTATAAGAGGGTGTGCAGACTTATGCAACCACATTATTTTTCTTTTTTTTTTTTCTTCCCTCCACTGAAAAGATTTCAGTTTGTTTTTCAATTGAGTTGTACAGTTTATAGGTCACATTAAAGGTGGAAAAAGTTCTGAAATTATTTATCTTCGTCTCATTTTTTTACAGCACAGAAACCTGACATTTCAACAGGGGTATGTAGACTTTTTATATCCACTGTATATATTTATATATATATATATATATATATATATATATATGTGTGTATTGAGAGAAAAAAACATTTGATATACATTGGGTATGGGCATGCAAATATGCATGTGTTATGTACAGGTATACCCCGCTTAACGCTACTTCTTTTAGCGCTGATTCGTTATAGCACTGTTTTTCTTGTAATTCCCTGTTTAACGCTAAACCTTGGTACAGAATATTTTTCACCATGTTCCGATCAGGTCTTCAACCAGCACTACATCTTCTGTCAAAATGATTACCCATTCCAGATGCTACGCTCTGGAGGAAATGGAGAAGCAGCTTTCCATCTGGATCGATGACTAAATAGAGTGCAACATGCCTCTCAGCCAGGCCATAATCATGGAGAAGGCCCGAAGCATCTATGGTCATTTCCAAAGCTAAACACCAGATGTGATCGATAGCTTCTCAGCCAGCAGGGATTTGTTCAACTGATTCAAGAAGAGAAACAACCTGTATAACATCAAAAGCATGGGAGAAGCCGCCAGCGCTGACACCAAAGATGCTGCAGGCCTTTCCCGCCTCTTGGAAGGACATCATAGAGAGGCAATTATGCTCCAGAACTGGTATATATATGATTATTGGACTGAGATTGGACTGTTCTGGATTCCAAAATCCACTTTGTCGGTCATTTGGAAATTTAAGTGTATAGCTTGGATCACCATGGACAACTTCAAAAACTGGTTAAGCTAACATTTCTGTCCATCGGTGCAACTCTACTGCACACACAAAGGAATTGGGGCCAAATCGCTCCTGTTGATTGACAAAGCTCCAAGCCACCCTACTAACTTCTCTGAGCTCCATTGCTGCATCCCCAAGACTACTTCACTTATCCAGCCAATGAATCATTGTGACCTTCAAGGCCTATTATCATCACCACACATCCCTCCAGCTCATTGACCAAACAGATAGCAAGGACAAACAATCCATGATGGATATTTGGAAAAAATACACCATCATGCAGGTCATAACTAACACTGATTTGTCCTGGAAGAAAGTGACACAGCAATGTCTGAAAGCAGAGAGGAGGAAGATATGTAACCAAAAAGATGAATGCCCCTAATACTAGAGGCTAATCAAATCACAACACTAAATCTGCATAAGACCTCAATACACATTGATTCCAATTCTACTTCTATTATTGTCACCATAGTCTACAATATAAAAAAAATCTATATATATAAATATGCATGTAATGTAAAAAGGCTGGTATGAAGGCAATATATATATATATATATATATATATATATATATATATATATATATATATATATACAAATTGTCCATACAAATAAGTAGTTACCATATACGACTATAGTTACCAGAGGACTCTTTAATTCACTATAAATAATAGGTGGAAAAAGAGCCTACAGGTCTGTGGTTTGCATTTTTATCTATGTATGGAGATCCTCAAAATAGAAAGTAATAGTCTCAATACCATATAGTCCAATTGAGAAAAGTTCCTAATCTGAGCAGAATAGGTCTTATCCTCCGTCTCCAATATAGTTGTCCATTCCAACTGGATCATGGTGTCTTTTATGTGGGATTCATCATCTGCCACCAAATGGTACTCTGCTCCTCCTTCAAGTGCTGGTCAGCGCAGTACTTATATGGAACAAAAAAAAGGTATTGAGGAGAGAAGCACAAACCCACCTTCTAGTGCAGGTAAATCCAATGAATTAAATAAAAACAATAAATACAATAGTTGTTCAACTCACATTTCTCTACCTCATAAACAGAGGTAAGTATATATCGCTCATATACATAGGCTGGTGTGAATATCTGCCTCACAGGTGAGGCAGGTAAGTCAACATAACAGAATGGAGTATGCATCTACAGGGTATGAATAAGGAGTGTGTACAAATGGATTTTTTTTTTTTTTTTAGTTTTAAAAGTTTTTATTTTGTTCCACTACATACAAAACATACACAAATATATACCATACAGTACATTGGGATTTTCTTGGAGAGACATATCCTATCAATACAATTTAACAAGTGGAAGATATACCACTAGATAATATAAGGGATAATGGGATATTCTATTATAATTGGTCCCATGGTAACCATTTGGCCTCAGAATACTTCCTACTCTGGTTAAGGTGAATAAGCCACCTCTCCATTTCTCTATCTCCATCTAAGAGTTTTTCTACTTCATTCCAAACAGGCATTTGATCCAACTTCCATACTTTTACCAGCATCCATTTCAGGATTAATAATATGTGAGAAATTAAATATCTAAGCGGTAAAGGGATTTGATCTGGTATCATGTGCAGCAGACATATTTCTGGATTAAGAGGGATAATTGTTTTAGCTATATCCAACATTTTTGACAGGTAGAGTTTCCAAAAATATTGAACAAGCGAACAAAGCCACCACTGATGAAATTGGGAACCCCTTTTCCCACACCCCCTCAAACATAAATCTTTATTTTTATTATTAAACTTATTCAGAGTTGTAGGTACAATATACCACCTCTTAACAAGTTTAACGTGTAACTCCCTATAAGATGAGCAAAGAGATGGTTTATTAACTAACGTGCAGGCCTTATTCCATTCTTCTAAAGATAAGGTCAGTCCTAAGTCTCTCTCTCATTTAATCATCTTATTGGTCTTACTTGCTTCGTCTCTGGTTCTAATGATCTTACTACACCTAGCAATAACATGTAAGTCACTATTTTGTAATAGATTTTGTTCTATAGGTGAGGGGTCCCTAAAGTTATCCAGTTGAAATTCCAACCCTTTTATTTTACTTTTAATGGTTAAATAATCGAACCAAGTTACCCCAGACATTTCTCAAATTTTGGTAACCATACCAGTAAATTTACTGGGAAGCCGATGATATCTGCTTCAAGCTTATACCAACTAAGTTGATTCATGGATAGATTCCACATCAATATTACCTGAGTATGTATATCTATAATAGATGGGACAGCAACCCCTCCTCTTTCTGCTCTTCTTTTAATGATGTTCAAACCCAACCAGGGTTTCTTACTTCTATTTAAAAACGAATTTATCACACTCTGAAACATAGACTGCAAATACCTAAGCAATACTTGAGATATATGCCTCAGGATATACATGATTTTCGGGATGGCAAACAGCAATCTCAGTTCTTGGCAAATAGATGGGAAGACATGGAGGAAGTGACAGATTGTATTTTCATAGGTTCAAACATCTCTTCATATGGTGATGTTTGCTTCTGGGGAGGAAAGCTATGGGAAGTCTGGATAAGCTATTGAAAAGTAAAGATATATGACAAAAGATATATATTCAACAAAGGTCTGCATATTTAAAACTATGTTATCCTCAGTAGTAACATAAAAAATTATGAGCTCTGTAGAACTGACACCTTTGAATTGTGGTTTTGGAGAAAACTGCTTAGGGTTATTTTAAATGGCAAGATCCTGCCAATACCTACTACAGGAAATAAAGCCAAGCTGTTCAATGGAATAATAATAATAATAATTAAAATTGAAATATTTGGCCATATCGTGAGAAGACAGGATTCCCTAGAGAAGACACTAAAACTGGGAAAAATTTAAGGCATGTGAAAAAAGGGCAGCAGAAGCGAAGATGGATATATACTGTCATTGAAGCAATGAACATGAGCTTGGAAGATATCTGCGGGGCAGTAGATAACAGATGTGCCTGGTGTGCTAGGATCCATGGAGTCACAGAGAGTCAGACATAATTAAAACACTCATCAAACATTTTATTTATATACGTGTGTAAATACTTACAGGGAGGGGAACACAAGCCTTGCAACACTTGAAAACAATATAAATATAATATACTGAACTGACTTAACAACAACAAAAGCTTGGTCATACTCCAGTATGGAGAATCTACTTAAATCTGCAGGTATGGCTTGTTTCCACCACATTGCTTGCAGTTTTTTAATTTTGGACATATTCCTCTCCTGAATACTTCAAATCATACAGACTCTATTCTTATATCCACTTATTTTAAGAAACCTTCCCTCTTTCTCTCACAGACCCTCCTCAGATTCAGATGCACCTGACCTCAGTAGGACTGCTCAAACCTTTTTCAAGTGCAACCTCATTGTGATGCTAGAACCTGCTAGCTCCTACCAGGACTGGGCATAGGGCTTTATTCAGCCTTAGGCTCACATATATGATTTCAATTACTCTTTCATATCCCTGTCCAGCTTTGTCACATAGGGATTCGTGAATCCCCTTTTAATGAAACCCTTGCCCCACATCTGAGGTTAATTACACTAATTGTATAATTTTGTTTATTTGTTAATTTACAAAAAAAAGTGATAACAGGTTGTCTGGTCCCCCTGCAATAACTATAGTGGTATTAGGTCCCCCCTTTCTGCTTACCTCCTAACCCAGTGGGATTGGGGGAAGGGGAAAATATTTTGTATATGTATATTGTAATAACTCCCTATCTGACTAGCAAATCCTAACCCCTATAGCCCATAAGGGCCATCATGATGGCCACTGTCCCTCAAAAACCTCTAGCCCCTAATTTTCCCATTGGGCTAATTGGGGTCCAAATATCTAACCTCCACCCTGATAAAACACATAATGGGGGTCAACCTAAGATGGGCTTTCATTTTAACCCTTGCCACCATAATTAATAGACAGAGGGGTTCCTAAGGGGAACCAAAGACCCCTCTTATATGTTTGTGTAGAACTGGTACCAATATCAATTAAATATGAGGGCTGAGCTTTAATGTGAATGTGGTTTAAGTAAGTGCTCACTAACTTTTGGAGCTTTGCCTATGTTTATTTTCTTTCCTAATTTGTATGGAGCCCTACATTGCTAAAGTGATTGTGCAAGAAGCTGTAATCTGTTCACTAAAAAGGACGCTGTAAAAAAAAATGCCTGCAATGTCTGCTATACAGTAACAGATCCTTATGAAAACAGCATAATTTCAATGATCACATTTAAGGTGCAATTATAAAAACATTGGCCAAATCGCAGTTACATGAACCCGTAATGGAGCCAATTGCAATTGCAAGTTACAGGATGATAGCACTGCAGTTGTCAAAAACATAACTCCCTCCTATTTCCTCCTTTGATGTTTCAAGCCCGTAAATGTTACCAGTTCTAAAGACACAAAACCAATATTCAATTACAACAATTTAACAAGCCTGCAATTGCCTTCAAACGCGTTAATTACATTTCTGTATTGCGAGTCTGATTGCACACCGTATTTCTAAACACCAATTGATTGTAGTTTAAACTCCATGTCTTACTGACGTCTTGATGACGGTCTCATTTAGAATTAGCTCTAACTTATGGGCTTGCTTAATTGGTCATAATCATAAGCCTAAATACTACGTACATGGTTTGCGTGTGGTGCCTGTAAACATGAGACATGAGTCAATTGAATACAGCTATATATGTAAAAAATTAGTAACCCACAGCCAAAAAGTTGTGTTACATGTAATTACAGGCTTGGAATTAAATAGGGGCCAAAGTATGTAAAACTATTAAAGAATCTTATTGTAATAATGTTGTTTTAGAGACAATACATACATTTATGTTATGCAATACATATGATATATACATTGATTTTAACCATGTCCATGTTTCTTTAAATACATTTCTCAATGAAGTGCTATGTTAGCATCCAATTTTTTTTATTATATTCATTCTTACTGAAGAGATAAAAAAATATATTCTCAATTGAATGAAAAATGCTGCCTTATTTCATCCTTGGTTGCATTAACAGAATACATTTCAGACAGTATTTCAAGGCCTGTGAAATCTTCTTCAGATTGATCAGTTAATCTTGGTTTAGACATTTGCCTTTATATGAATGATTCTTAAGGTTTGTGAACTGGTAGTTTTTGTCACTTGCATGTTCATATTTCATTTCTGTCTGATTTTGATTGATTAATTATGGTATTAAATGTTATGGCATTACTATTTCAAACTGCTGAGCAAAACAATCCCACAGCATATAATTTTATTTTCTATGCACATGGATTGTTTCCACAGTTGTGTACTGTATTTGTAATGACATTCCAAATACATTCTATAATTCTTTTGCAACATTTTATCTAGAGCACAAGTACAACACATAAACTAGAAATTCATAGAATATATCCTTACACAGCAACATTTC
The DNA here is from genome assembly GCA_027410445.1 of Discoglossus pictus. Taxonomy (NCBI): domain Eukaryota; kingdom Metazoa; phylum Chordata; class Amphibia; order Anura; family Alytidae; genus Discoglossus; species Discoglossus pictus. The sequence goes on along the minus strand of CM050171.1, from coordinate 47,338,735 downwards.
AGCAATTCATTGTTTCTGTAAATGACAGATACAAGTTGTCAACAAAGTGTAGCAATCTCTTTTTGACAGATTAATGACGTGTTTGGAATTTAGACTGAGCAAATAAACAGATCTGCAACAACTAAATAAATGATTTGACACTGCCATCCATCAATGAAGAAAAAAGGAATATACTGTGCAAACCAAATGAAATATTCTAGGACACTATGATTATGCTTTATACTTGTGATACTTACACATATATATATATAAATGTAACTACCAATATGTTTCACCTCATTAACATGAGAAGGACCATTTTTTTTCCACTAAAAAACAACTTTCTTAAAATGTTCTTTATTATAGTCCTTTATTATAGTCCTTTTATTAAGTGCTATTATTTCTCTTTAAGCAGCTCTCACTCATTAGATTCACACTTCCTCGTTTATAAAAGTTTTAGCACCTGTACTATTTGTGTATTTTCTAGGCCCTTCAGATTTATTTTATCAATCTTAAAGATTGTATTTGTGATTTTATTTACTATGTGTCAAACACTATTCTTTATTGAAATTGACTTATTAAAGGAAATATATCCTAGTCCACTGATAAATGAAGCCATCACATCACAGATAGTAGTGTATAGAAACTATCAAAGTACAATATCAGTTAGCAGTAAGTCAAATGGTATACCACACAAGTTGTATTATCATTAAATGCCCTCTTTACATTGATATAAACATGTTTTGTTTTGTTTTGCCTCTGTTCTGTGATTTCTCCTGAACATTAAGTGTGTTTGGGTACTTGTGCAGTGATTAGTGGGCAGGTGACTAGTAAGAACTGAATATAAACAGGGAAAGGAGCAAACCTGTAAGCTTGCAAACATTTCCAGTATAAGTGCAGTTCTAGTATAAGTGTAGGAGTTTAAATAAAAGGAGGGAGTTCAAAGAAATTGGGAGCTCATTGTAGTGCTTTATACAATGTTTTCCCCAACTGTAATTAATAATTATGAGTCAGTCCAGTGACAACCTTACTCAGTGTGCATCCTGGTACATGTATGAACTGCTGGAACAGATGATCCAGAGGCGAAGCTCAAATTGGAGAACTGGCGAGGAGAATTGCAGCACTTAGTCATATTGCTCCACTGGAAAAGGAGTTGGTGCTCATGTAGCACAGTTTAGCTCAGCCTAGCATTGAGGGTGGAGATGCAGTTAATGACCAGGGGGGTAGCTGGGTTACAGTTACAAGGGGAAACAGGGGGAACAGTAGGAGAAGGCGTGCCGGTTCTGAGTTGGCACACAACAACAGATTTGCCAGAGTGAAACTGATGGGGATGTCCATTCAGGAATGGCAATGCCAGATAGAGCTGCTCCCTCTAACAGCAGGGAGAACAGTTCTACTGGAGGAGAGGGATGGCAGCATAGGCAGAGCAAGAGAAAGGTTTTGGTGGTAGGGGACTCTAATATTAGGAAGGTAGACAGGGTGATTTGTCACCCAGATCCCAGCAACAGTTTGCTGTCTCCCGGGTGTTCGGGGTCGGCATGTTGTGGATGAGGAAGATAAATAATTTGGAGGGGCTGGAAATGATCCGGCAGTCTTGCTATATATTGGTTCCAATGACAAAGTTAGTGCAAGATGGAGATTCCTAAAGAATGATTTTATAGAACTAAGTAATAAGCTAGTAATAAGGTAGTATTTTCCAAGACACTACCAGTGCCATGTGCTAGCCCAGGGAGACAGAAGGAGCTTATGGAGGTTAATGCATGGCTAAAAAAGTGGTGCATTAACGAGGAGTTTGGGTTTTTAGAGCACTGGGCTGACTTCTCACTTGGGTACAATCTCTATAGTAGTGATGGATTGCCCCTTAATGAAGAGGGAGCTGGTGTGCTAGGGGAAAGGATGGTAGAATGGCTGGGGGAGTTTTTAGACTAGTAGGCGGGGGTAGGCACTAGATAGAAGTATTGGGGTAGAAAGTGTAGAGGGGGTAAGAAACAAATTAACTAGTCAAAGGGTGAGGAATTAAAGGAAGGGTTATTATAGTCAATAGGGAGATATTGTTAAGTAACTCAAGTACAGTGGCAGGCACTTCAGAACTACAGACTCATAACATATGGTGTATGCTCGCTAATGCCAGAAGCTTGCCAGGTAAAATGGAAGAGTCTGAATTATTAGCAGCTAATGAGAAATGGGATTTAGACATTACTGAAATGTTGTGGGATGAATCTCATGACTGGACTGTTAATCTGGATGGTATGACCTATTTAGGAAAGATAGGGGAAATAGTAAAAAAGGAGGAGGGATTTGTCTGTATGTTAAGCCTGAATTTAAGACTATAGTCAGAGAAGATATTTATGGTGAAATAAGTGATAATGTTGAATGTTTGTGGATAGAGTTAAATATCGAAGAAACAAATTCAAAAATAATATTGGTAGGAGTATGCTATAAACTCCCAAATATTGAATTGAAAGTGAGGAAATGCAATTATTGTTACAGATTGGAAATGCAGCTAAGCATGTGCATGTTTTAATAATGGTAGATTTTAATTACCCTGAAATAAACTGGACGAATGAGACCATCAGTTCAACTAAGGAGAGCAGGTTCTTCAGTACACTCAGAGATCATTATCTGGCCCAGGTTATACAAAAGCCTACTAGAAATAAGCTATCGGGATTTAGTCATCACAAATAATATTGATATAATATCAAATGTTGAAATAGGGCAATCTATGGGAAACAGTGATCACAACACAATCTCATTTGAGATTCAATTAAAAATAGAAAAAACTGTAAGGGGCCAACAAAACCAGGTAAAAATACTGAACATAAAAGGACAAAATTAAAATCCTTACTAAATATACATACTTATCACCATATACCATGTGGAACTTGTCAGAACTTTTGTATGAATAAAGTTCTATCTTCTATGGATATTATAGTATAATATGATATTCCAATTATTAACCACTATTTTATATCCAATGTATTAATATTTTATATGCTTTATATATATATATATATATATATATATATATATATATATATATATATATATATGCATGCAATTCCATTATTTGAATATGTCTATGTAAAAGATGTGTTTTCACAGCTTCTCACAAGTGAGTTATCCATGTTTAAATAGTTCTTTGTTCTGTAGAGACAAATATTTGAGTGAATTCCTAAACTAATTGATAAAGGTCTATAAAGGTTATGTTTCTTAGAAATAATGGAATCCTCCCCAAAATTTCACATGTGAAGAATGTGTTACTATACATTCAGTCTCGTTCCCAGAATAATAAATCTGTTAAGGGGTATCTAACTGATAAAAATTTAAATTTAAATATGTGATGACATCATGAGAGATTCTATTGGTTACTAGATACTTTAACTGATTTGGGATTCTGATAGGCAAATTAAGTTGGAGGTATAATTATGGATAGAAACAGGATCTGGAAAAAAGGGGGCTGGAGAGAAAAAGAAAGTAGAGCTAGAGGAAAACTTTGATCCCGTGGAAAAGGCCAGACAATTTTAGAATTGACCAGTGAAATCTTGTCATAATTGGTAATGTATACATTGAATTATTTTATTTTATGATATAATTGAAAATCATTACCATAATTTCTCTGTTTGGTTTATTTCTTACCAAAAAGTTATTTAGATTTCATTTTGTCATTGAAATTTGATATCTCATTTTTCTTTTTGACCAATACAGATAAATTAATTTTACTTAGCTAACTTATCGATTATATTATAAAATACTTTACTATAATTGTGTTATTGTTAATACATTCCTGTATAGCTATATTATACTATAATTAGACATTATTAGTACATGTTAAACGTTATTTTGGGTGAATTTTTATTAATTGATTTATCTGATTTTATTCTTTGGGTTGCTATTTCAGGTTTTATTGTACATGTGATTGAGTTAAACGTTTATATTGAGATTTAAGGATTGTACAGAAGATGTCATAAAATAATAAGTTATATAATATAATGGATTAATTTCCTTTTAATATCTGGCTGGTTATATTTTGTTTTATTTGCATTTGATTTGATACATTACATTTTTATCATTAGACTAGTTGATTTTGTTATTGTCAATAAATGTTATTTTATGAAGAGGAATATGTGTCTATAAATTGATTCTGAACTCCAAATTCATTATTCTATATTATTTAGAAAATAATATGTCGTATTAATCCCCGACAAACTAAAAGTAGAAGAAGTAAATCACAACCCATGTGGCTTAACAATAACTTAAAGATGAAGTTGAGGAGTGAAAATCAAGCATTTAAATTATACAAACAAGAGGGGACTGCTTTATGTGAGCACAAGGAAGTCAATAAGGCTTGCAAAAGAGCTATTAGACTGGCTAAAACAGAAAATGAAAAGTTAGTTGCAAAGGAGATTAAGACTAACCCTAACATATTTTTTAAATATATTAATGGGAAAAAATAAATGTTAATAAAGCACCAGGTCCAGACGGAATACATTTAAGGGTACTGAGGGAACTGGGCTCTGTAATAGCCAAACCATTATATCTAATTTTTCAAGATTCACTCAACACAGGGTCTCTACCGGATGACTGGAGAAAATCAGAGGTGATACCTATATTTAAGAAGGGAGCAAGAACAAATCCAGGAAAGTATAGACCTGTAAGCCTCACTTCTGTAGTTGGAAAGCTTTTAGAAGGGTTAATAATAGATAGTATACAAGAATATGTCTATTTAAACACGATTATAAGTAGGAATCAACACGGATCTATGAGGGATAGGTCATGTCAAACATTTCTAATTAATTTCTATGAAGAGCTTAGTAGGAACTTGGACCACGGCAACTCAGTGGATGTAGTCATTTTGGATTTTGCAAAGACTTTTGATACAGTGCCACATGGGAGACTATTGAGCAAACTAATTGATACAAGAATTGCAGTAAATATCTGCTCATGGATTGAGAGCTGGCTAAAAGACAGGAAGGGGAAAGGAATTATTTATTAAGGGAAAAGTTTAATAATATACAGAAAACACGCGGCTGTAGATATAAAAAAGGGGGAGTGCTAATCTATGACCCTAATTATATATGTACATAGATCCCAATTGGGAAACAGGACTGTATGTAAATCACTTATAAGTCTAATAGATTGCTTGATAAATTTCAGTGACATAATAATAATAACAATGACGTGCAATCTTATATGCTACATAAAAAGCCAGGTAGATCACAATATTATGCTGATCAAGAAATGCCATCCTATGTGTATGCAAGCCATTACAGAGTCAATACAACAATAAATTGCTTAAAAGGTTGCAAAGGCATAATAATCACAAGATGCAATACTATACGTCCAATAATATGCTAAATGGATATAGTTCTTATACTGATTATAAAGTGACATCCTAGATATCCCATAGACCAACGTCTAATGCAATTAGCGCAATAGTATAGTAGTCCATGTCTGACCAAATAAGTGAATACAGGCGTAGATGATGTAATACAAATAATAAATAATCCTCATATGTAGCAGAATCTGCTAATCATAGGATTATAGAGGGTGTAGAAAAAGCACTGGGTAAAAAAAAAATAGTTTAAAAACAGAAAAAGAAAGAGATAAATAAGCAGTTATCTATGTAATCCACATATATCAAAGAGGAGATATAATTATACATAATAGTTGGATTAGTACATTGAAAAACAGCTCAAGACATAAAGTCTATATAACAATTATGAGCACAATACTTGCAATTCAACCAAGCCAAATTGCAAAATAGAAAGAACTCCTCTAGTATGGAAGATCCTGCATAATACCCCCGAAGCCCCGATGGTCCGTTTCGTCCATCTAACGGGCATACTCATTACTTTTTGGGCATGGGCACATCATAATGTAAACTACATGTGTATTGTTACAATTATGAAACTCTTAAGTGGATATTTGATAAGTGTAGTGGGATGTATAAATTCTCGGTTAGGCTGAATATAAGGACAGCCCTTACAATGTCCGCATCGGTGAGAACTAATGTGGGTTTAAGCCACATTCTTTTGTTCTCTTGAGGTTGGTAGGAACTTTTAACAAGGCTATCCCCTATAGTCTTATTTTTCCTATAGGTGATTAGTGGTTCTTTTGGTAGGCATTCGTTTCAAGACAGGTATGTCAGTGAAAATGTCCCAATATTTCTGGAAGATAGTTTTATTTATTTCCAATCACTCCCGTATGACATAACACATCGTATTAGATGTTCTTCTTGCTTGTTTTTTTATCATATAATAATATTGTTCTCTCTGACTCTAAAGCACAGTTATAGGCTCTTTTAAGAGTTCTATTTGGATAGCCACAACTTTTGAATTTACATCTTAACTCATTTGCCTGTTCCTTAAACTCTGTCATAGTGTCACAATTTCTCCTGAGTCTTAGATATTGTCCTATAGGAATGCCAGCTTTCAAAGGTAGTGGGTGCTGGCTGGACCACTTGAGAAGCGAATTTGAGGCCGTAGGTTTTCTATACACAGAAGTGTGTATGGCTCCTGTCTCATCCTTGGTAAGTTTAAGATCCAAAGAGTCTGTTTGGTCTTGATTGCAGTTGTAAGTGCATTTTAAACCCATATTGTTTTCATTTAGCTGTTTAATAAGCAATTGAAGGTTTAGTAAAGTGCCTCTCCAAAGAATCAGGACATCGTCTATATAACGTTGCCACAGTAAGATATCATGTGAGAATTTTTCCATTGGGTCATCAAATACTATTGTCCAAGATTTATTGAATAGAAAAATGTTCTTGGTTAGAAATTCAGCATTGTTATTTCCCTTTTGCCGATGGAAGTAGTTGACAGCTGAGGAATACTTGAATAAAGTCATGAAGAATACTTGAATAAAATTGTTCTACATCGATAGTCACAAGATAAGCTTTCTTTGGAATACGTATGCCATCAAGATGTTTCAGAACATCCAGTATGTCCGTTAGATAGGAAGGTAAATCCTCTACCAAGTCTTTCAAGTAATCATCCACAAATATACTCATTTTTTAAGTTGAGTTATTATTGCCACACACTATAGGGCATCCTGGCACTGTTTTTTTGTTCTTATGCATTTTTGGTAGGGCATAGAATGTGGCTATGGTAGAGTGTTTTAGGTACAAAAATCACAAGTATTTTGATCAATAGATTGTTATTTTTGGCGTTCACAAGGATCTCTTTCAGTTCTTGGTTATATTCCCGTAGAGGATTTTTTATCAGTTTTTCATAAGTTAGTGTATCTGACAAAAGTCTTTCACACATGGTTAAATAATCTTTTTCCTCTTGGCTGATGATATTCCCACCTTTATTTGCAGGTTTTATGATGATATTATTTGCATTAAGTTATTTTAAGGCTCTTCTCTCAAAATTATTTAGATTTTTTTTTATTTTGTGAAAAATCCAATTGGGCCTTTTCAAAGTTTTTTTTTAGATCCTTTTCCACCAAATCTAAACGACAGGAAGCAAACATACTCAGAATGGACTAATGTGGTAAGCGAGGTTACTCAGGGTTCAGTATTAGGTCCTACTTTTTAACACATTTATTAATGACTTAGAAGTGGGATTGGGAAGTATTGTCTCCATTTTTGCTGCTGACACTAAGTTGTGCAAGGTAATTACATCAGATAATGATGTATTTTCCCTCCAAAGGGATTTGCATAAATTAGGGAAATGGGCGACTAAATGGCAGATGAGACTTAATATCAATACATTTAAAGTTATGCATCTGGGAAGGAAAAATAGCCATGCAATTTCTAATCTTACTGGAGCAAATCTAGGGGTATAAGATATTGAAAGGGATTTGGGCGTGCTTGTGGACAACCATCTAGGTAACAGTGCTCAATGCCAAGCAGCATCTGCAAAGGCAAGTAAACTATTAGCATGTATTAAGAAGGGTATAGAAGCAAGGGAATCAAATATAATTCTGCCACTATTCAAATCCCTAGTACGCCATCATTTGGAATATGGAGTACAATTTTGGGCACCACTACATAAAAAGGACATTTTAGAGCTGGAAAAAGTACAAAGAAAGGCAACAAAAGTAATAAGGGGAATGGAGAGGCTAAGTTATGAAGAAAGACTAACCAAACTAAACTTATCTTCTTTAGAAGGCGTCTAAGAGGGGATATGATTACCTTATATAAATACAGTATATCCAGGGTCAATACAAGGCTTTGTCAAGTTAACTTTTTGTTCCTAGAGGTTTTCTACTGACAAGAGGGCATCCTTTGAGACTAGAAGTAAAAAGATTTCACCTTAAAGATAAAAAGGGTTCTTCGCAGTAAGGGTGTTTAATCTGTGGAATTTTCTACCTAAGGAGGTGGTGACAGCGGATTCGATAGATAACTTTAAAATGGGATTGTATATATTCTTAAATAAAAAGGGCATTTAGGGTTATCCTGGATAATTAAAGAGGGAGTGTTGATCCAGGAAAGAATCCGATCGCCAGTATCTTGGGTCAGAAAGGAGCAATCCTGACTGTAAACAGAATGGTGTTGTCTAGAGCTAATGTCAGTCTTTCTTTCTAGCTCTGCAGCAAAGGCAAAAGCCTGAGTTGCAAAGCCAAAGACTGATCTTTTCAGAAGTGTTTTTACAAAATACAGACAACAGGCACTTCTGCATAAGCATCTAATGTGTATCATGTTGTCACTGTCATCTTGATGAAGGCAATGGTATAAACTATGTAAAAACAGAAAACCTAGTGTAGGTAATCTATAAAAGGATTATTTTTGGTATTCTCCTTATTCAGAAACGTAAAAATTAAATGATAGAAAAAAACACAAGCATAGGAACTATATGTATTCTTAGTGCATCTCCAGATAAAAAGTTTGTAACTACATCATGTTACATGCAAGTAAATCCAAACCTTGTTGTATGACTATAATGGTTTACACTGGGGACAATTAACATGTATTGAGAAGCAGTCACATCAGCTTTGATCTGCTATGACAAAGTGTGTGTCTAAATAGTGCATTTGTGACCCCATTTGATATGTATTTATATGTGTGTGTGTATAAATAAATAATACATTTGTTCCAATTGGAATGTCTAAAAATAAGTTTAAACAACTTATTACCTGCTCAGAATTACCAGAAACACAGCTATTCTACAGCACTCTGTGAAACTAGGCAGGGACATACGAATTATTCTACAATGCATTTTCACTCTTAAATCTAAAAAAAAAACACATTATACATGGCTCTTTTTTGGGTCATTTCTCTCTTGTGCCTATCTTTACAGCTCCAATACACCTCTCTGGGTTTCTTCTTTGCTGCTCCAATCAAAATTTACCCGCAGTCTCTTGTACAGCCTTTCCAAGGCTGAAGGCTCAAACAGAGCCTGTTACAGGAGAAAGAGAGAGAGACCTATCATATACATTATATAGTTGTCATAATTGTAAGTTTGTAAGTAACGCTCGCAAAGTTATGGGATTGCGCATGCACAGAGCTCATGCCGCAGCCTGCAATGAACGGCGAAGACACTCATCGTGAGGCAAGGAAGGTAGAGGGGGGTGAGGCTTGCAATGAGCCTCCAAGGGCTTGAAAAAATATGGCGACGGTTAAGGCGCTCATAGCTCGCATTTGAGCATGCCAAGGCCTGCAATGAGCGGCAAAGCTGCTCATTATGAGGCACACGATGAGCACAAAAGGCGCTCATCATGAGTCCTGCAAGGTATGGGGGAGAGGCTTGCAATGAACGCCATAGGTGCTTATCGCGAGGCCTGCAAGTTTCAGCTTTGAGCATGCAGATGCCTGCAATGCGCATCAAAGCCACTCATTGCGAGGTCCGCAATAGGCCCACAATGTAGAGTGGGAGAGAGTCTCAAAATGAGCGCCAAAGTCGCTCATTGTTAGGCCCGCAAGTTTGCGGGTTTGTGAAGCCCGCAATGGACAAAGAAGAAGGTAGAGAGAGCCAAAGAGACAGGAGAGGGGGGAGAAACAGGGGAGTGAGAGGGTAGGAAAGAGACACAGTGTAAGTGAGTGTAGTGAGAGGGAGGGAAAGAGACACATGCTGCGGCCTGCAATGAGCGTCGAAGACACTCATCGTTAGGCATGGAAGGTAGAGGGGGAAGAGGGTTGCAATGAGCATCAAAGGGCTTACAAAAAATGGCGACGGTTAAGGCGCTCATCGCGAGGCCCTCAAGTTTCGGATTTGAGGATGCCGAGGCTTGCAAGGAGCGGCAAAGCCGCTCATTATGAGGCACACAATGAGCATTAACGGCGCTCATTGTGAGGCCCACAAGGTAGAGGGGGGAAGAGGCACGCAATGAGCGCCAAAGGCGATAATAGCGAGGCTTGCAAGTTTCGGGGGAAAACCGGTCAGTGCGAGGCCCGCGATGAGCACCAAGACAATCATCGTGATGCCCGCAAGGTAGGGAGAGAGGCTTGCAATGATTGCCAAAGGCGCTCATTGTGAGGCCCGCAAGTTCCAGGTTTGAGCATGCTGAGGCCTGCAATGAGCAGCAAAACTGCTAATTGTGAGGCCGGCAATAGTCCCACAATGTAGAGGTGGAGAAAGGCTCGAAATGAGATTTGAAAATGCTCATCGTGAGGCCCGCAAGTTGAGGGTTTGCAAAACCTGCAATGGGCAAACAAGAAGGTAGAGGGGGGCAAAGAAAGACAGGAGAGGGGGGAAGGAGACACAGCGGAGGGAGAGGGAAGAAACACAATGTACAGTAAGTAGGCTTGCACATGGTATAACAAGGGTCGCAAACTGCAGATCTTTCTCACTTTCTCCTCACAGTTGTGACAGAGTTCAGGCTAACAAAATATTAATTTATAGATAAATTACAAAAAATAGTAGTACATTAGTCTAAAAATTATTATTAATTATTTTCATATGAAATTACAATTTGCAGCTCTCTGTCAATTTCAACAGACACTTGCTAAAGACAGTGTCACAGAAATGTGACTGTCAGCTCTGCATGATTTTTCATTCTGCTACTTACATATAATAGGTACAGTATAATTAGTTCTCCAATAATGATATAATTGATTTAATAATTTAATTAAATTTCAAATAGTAATAGCATTTTAAATCATCATATAGATTATTAATATAAATATCATGAATTTATGTTGGGGATTGTGGTTTGCCGTAAATATATTATTACAAGTGACTTGCCCCTCAAACAATGACGACAATAAAATTGTAAGGCAGGTAATGCTGTTTGCCACAGAGAGTAAGTGTTTTGGTGGTCTGAGATCCTTGTGCAGTCATTGCAAGGATAGCGCTGAGCGCCTTTGGGTTGGTGTATTTGTTGTTATCATAGGTTTTGTCGCTTATTGCAAGGCTCTCCCCTGGTGTAGTTTGTGTTCTATAAGCAGCTTTGGCACTCCTTGTGTGTGGCGCGGTGAAGGTTGTTTGCGATAGTGTGGTGTTAATTAATTGGCATTTTTTTTTTAAATATACACAAAACAAAAACAAATTAATTTATGAAATGAGAAATTAATATACTTTACCTGTTTGTAATTAATATATGCAGCACGGAATGTGGTGAAGAGCATATAATGTAGATTTGCAGTGTTGTTGAGCTGAGGTGTGAGTGTCAGCAATGTGTGCAGTGTGTAGTGTAAATAGGCTGCGTGAGCGAGGGGAAGCCTTTGTGTAGCTGGGTACTTCCGCATTCTGTAAGTTAGTATTGTAAAATGGCGGCGAATGTGTATGTGGTAGGCGGGTTTGTATGATTTAGCGTCCTTGCTAATGGTGTATGTTGTAGGTTGTACGGGTTTTTGGAAAAGCCGTATTTGCTTTGTGCTCTTTAGGGGTTGTGTAGCTTCGTTTTCGTTTTTTTCGTGGGCCATCTTTTCTCTTGCTTAGGGGATTTTCGAGTGTCTAAAGTTTGGAATTTTACTAAAATCGAGGTTTAAGCTGTGTTGCAGAGGTCCTGGGTGTCCCACCTTGCTGTGGGTAAGATTTTTATTTTATTTTTGTGTTTTTTAATGTTTGCTGCTGTGCGTGGGTTGTCTGTTAAGGTCGTATTTTTTCAAAGTCACGCAGGTCGTATTTTTGGTTGTGCAACCCCACATTTTTTTATTTTCTAAGTCCCGTGGCTCGTTTTTTTTTGTGTAAGTCCGTAGTTAGTGATTGCGTGTTAATTTATTTTCTTCATAGTCCCGCTTGTGTGGTCATTTGTAACCGGTTGTGATGCGCCGTAGAGCCTCAACCTCCTCAAATGTGGCCCCTAGCTTTGCGAGGGTCTGCATTTGCGGCCTGCAATGAGCCTGCGGCTCATTGCAGCCGACGTGGGAGCCTCCACCTCCGCAAATGCATTTGCGGTCCGAATGTCGTAGGGGATCGTAGGGATCCCGCAAGTGACCCTGCAAGTGAGCCCGCAAGGGTTAGCAACAACCCGCATTGCTGACAACTATATATGTGATATAATCATTTTAGGAAATATGCTGCAGATATTACTAATTTAATAGTTTGTGGTTGGACAAAACTATTATATTAAATAAAAAATAAATAAATAAAAAAAGGACATTAATGTAGTGTACTGCTATTTAGACATAACAAATATAATGAATTAGATTGGAACACAGGTTTGATATTATCATACTTACATTTCTATTACAGACTGCAATTTTTTTAAAGAATTCACATACTATCATATGTTGCAAAGAAGAGTGGAGTCAGAAGAAAAAAAAAGGAACTATAATTATTTAATCTATTACAACTTCATGTAAGCTAAAGAACGATATTAGTAACATTCAACATTTTTTAAAATCATAATCCATTCGTTCAAAATAAACATTTCACTTTAAATTTATTGAATAGAATGTCTGATAACAAAAAAAAACAGAAAAAAAGAAACAATGTGTAACAAGGGAAAGCGTACAAAGATGGAGAGATCAAAAATTGCCAGAGTCTCTGAAAAGGTTACAGGAAGAAAATCGTGAGAGAATTTCAAAGAAAAGAAAAATGTGTGTTAAAGTTAAATCACAGCGTCAGAGAGCTACAGAATTTTTTTTTTATAAAGATTATGCATATGAAGTATATGGTAAAGATAGTAATGTTGAGATAAACTTTTCAACTTAATTTATAAATTCTGGAATGACACCACATATTTTGCAGTTGAAAAAAGGTGCAATCGTTATGTTACTGTGAAATATGGTCCCAAAAAAAGGACTTTGTAATGAGACCAGATTAATTGTTCAGGATTTAAAAGTTCATGTCATACATGCTGAAATTCTGAATGGTACCCATAAAGATGAAAGAGTTTTTATTCCAAGGATAGATTTGGCTCCAAGCGAAAGTCGTTTGCCATTTGTTCCTGCCAGTAGCTCAAGCACGTACCTGGATGCGAGCCTGCAACTCCCGTCCCTTGGCTGGAACTACTTTTTTTGGATCAAGCCACGCATCACGCAGGTGGGATTCGTATGCGCAATGCGCTGCTTGATCCAGAAGGTAGTTCCGAGTGGACTACAGGAGCCGCAGAGGAGGTGAGTGCGGCGCAGTTGGCAGGGTTGCATCCAGGTACGGGACAAAGGGAAGGGAAAGGAGGGGTGAAATGAGACAAGGGATGGAGAGGAGGGGGGAAGGAGACAATGGAGGGAGAGGAGGGGGAACAGAGGGGTAAGAGGGGGAATGGAGACACAGGGGAGGGAGAGGGGAAAAAGAGACACAAGGCAGAAATTGAGAGGGGGAAAGGAAGCACAGGAGAGGGAGAGAGGGGGAAAGAAGACACAGGGAGGGAGAGGGAGGAAAGGGAGAGGAGGGAAAGGAGGTACAGGAGAGGGTTAAAGGGAGAGGGGGAAAGGAGGTACAGGGGAGATAGAGGGGGCAGGAGACATAACGAAGGGAGAGGGTTGGAAGGAGACACAACAGAGGAAGAGAGGTGGAAGGAGAAACAAGGAAGAGAGAGGGGAAAAGAGACACAAGAAAGGGAGAGGGTTGGAAGGAGACACAAGGGAGGGAGAGGGGGCAAGAGACACAGGGCAGGGAGGAGGGGGGAAAAGACACAAGGGAGGGAGGAGGGGGAAGAGACACCAGGGAGGGAGAGGGGGAAAGAAACACAGGGGCAAAGAGACACAGGGGAGGGAGAGAGACACAGGGGAGGGAGAGGAGGGAATGAGACACAAGGGAGGGAGAGGAGGGGGAAATGAGACACAAGGGAGAGAGAGGGGGGAAATGAGACACAAGGGAGGGAGAGGGGGGAAATGAGACACAAGGGAGGGATAGGAGGGGGAACTGAGACACAAGGGATGGAGAGGAGGAGGGAAATGAGACACAAGAGAGGAAGAAGACAGGGGGAGAGACTCAATGCGAGCCACGCGATGAGAGCCAAAGGGCCTCAGCGCAGGGCTTACGGTGAGCGCCGAAGGTGCTCATATTGGGTGGCAAACATTGCCGGGCTTACAATTTTATTCCCGTCATTTTTGATGGGCAAGTAGCTAGTATATATATATATATATATATATATATATATATATATCTATATATATATATATATATATATCTATATATATATATATATATATATATATATATATATATATATATATATATATAAAATACAGCTAAAAAATAAAATGTAGCATTTGTTTCCACAAACTAGAGAAGTGACACTGGCTGGCACAGATTTAGAAGCTCATGATGCAATTAATTTAGGAAAAAGGAAAGCACTTTTCCACATTATTTTCTACCTCCTATCCAATGATACAAAACACATATGGTGTGTTTAGTGTCCCTTTAACCCTCTTAGCGGTAATCCCAAGCGTGGCTCTGGGTTAATTTTTAGTTCCTAACAGCCTTATTAAATTGCGATTTGGCCAATTGAATAGGGCTCTATATAAGCACATAGCATATTTTTTTTACAGAAGTTTTTAGTTAGTGAAGACCTTGCTTTTGGATAGAAGTTCACTAACTACAAACTTCTGTAAAAAAAAATGCTTTGTGCTTTATAGAGCCCTTTTCAATTGTCCAAATCGCTATTTAAATCGGTAACCCCTATACCCCTCTCTCCTTACTATGATGCGATGAGCTGCAGATGCTCATCTCTCCCCCGCAGCGTGTCTTCTGGCTGTGAACAGACTGGCATATGCTAGTGACGTCACATGTGAGTCACGTCATTAGCATATGCTGGTCCGTTCACAGCTGGAAGACATGCTGTTGGGGAGAGATGAGCATCTACAGCTCATCGGAGCATAGTAAGAAGTAAGGAGAGAGGGGGATAAGGATTGGTGAGGGGGGATGTGAGGAGGATGTTATGGCGGAAGGAAGAGGATGATAAGGGGAAAGGAGGAGGAGGATGATAAGGGGGGAAGGAGGGAGGAGGAGGATAAGGGGGAAAGAGAGGAGGATGAGGATAAGGGGGAAAAGAGAGAATAAGGGGAAAGGGAGGAGGAGAATAAGGGGAAAGGGAAAAGGCAGGAGGAGGGGAAGGAGGAGGATGATAAGGATGGAAGGAGGAGGAGGATGATAAGGGGGGAGTAGGATAAGGGGGAAGGAGGGAGGAGGATAAGGGGGGAAGGAGGGAGGAGGAGGAGGATAAGATGAAAGAGAGGAGGAGGATAAGCGGGAAGGGAGAAGTGAGAAGGAGGTTATGGGGGAAAGAGGAGGACGATAAGGGGGGAAGGAGGGAAGGGAGGAGTAGGAGGATAAGGGGGGAGAAGGGAGGAGGATGATAATTGGAGGAGGATGATAAGGGGGAAGGATGGAAGAGGAGGATGATAAGGGGGGAGGATAAGGGGGAAGAAGGGAGGAGGAGAAGGGAGAAGGAGGGAGGAGGATTAGGAGGAAAAGGAGGATGGGAATGGCGAAAGGGAGGTGATTGGAGAGGAGGGGGGAAAGGGAGGAGGATAAGGGGAAAAGGGTGGTATCATGATTATTTCAGTATTTTTGAATGTACTGCTTTAACATTCTAAATACTGACAAATTCATACTGCCAGAAGGGTTAACCCTGGATTATTAAATTAATGCCTTTTTTAAATAAAAGCAGAAGAAGGGATGAATAATTGCAGCATGTTTTGACTTTGACAGCAATACAAATGCAACATTTCAAATGTGCCCATGTCAGTTCAGTTGGACTAAGATGAAATATTTGTAGCAAAAATAAATCACCACCCAATATCAAAGTAAAAAGCTTTCAAAGGTGAATGAAGAGTTTGAAAGCACAAGGCAACATCAAGATTTAGTTAAAATTACTACAAACATTTATTAAATATGCATATATTTTCATTTTTCAAACATCATATTGAATGGCAACTTTTCAATTAGATGAAGTTGGTGAAATAAATAGAAAATTATTACATTTATTATTTATTTTTAATTAATTGAATAGGATGTTTTTTTAGAGATCAATAGCTAATTAAAACATCTACCTCCTGTTGTTAAGGCATTATTGCAGTCTGTTTTTTTTCTTTCCACTAAATGCATACTATTTAGGGCAGCAATTATATCATCAGTGCATAAAGTTAACTTAACCAGAAGTCAACATTTTTTTCTCACATTCTAAGTAATTATTGTAGTCTAGTGCCATTCAATAAAAATGTCCACTATGTACCATTGTGAATTACTGGCTGTCCTGCTCACATTCATCATTCTTCTTATCACCTGAGGCTGTGTGATCTTGACAATGACCCAGAAACCGCAGTCAAGACAAATTAGCAGTACCCTAGTATTTTTTATTTTTTTATTTGTCCCTTGGCAGTTGACTTCTGGGGCCATTGTATGGTCATCTGATTAAGCAATAGATTAGTATTATCAGAATTTGATCTTTGCAGACAGAGATGAACAAACACTATATTTACTTGTAGAATGTTTGCTAAACATGTTGCTGCTATGGGATGTTTGAATTCAGTTATTCTGTTGATGCTAATGAAAATTATCTATTCCTGGTAATTTTTTATTACATGTATTCCAGTGCTTCTATCAGTAACATGTGTCTTGGATCAGCATATACAATTCAACAAATATGTATGTTGTATTTATGTATCCTGTCATGTAGTCTTAGCTAAAGGTCTACTAATATTCAACTTTCAAATCACCACCAATGTCAATAACTTTCCAACAAACAGAATATATTTGTGCATGAGCTCTTAGTAGAAGATGCATCTCAGTTCATGCTTGGGTAGCATGGTTACTTCATCAAATATGAAGTTGACCAACATCTTCAGCTTCCCTACATGTCTGCTTCATGTGAGAGACTGTTTTTTTTCCTTAAATTAAAACTGACAACTTAAAGCCGTTATGAATAGAGTCAATCCTTCATAAGAGTTGTACTGAATGGAATAACTTTTTCTTTTCCGCTTCTTATAAAACTCAACAATAAGTTCTAGAGAAAAGTTTTTTATGACCTCCCCTGTCCATTTAAAAAGACACTACTTTCTGGATGTCAGGAAACTCAATTTCTTGTTTTTTTTCCCCCCTCAATAGCAGTCATTTGAGAGGGATGATGCAAGGCTCACATTTTTCTCATTGGTGATGCTGAATAAGTTGGGATTGTTGCAAGTTCTGGTTAATTTTTGTCAAATAATATGGTATTTAGCAGATCACAACTTTATCCAGGCACTTTCTTTTCTTCTTGGTAATTTATCAAATTACCATGCAATGCTGCTTGTTTTACAGTTTGATACTTAACACCTTCAGCTCATCACAATGTTGTAGAGAAAATTGTGTTCTGTTGTGTGGTGGGAGGTTGTCTGTTTTGTACTTCTGTTTTGAATATAGGGCTGTATGTCTTTATAACATTACTGCTTACTTTGAGTATAATCTAATTACTAATGTCCTTGACACTTTTGGCAGATGAAGGTGGTTGTTTTTTTTCTCCAAAAGCTGACACCAAACAAAACTTTTAACAGTTTATTTTCTCATATTTCTTTTGACAAATGTTTAACAATCTTTCCTTTATGCCTGTTGCAAATTATATGAGGCTAATAGGAAATGTGATAAGACAGACAACTGCACATTTCCTTCGGTCATCTTTATTGTGTTCTCCAAGTTTGTAATAAAAAAAACTTGACTGACGTCACTGGTTTCAACTTCTTCCTTGAACGAGCCCTGCAGAAGATGTATTGACAAGTTTATTTTGATCTAACAGTGAGGTAGGAACAAGAAAATGAAATATCAACAACCATAAAATGAAGTGTTATTGATCACTTTCCCCAATAGTGTACATCCTTGCAACAGTTATTTTCCACTCATATTGTGTTATGTATTGTTATTTCAGTAAACCCTATATAATAAACTCAGAGGCAAAAAATTGAAAAACAAAAAAAAGGATGCTTTTAGCAAAAAAAATATAAGAACTTTCCACAAGATAAATCATACTCAGGTGCAAAAGCACATAAACTTAACAGTGTAAATCTGTGTAGATAAAGGAAATTGTGAAAGGGTTACACTTGATTGCATACATTATAAAGATAGTTACATAGTTACATAGTAATTGAGGTTGAAAAATACGATTTTATTCCATCAAGCTCAACCTTTTTAGATCTCCTCTGATCTGCCAAATTCAGATTAATTGTTAATTGATCCAGAGGAAGGCAAACAGAAAAGAAAAACAGTGAAACTTTGCCAATTTTCTCAAAAGGGGAAAAATATAAAATTCCTTCCTGTCCCCAGGTACTGGCAATCAGATTCCTCCCTGGATCAGTACTGGCTCTCTAATTATCCAGGATAACCCTGAATGCCATTTTTATTTAAAAAATATTTCCAGTCCCTTTCTAAAGTTATCTATCGAATTCGCTGTCACAACTTTCTTTGATAGAGAATTCCACAGATTAACCACCCATACTGTGAAGAACCTTTTTATTTCTTTAAGGTGAAATCTTTTCACTTCTAATCTCAAAGGATGCCCTCTTGTCAGTTGAAAACCTCTTGGCACAAAAAGCTCACTTGACAATGTCTTGTATTGACCCTGGATATATTTATATAAGCTATCCCCTATTAGACGCCTTTTTTCTAGAGAAAATATGTTTAATTTGTTAAGTCTTTCTTCATAACTTAGCCCCCCCATTCCCCTTATTAGTTTTGTAGCCCTTCTCTGTACTTTTTCCAGCTTTAAAATGTCCTTTTTATGTAGTGGTGCCCAAATCTGTACTCCATATTCCAAATGAGGAAGACTAGGGATTTGTATAGTGGTAGAATTATATTTGCTTCCCTTGCTTCTATACTCTTCTTAATACATGCTAATATTTTACTTTCCTTTGCAGATGCTACTTGGCATTGAGCACTGTTACCTAGGTGGTTGTCCACAAGTACTCCCAAATCCCTTTCAATATCTGATACCCCTAGATTTGCTCCATTAAGAATATAAATTGCATGGCTATTTTTCCTTCCCAGATGCATAACTTTACATTTATTTTTATTAGATCTCATCTGCCATTTAGTCGCCCATTTCTCTAATTTATGCAAATTCTTTTGGAAGAAAAGTACATCATTCTCTGATTTAATTACACAACTTCGTGTCATAAGCAAAAATGGAGACACTACTTTCCAATCCTACTTCTAAGTCATTAATAAATATGTTAAAAAGGAGAGGACCTAATACTGAACCCTGAGGAACCCCACTTACCACATCTGAGTATGTTGCATTTACAACAACCCTTTGCTTCCTATCTTTTAGCCAGCTCTCAATCCATGAGCAGATATTTACTGCAATTCCTTTATCCCTCAGTTTGCTCAATAGTCTCCCATGTGGCACTGTATCCAAAGTCTTTGCAAAATTCAGAAAGACTACATCCACTGATTTGCCTTGATTCAAGTCCCTACTAACCTCTTCATAGAAACTAGTTTGTTTGACATGACCTATCCCTCATCAATCCATGTTGATTCCTACTTATAATCTTGTTTAAGTAGACATACAGACAATACAGACCCCCATAAGCACTTCATTAACCCCCTCACTCATGGGGGTCAATACAGACACCCATAAACCCCTAATTAATGTCACTAATGGGGTTCAATACAGACTCCCATAATACATATAATTAACCCTGCCACTCATGGGGGTCAATACAGACCCCCATAAGCACTTAATTAACACTGTCACTCATGGGGGTCAATACAGACCCCCATAATCACTTCATTAACCCCCTCACTCATGGGGGTCAATACAGACACCCATAAACGTCTAATTAACCCTGTCACTCATGGGGGTCAATACAGACCACCATAAACCTATAATTAACTCTGACACTCATGGGGGTCAATACAGCCCTCCATAAGCACTTAATTAATGCGGTCACTCATGTGGTCAATCAGCCTTTTCAATTGCTTTTCTAAATTACGTTTTGTGCCTATTTTGTAAATGATTACTTTTATCCTATGTATTACATATTTCCAATTAAAAATATTGAGGGAACTTTAAAAGGCTAAGCAATTTGATTTAAATTTGTTGTCTTCTGTAAATGTGTTTTTGTGATTGTTTTATACTTGTTCTGTAACTGTACTGTTACTGTAAAAGGAAAAAAAGTATTTTCCCTTGGGACCATACTGGGAATTTGTATAACCTTTATAGTTTTGGATAACCTATGGCTCCCATAAATTGTTGAATCCTAAATTCCCTTGGTGGAAGTGGTTTTAAACTATTGATATTTGGATGTTGGTGAAGGCATTTACAGGCATTGTAGGTGACTACCTACACACTTCTCTTATATACACCTGCAAGGTCTCTTCAACACTATTATATACCACAATTGCACATTATCTATTTGTGTATCAATAATGAGGGATTCATATTTGTTGTATGCATTATTTCACCAAAAGGTAAAACTCTGTGGTGTATTTCTATTGCATGTATATTAATGAATGTAAACAGGACTTCGGATACAAATAAGGGCTGAATCTATAATTAAACAATCAAATAGTAAGAGTGGATATGTACTAAAAAAGGGGAAAAACTAATTGATTGCCTTATCAATGTATATTTCTGCCAAAACCAAAATATCTACTATTCGTATAGCGAACAGTCAGAAAGAGCGCACAGAGAGATCACACAGAGAGAGGGAAAGGGAAGAGACAGAGACAGCACAGAGAGAGCGCAGAGAGAGAGTGCACACAAAGAGAAAGAGAGAGTGCCGGGAGAGAGACAGAGCAGGGAGTGAAAGAGACGTCACCAGGCGTGAGAGAGTCAGGACATAGAGAGAGACAGGTCTGAGAAAGACAGGAGAGCAAGAGAGACAGGACAGAGCAGCAGAGACAGGACAGAGCGAGAGACAGAGGACAGAGAAAGATTGCACACAGGATAGAGAGAAAGACACAGGACAGATAGAAAGAGATGAGAGAGAGGGACAGGACAGAGAGAGGTAGAGAGAGAGGCCCAGGACAGAGAGAGAGAAAGAGCTGGAGATAGAGGGACACATGACAGAGAGAGAGAAAAAGATGGAGCAAAAGATATCAGACAGAGGGAGAGAAAGAGATGGAGAAACAAAAGAACAGCGAGAGATAGCGAGAAGGAGAGAGAGAGAGAGAGAGAGAGAGGACACAGAGAGAGACAGAGCCGGGAGTGAGAGTGACAGTGCCAGGAGTGAGAGCGAAAGGACATAGAGAGACAGGTCTGTTAGAGAGTTAGGACAGAGAAAAAGACAGGAGAGTGAAAGAGACAATTCAGGGCGAGAGAAACAGGAGAGAGCGAGAGATAGAGGACAGGGAGAGAGTGCACACAGGACAGGGAGAGACACAGGGCAGAGAGAGAAAGGGGGGATACACAGAACAGAAAGAGGGAGAGAGAGAGAGAGTCACAGGACAGAGAGAGAGACACAGGGCAGTGAGAGATAGAGAGAAGGAGAGGCAAAGGATAGAGAGAGATACAGGGGAAAGAGAGAAGGGCAGGACATAGAGACAGTGGAGAGAAAGAGACAGGACAGAGCAAGAGAGACAGGAAGAGAGAGAGTGCGTACAGACAGAGAAAGCGCACACAGACAACACACAGACAGAGAGCACAGAGAGAGGGAGAGTACGCACACAGAGAGAGCAAGAGAGAGCACAGGGAGAGAGAGAGAGCGCACAGACAGAGAGCAGACAAGGAGAGATAGAGATAGAGAGTGCACAGATAGAGAGCACAGACATTTCAAGATAACATTTCATGATACCGTCATTTATGGTGAGCAAGTTACTAGTAATCCAACCTAAGGTGGTATAAACCCCATTGATAGGCACTCACAAGACTTTTCAAAATAACAATTTATTAATGATCAACATTTCAGGGCAATGAATGCATCTTTATCAAGACAATTCACAAATAATATCCACAACATTTTATAAAGGCCAATAATGTCCACACCCTCAAGGCAAAAACAACCAATAAGAAGCAAGTATCTGTAGGTGTCCAGTCAGGACTCAGCACTCGCCATAGCAACATTCCAACCAAGAGTCAAGAAAAAATCTGCAAGATAAGGATCAGCCAGCAATACCAGTTATGACTATGGCCTCCATGTTAACCCCTATATCGCTGATCACCCATGTTTAATAGCAAAGCAAATCTCCCTACATATGTTAATCATCCATCCAGAAACATTGCCAGAGAACTACGAAAGTGATGTCAAACTTTTCCATTGAATTTAAAACTGACAAAAGATTACAAGTTACATTTGATTTTTACACTAAAACCCTGTGCTAATAAGACTTAACTGACAACATTGGGCAGTGTGTTAACTACAAAAGCACTGAAGAAAATATTATGGGTACCAAAGACCACTAGAAAGTGATTTTAAAACCTGTGCTGAGTGCTGCAGCATCAGTTCAAGAGACAGTATAGCACCAACAGACAATAGAAAATGATGACAGTTTAAACATTATTTGACACTTAACAGTCCAATATATGTGTTATTAAATAATATGTTATTTTATTATTGTGTCTTTATACAACATCAAGGCTAACACACAAGGGCTTAATACACATTACATTAGCCACATTACATTGGGGCTACATTTTAAAACATAGCCTGTAACTCCAATTTTACGTGTTATGGCTATTAAATTTGCCCCGTAACTCAGGCCGCAGAGGACTTGCGGGTAAAGATGCAGGAGTGCCGAAAAACGCCTACGATTTGAACTTCGTAGATGTAATTCCTTTGCTCTGTCAAGCCCATAACCAATATGTTTCCAATCATGCTATTAAATTGCAACAAAGTCACTCATGAGCAAGCCCGTAACACGCAAATGGTGCCTAAAGCCCAACGTGTGCTCCAGAGGACCCGTGAGTGGGTAAACTCCAATATGTAGCACTTGTAATGCAAATAAAAACACATCCCTCTACATTTATTAAAAGTGAAAGTGATGTTAGGTGTTAGAATTAATAGCACAACATTCTCAGCCCGCAAATCAGCCCTGAAAAATACTTTATTTCATGTTTATATTCCGTGTTATATCTATCCCCGCAATCAATGTGTTAAGACATATACTGTAACCCGCATGTAATAGAATATCATATTTACGGCTTTATTAATATTGCATTATTGTGGAATGTGGGTCCGATCGTAACTTTTAATTGAAGCCCGTAGGACTTTTAAATCTACCCTCCACTTTTTCAGTGACGTAATGCTAATGATCTCTTTTTCCATTAGCTCTGTCTAAACCCGTAACTACGGTCTACACTGATTGATTGTCCTCAATGCCGCAAATCCAACGTTCTACGAATGAGCTACAATTTGAGTCTCAAACCCGTAGCTCACAGCCCCTTCCAATTTAATAGCAACGTAACTCTGACAAGTTTCAAGCCCGCAGCTGTTACGTGCTTCACGTTGGAAGGACTTACGGGGCTGGAATTTAATATGGCCCTTGAACTAGGAAAAAAATTGTCTAATGCATTGTCTATATAAATGCATTATATATATATATATATATATATATATATATATATATATACACAAAATAAACACATTTATATATATGAAAAAGATGTATATATTAAATCTATAAATATAATTGTTATATATATTTAATTTAAATAAATATAAATAGTAAAAAATTATATATTTATATATAAAAATACATTTATTTTCTTGCCACAGTTACGGTGCTTGTTCTCACTCATGACGTTCTCATTTGTGGTGAAAAAGGCGCCGTCCTGTGAGTGTCTGTCAATGTGATATATACCACTTATAGAAATATTTGGATGAAGCAGCCAAGCAAGAGTTACACGTGATGTGAGTGCTATATAAAAAAGGATATATATATGTGTATACATATATATATACATATATATATATATATATATATATATATATATATATATATATATATATATATTTATATTTATATATATATATATATATATATATATATATTATATATATATATATATATTTATATATATATATATATATATATATATATATATATTTATATATATATATATGTAGTAAATAAATAGTACATCTGTGTTCACATTTGAATGTCTAAAGCAAGTTAAAAAACCTGCTTCCAGCTCAGAATTCTGAGAAAAACTGTTATTACACTACATTCTGGGAAGCTGAGTTGGGAAATGCAAATGCCTCGCTCTTCAATCCATAGCCATTTTCAAACACGGCTTCCTTTAATCGTATACCTGCTGTATTACACAGCTTTAATGCAAAGCCAAGGCTGGATTTTACACAAGCTGAGAATCCTATCTACATACAGCTGTTTCAAGCTTACTGGCTGTCACGACCGCCAGCTTTGGAGGTCCACGCTCCCCCTAAATCTTCTTTTTGCTCAGATCTCGACACCAGCAGACACTTCACATGACAGCATCATTACTGCAGACACAGGCACCATCAGACCCCTATTCTTAGGATCTAAGAATCACACACCATGTACCTTGGATTAGTACAAGCAGACTCTGACACAAACTCTTGTTAGTGTGTCCAAAGTCAGACTGGCCACTTCTTTATTGTTACAGAGATATATAAAAACACAGAAAAATGACACAAAACAACAAAGACCTTCCCCCAGTTCTAGCCCATCCTCCTAGGCAAATAGCTTGCTATCCCCCCTCACCCACATGATTTCCAGATGTATAGAGGGGTCTGGCTTTCTTCTAATTACACATTTTTTTCTCCTCTTACAGAGGCATAAAACTAGTTCCCCCCATCATGACTAAAGCCAAAACCTTCACACGTGGCCGATTGCAGGGCCATATAAATTCCACTATCCTATTGCTAACACAGATACAGTATTCCAATGTTAGTCAATGACAGCACCACATGCACTTAAATCCATGATATAAATGTTAAGCAAATTGTTAGTACCTTCTAACCACACATATAATAACTGATGAACCCCAAATAGTCCAATGGGCCCTTCTGTTAATAACACTGGCTATCATCAGCATGGAGCGGGATCTCAACTTGTGTTGTGAATCATATGAGTATATATAGATCTTATGGATCTTATATATATTTAAATTTAAAGCACACATTTAGAAAAGTATTTCTGACAGATATAGCCATTCTAAGTGTTGATAGATTCCTGCTGATGAGCCAACCAGTTATTTTCCCTCCAAACAATATCTTGAGCTTGACAATTTGAGACAAAACCCAACTGGTCTTTGTGTACTATATAAATGATCAACCTAGATTCCATAATCTTTGATAATATTTTGATAACACATATCAATAACCAAAATAGGATGATAGTTATTGGGTTTGAGACGATCTTTCCTTCATTTGGTATCAAGTAAGTTTCAAAAGTGTGTTTCCTGGTGGTCAAGTGGTTAGGAACCATGAACATATGTGGTGGACCTGTATCTATATTAGAGATTTTTGGACATTATGTCTAATAAATATCTCGAAAATTATTAATACCCAACTGGAAATGACTCCTGACATTGTATTATTTCATATCCTTCCAAATAACATTGATTATAAACAAAGCAATGTGGTTTAAATACCCTCCCCT
The DNA here is from genome assembly GCA_027410445.1 of Discoglossus pictus. Lineage (NCBI taxonomy): Eukaryota > Metazoa > Chordata > Amphibia > Anura > Alytidae > Discoglossus > Discoglossus pictus. Next base: position 47,312,936 of record CM050171.1, on the reverse strand, counting down.
GTGTCTCTTCACCCCTCTCCCTTCCCTGTGTCTCTTCACCCCTCTCCCTTCCCTGTGTCTCTTCCCCTCGTCCCTTATCACCCTTCTCATTCTCATCCCCTTCTCAACCCCCCTCCTCATCCTCCCTCCTCATCCTCAACCTCCCGCCTCATCCTCAACCTCCCTCCTCAACCCCCCTCCTCATCCTCAACTCCCCTCCTCAACCTCAACTCCCCCATCCTCAACCCCCTCCTCAACCTCCCTCCTCAACCTCAACCCCCCATCCTCAGCCTCAACCCCCCCCATCCTCAGCCCCCTCCTCAACCTCCCTCCTCAACCTCAACCTCCCTCCTCAAACTCAAGCCCCCTCATCAACCTCCCTCCTCATCCTCCACCCCCCTCCTCATTCTAAACCCCCCTCCTCACTTTACCCCTCTAAATACCTCCCCCTCTCCCTTTCCCCTCACTTACCTCCATCTGCAGCTTCTGCTCCGGCCTCCGCTCCTTCCGGCGTCTTGACCCGGCCAATGCTAATGACGTGGCGCGCATGGGACATCACGTCATTAGCATATACCGGGTGCCGACTCCCACGTGCATCGGCACCCAGGATGTGCTAAAGATGTGACGTCACATGCGCGCCACGTCATTAGCATTGGCCGGGTCAAGACGCCTGAAGGACCGGTGGCCGGAGCAGAAGCTGCAGATGGAGGTAAGTGAGGGGAAAGGGAGAGGTATTTAGAGGGGTAGAATGAGCGGGGGGTTTAGAATGAGGAGGGGGGTTGAGGATGAGGAGGGGGGAGGGAAAGAGACACGGGGGGTGGTTAGAGAGACACGGGGGGGTTAGAGAGACACGGGGGGAGAGTGACTTGAGTATAAGCCGAGGGGGCCCTTTTTAGCCTTAAAAAAGGGCTGAAAAAACTCGGCTTATACTCGAGTATATACAGTAGCTTAAAATGGTCTCTTTGGAAGATATAAGAAGTGTATAAGGAATATATTAATATTAATAGAAGAGATTGATAGTATAATGAACAAACATAAATAAGGAAAGAAAGATGCAAACAATTTCAGGAGTTCAAAATAAAAATAAAAAAATAAAAAATCCTCTACTCCTCTTCTTCATAGAATTAAACTAATCATGTTTTGATATGCTGAAAAACAGCTAATCTTTATGATGCAATGTGAAATATTTAAATTCAATTCAGGTTCCAACTTTTGTCTTTGTCTATGTTTATTGTCGAATATTTGTAGTTTTGAGCTTCCGATGTCATATAAATGTTTGTAATCTTTTTTATATAAATTTTGAAATGGAAAATAAAAAAATTTAAATAAAAAAAAAGTGGTTAGGATTCAATGTTTTCACTTCTGCGACCTGGATTTGATACCAGTCAGGGAACCAAGAGGTCACACCACCCTGTAGCCATGCAGGGTTGGGCCTGATCAGTACTTGATTAGGAGACCACCTAAGAATACCAGGAGCTGTATGCTGTGGCCCACTGTAGAAGGAACTGGAAACCCACTCCAGCATCTCTGCCATGAAAAACAAGTGGATTAGCATAACCATGGACATAAAAATGTGCATGGTGTGTTACTGTCCATAAGGTCTTAGAGAGTAGGAAATGACTGAACAAAGCAAAAAAAGAAAGTTTCAGGTCCAAGCTTTTCATCTCTCAGGATTACTAGTACTTGATACAAGTATCTACCAACTTTTAGACACATTTTAACACAATTTATGGTCTATGATTCTGTAAATAGTAGGCTAAGACATGCTCATGTTTGTTTGGGTCTACATTTTATGCAAAGCAGAGTCCAATATAAGTCAAGTTGCTTTTTTATTTTGTCTTGCAAATTTTCACAAACTTGCTTTGTATCTCTTTTTTATTTTTTCCCTTTCATCAGTCACTAGAGCTTGATCTGTTAATAATGGATCAATGAAAACTCCAATATAATATCAATCTGCAGGAAAAAAAAACTTCAAAACACATTTTAAAGAAAACCAAAACTAGATGACAGATGTGTATGTTGAATGTTAAACATAACGTGGGCTATACACAAACATGTGTTTTCGGTGCCTAGAATATCAGCATACATTTTGGGGTTTGCTATTACAATCTAGGACAGAGGAAACTTGATTTCTTTCAGTGCTGGACAATGCTTTTGGTCAGGGTCAAAGCAGTATCTGTTAAGAAATATTGAATCTGTAATAGCGCAGAAGAACTCAACTTTATTTGAAATATTTTTTATTTGGTATAATTCCACAGAACAGGCTATTAAAATTTAATTTAAACTCATTTATTCTGTATTAGTAATATATTCACAGTATGTGTTTATTAAATATTTGTTCTGGGAATAATAAAAAAATATTTGCATACATTTCATAGCCATTCCTTCACCAGTTGATCCACTCTTCATATATATAGTTCTCTTTGATGTTTCTGTATTATAGGGGATACTATATAAAGGTTTTCCACTTCTACAGTGCATCATGATTAGTCAGGAAACACTACCTGGTGAGGCACTCAACAGTTTTAGTGTTTCTTTAACGATAGAATTATTCTTCAGATACATAACTATTGCACAAGAGGTAGTTTTCAACAACCCTATGATCCTAATAAATGTACTCATTTCTTGCTGTAATAATGTCAACCCATTAAAAACATCAAGGAACTTCAAAAGGTAGAGACGAGCAGTAAAGATCTCAGTTGTTAAAAAAATATATATATTTTAAAGTACCTTCTTTATTTTCTTGAAGATCAAGGCAGTCTGTTAGCTTCCTTGACAATGTGGAGTAAAAGTTTAACTTCAATTTGCTTGGGGATACAGATGTTATTAATGATACAGAAACACTATAACGATGTAGTTCAGCTTGGCAGCAATGTTCTGTGAAGTTGTAGCCGATTTGTAAGCTATGTTGGTTTTCTTTAGGAAATGAGAAAACTCAATTTTCTGGTCATTGGAAGAAAATGTATTACACAGTATTACAGTAACTATTATATATTTTTAAAGTTTGGAATTACTTGGAATTAACATGGATTGTTTGAGGATTTGCATCATTTAATTTACAGAATATGCCCACAACTTTGAAGATGTTTTTATTTTATTTTATTTTTTTATTGTGAAGCAAACAACAAATAGGACAAAATAACAGAAAAAGTCAATGTGCATAACTATTCACCCCCCTAAAGTCAATACATTGTAGAGCCACCATTTGTGTCGATCACAGCTCCAAGTCGCTTTGGATAAGTCTCTATGAGCTTGCCACATCTTACCACTGGGATTTTTGCCCATGCCTCCTTGCAAAACTGCTCCAGCTCCTTCAAGTTGGATGGTTTGTGCTTGTGAACAGCAATCTTTAAGTCTGACTATTGGATAGAAGTGGTACAGGTTTTGCTCAAGAATATCTCTGTATTTAGCACCATTCATCTTTCCCTCAACTCTGACCAGAGCCGCCACCATGTTTCACTGTGGGGATGGGGTTCTTTGGGTGATGTGTTGGGTTTGCGCCAGACATAGCGTTTTCTTTGGTGGCCGAAAAGTTACATTTTAGTCTCATCCGACCAGAGCACCTTCCTCCATACATTTTGGGTGTCTCTCACATGCTTTTTCACAAACTCAAAATGTGCCATTTTGTTTTTTGCTGAAAGTAATGGCTTTCTTCTGGCCACCTTGCCATAAAGCTCAACTCTATGGAGCGTACAGCTTATTGTCTTGCTATGTACAAATCCTCCAGTGTCTGCTGTGGAACTCTGCAGCTACTCCAGGGTTACCTTAGGTCTCTCTGCTGCCTCTCTGATTAATGCCCTCCTTGCCCGGTCCATGAGTTTTGGTGGGCGGCCGTCTCTTGACGGGTTTACTGTTGTGCCATGTTTTTTCCATTTGGTTATGATAGATTTGATGGTGCTCCTGGGGATCACCAAAGATTTGGATATTTTTTTTATAACCTAACCCTGACTTATACTTCTTAACAACATTGTCCCTTAATTGTTTGGAGAATTCCTTGGTCTTTATGGCAGTGTTTGGTTAGTGGTGCCTCTTGCTTAGGTATTGCAGCCTCTTGGGCCTTTCAAAAAAGGTGTGTGTATGTAATGACAGATCATGTGACACTTAGATTGCACACAGGTAGACATCATTTCACTAATTATGTGACTTCTGAAGGTAATTGGTTGCACCAGAGCTTTTTATGGGCTTCATAACAAAGGGGGTGAATGCATATGCAAATGCCAATTTTCTGTTTTCTATTTCTAAAAAATAGTTTTATGTATATATTATTCTCATTTCACTTTTCACTTCACCAACTTTGTGTTCTGATCCATCACATAAAATTCAGATTAACAAAACATTGAACTTCAGGCTGTAATGTAACAAAATAGGTAAAAAGTCAAGGCGGGTGAATACTTTTGCAAGGCACTGTAATCAGACAATAAAATCATAAAATACAACAAAATATATCATAATATAATACAATAATACAATTAAAATAGCATACAATTTATGAAATAAATAATAAATGTCCATATAAAAAATGTAAGAATATTATAAATTAATGTTATATTTTAATATAAATTAACTAAATAAAATATCTAAAAAAGAAAACAGGTTTATTGTGTCATGTCCAATATACATAAATGGGTTGTTTCTGATAAAAGAGAAAACAATATTACAATATAATTAAATACATATTTTTCTCTATTGTTATTTTCATTATGAGTATTGGTATCACAACATTGTTGCGGTGAAGGGGCTTATGTATCTCAATAAAGATGTGAGGTATTATTTATTATTATTATCCTTTATTTATAACGCGCCAACATATTCCGTAGCACTATACAGGGGTTAAGTACAAGTCAAGAACAAATTCAAAGAGTCCAAAGGATGGAGGGCCCTGTTATTGAACCTTCAATCAGACATACACAGTGCTTTCTGAAATGCACCTACCGAGATTGAAAACTCGCAAACGTGGTTTACAGGAGAGTGATAGATTAATAGACCATGTAAAGGCTAAAGATGATAGGCTTCTTTGAATAGATGCATTTTTAAAGAGATTTTGAAGGATTTGAGACATGAGGATAATCTAGTGGTGCGAGGCAAGGAGTTTCAAATTATAGGGGCATATATATGTTAGGGTCATGATTTTGAATTTTATTCTGGAGGCTATGGGAAGCCAGTGGAGTGCCTGACAGAGGAGCTGCAGATACTGTGCTTTGATTTTGGTAAATGAGTCTAGCTAATGCATTTTATATGGATTGGAGTGGAGAGAGATGGGTGATAGGAAGGCCAGCGAGGAGAAAGTTCCAGTAGACAAGGTGAGATATGATGAAACAGAGATTTAGAATTTTTGTTGTGTCTTGTGTAAGGTAGTGACGTATTTTGGATATGTTTTTTAGGTGAAAGTAACAAGATTTTGTTACTGATTGAATGTGAGCAATGAAAGAGAGGGCAGGGTCCAATAGAACCACAAGACAAGACAAGTGGGCCTGGGAGGTGGGAGTGATAATGGCATTGTTAACAGTGAGAGAAAAGTGAGGGGTGTGAGCTGAGGAAGTGGGTGGAAATACAAGGAGTTCTTTCTTAGACATGTTGAGTTTAAGTTGATGGGCGAATATCCATGAGGATATGCTAGAGAGGCAATTGGCAACACGAGCTAGCAGAGAGGGTGATAGTTCAGGTGTCATCTGCATATAGATGATACTGAAGTCCAAAAGGTTGAATTAGGGCACTGAGGGAGGATGTGTAGATGGAGAAAAGAAGGGGCCTAGGACTGAACCTTGGGGCACGCCGACAGTTAGAGGGCAAGAGGATGAAGAGACGCCAGAGAAGGAGACGCTAAATGTTTTAACTTCTAGATAGGATATGAATCAAGAGAGAGCAGTGTCGCGGATGCCTAAGGAGCAGAGAGTGTGGATAAGAAGAGAGTGATCAACGGTGTCAAAGACAGCAGAGAGATCCAAGATAATTAGGATAGAGAAATTCTCAATATTTTGGTCATTGGAAGAAAAAGTATTGCACAGTATTACAGTAACTTTTATTTTTAAAGTTAAAAAAAAATGTTTTATTTAGATATTTAAGCATTATAATAATAAAAGAAACGTACAGAATTACATATACAGTGCCTTGCAAAAGTATTCCCCCCCCCTTGGCATTTTTCGTGTTTTGTTGCCTCACAGGGTTCTTCACAGTTAGGAGGGTTCTTCACAGTTAGGGTGGTTAAACTGTGGAATTCTCTACCAAAGGAGGTAGTGACAGCGAATTCGATAGACAACTTCAAAAAGGGGTTAGATATATTTCTGAATAAAGAGGGCATTCAAGGCTATCCTAGATAACTAGTAAGGAATATTGATCCAGGGAGAAATTTGATCGCCAGTTTCTGGGGTCAGGAAGGAATTTTGCTTTTTTTTCCCCTTATGAGACAATTGGCAAAGTTTCAATGGGTTTTTTTTTTATGTTTGCCTTCCTCTGGATCAATTAACAATAATTAACAATTAACAATAATAATAAATAGTCCAAATTAAAAAGATCAATAGAGATCTAAAAAGGTTGAACTTGATGGACTAACTCTTTATTCATTCTCCAATACTATACTATTAATAATTATTTAATCAATAATTTAATTAATAACTAATCCGCATATTGCAGATCAGAGGAGATCTTAACAGGTTGAACTTGATGGACTGAAAGTCTTTTTTCAACCTTAATTACTATGTAACTATGTAACTATGTAACTATGTAACAACCTGGAATTAACATGGATTGTTTGAGGATTTTGACTTGCCGATTAGCAGGTAACTATCTCTGTGGAGTGTTGGGACCGGAAGCCAGACTGGAAGGGTTCAAGGAGAGAGTTGGAGGAAATAAATTGGGTAAGGCGATTGTAGACGACACGCTCAAGCAGTTTGGAAACCAAGGGAAGTAGAGAGATAGGGCAGTTGTTAGATACAGCAGCTGGATCAGATGCAGGATTTTTGAGAATCAGTGTAATTATGGCATGTTTTGAAGGTGATGGAAACTTGCCAGTGTTTAGGGAAAGGTTGAATAGATGTGTAAGAGTTGGGATAAGAGTGGTAGAGTGGAGAGGGATCAGCTGTGATGGAATAGGATCATATAGACAGGTTGTAAGAGAGGTTGAAAGAAGGCTAGCAACTTCATTCTCAGTTGCAGGGTCAAGGGAGATCATAATGATTCGACAGGGTCAACTGGGAATTTTTACAGGCAGTCTTGGCGAAATTTGGTTTCGACGATTTTGCCTCGAAGTCGGTTAAAGCTCTGTATGTTAATCCTGCGGCATACATAGCAAGTCCTGACTTTGAGTCAAAAAAATTCAAAATAAGAAATGGCACTCGCCAGGGATGCCCGTTGTCTCCCTTATTGTTTATCCTTTTTATAGAGCCCTTAGCCATTTATATTAAAGAATGCAGAGCCATTGAGGGAGTACGTATTAATGGGGAGGAATTTAAATTTATGGGTTTTGCGGACGACATAGTTATAACTATGACAAATCCCGAGGTGGCATGCCCAAAATTACAGGCAATCTTGGAAGAGTTCGGAAGATTATCATACCTTAAGATAAACAAATTAAAATCTAACACTTTAATTAGAGGTTTTAAACCTGAAGTTAAAAATAGATTGCAAAAATCATTTACTTATAACTGGAAGTCCGACCACATTGTTCATCTGGGTATAAAACTATCATTCTGTGTTAAGGATATTCTTAAAGTCAATCTAAACGATGTTATGATACAAATTAGATCTATTTTGGGTAACTGGAGACCTCTAAATCTCTTGTGGTCTTCTAGAATTGCTGCAATTAACATGAGTATATTGACGAAAATTACTTACTGCTTAAGATCAATACCTGGTAGAATATCAAATAAATACCTGAAAACCATCCAGGATATCCTGGATAAATTTATATACGGAGGGAAAAAAAAGCAGAATTCGTAAAAGCTTAGTAAGTAATAAATTTGAAAAAGGAGGCTTAAATGCACCAAGCATAAAGGATACATACCAAAAAATCGTGGTTGCTCAACTTTTAAGTTGGAACACCCTCCAGGTGAGACCCAGATGGTTAGACCTGGAAGAGGCTCTCATAAGGGAAAACTCTGTAAAGAACTTACTATGGTTCCCTCATTATAATAAAAATTCACTTGGCAAACTACCAAAAAACTTAAAGGCGTTAGTTAAATCCGATCGGGACCCCGCTGCATTTCGATTTTTAAATTTCCCGCCTCACGGGTCCTTGAAGGACCGTAAAGGACCTGAAAGGACTCGCACTAAAAAATATTAACCCCAGGCAACTAAAATATATCCCTATAACTCACGGGGGTCAATACAGACCCCCATAAGGCAATAATTAACCCTATAACTCATGGGGGTCAATACACACCCCCATAAGGTCTTAATTAACCCTATAACTCATGGGGGTCAATACAGACCCCCATAAGCACTTAATTAAACCCATAACTCATGGGGGTCAACGCAGACCCCCATAAGGCCTAAATTAACCCTATAACTCATGGGGGTCAATACAGACCCCCATAAGCACTTCATTAACCCTATAACTCATGGGAGTCAATACAGACCCCCATAAGGCATAAATTAACACTATAATTCATGGGGGTCAATACAGACCCCCATAAGGCCTTGAATAACCCTATAATTCATGGGGGTCAATACAGACTGCCATAAGGCCTTAATTAATCCCATAACTCATGAGAGTCAATACAGACCCTTATAAGGCCTTAATTAACCCCATAACTCATGGGGGTCAATACAGACCCCCATAAGGCCTTAATTAACCCTATAATTCATGGTGGTCAATACAGACCCCCATAAGGCCTTAATTAACCCGATAATTCATGGGGGTCAATACAGACCCCCATAATGCCTTAATTAACCCTATAATTCATGGGGGTTAATACAGACCACCATATGGCCTTAATTAACTCCATTACTCATAGGGGTCAATACAGACCCCCATAAGGCCTTAATTAACCCTATAACTCATGGGGATCAATACAGACCCCCATAAGCACTTAATTAACCCCATAACTCATGGGGGTCAATGCAGACCCCCATAAGGCCTAAATTAACCCTATAACTCATGGGGGTCAATACAGACCCCCATAAGCACTTAATTAACCCTATAACTCATGGGAGTCAATACAGACCCCCATAAGGCATAAATTAACACTATAATTCATGGGGGTCAATACAGACCCCCATTAGGCCTTGAATAACCCTATAATTCATGGGGGTCAATACAGACTGCCATAAGGCCTTAATTAATCCCATAACTCATGAGAGTCAATACAGACCCTTATAAGGCCTTAATTAACCCCATAACTCATGGGGGTCAATACAGACCCCCATAAGGCCTTAATTAACCCTATAATTCATGGTGGTCAATACAGACCCCCATAAGGCCTTAATTAACCCTATAATTCATGGGGGTCAATACAGACCCCCATAATGCCTTAATTAACCCTATAATTCATGGGGGTTAATACAGACCACCATAAGGCCTTAATTAACCCCATTACTCATAGGGGTCAATACAGACCCCCATAAGGCCTTAATTAACCCTATAACTCATGGGGATCAATACAGACCCCCATAAGCCTCTATTTAACCCCATCAGTCCCATAAGGGTATATTATGACACTTATGGGGCTGTTAAAACCCTAACATTAACCACATAAGTGCCATGACGGTCCACAAGGATACTAATTACAAACACTACACTATAACCCCCAATAAACCATTAAATCTAAACTAACCCCCTCTACACTAATCTATTAACACTTACACTACTTACTTACACTACCTACCCCCTAATAAACCTCCCCACCACTCTAATTACAAAAAATAAAAAAAACGACATTACAGAAAATAAAAAAACCTAAGTCACCAAAAATAAAAAACCTACAGTACACCCCCCCCCCACTACAAAAAAAAAATGACACACCTGAAAAGGAAAGACAGACATACACAGTACAATACATACATACAATACAATACATTACATACAATACATCACATACAATACATTACATATAATACAATACATTACATACAATACATTACATATAATACAAATCAAATACCCCCTATCTATCTAACATACAATCTATTTAATATAAAATAAATCCTAACTATATCAAATACATCCCCCTATCTATCTAATATACAATAAATCCTAACTACATACACAGACCCTAATTCTAAGCTAAATTAAAATAATTAAAACCCTAACCACATACACAGACCCTAATTCTAAGCTAAAATAAAATAATTAAGACCACTTACCTTTAAGATGTCCCTTCAGATCACTAACCTAGGGGTAAAACAAAACAAAAAAAATAGTACAAAACATTAACATAAAATAAATAAACATTATATACATTCTAAATATTCTACTCACCTTTCCAGCATGTCGTGTCATTCTTCAGTTATTCACCGCCGGGGCCCTGTTAAAAAAAAACACGATACATTAATACAATATACAGACACCAAATAAAATAAACATATACACATATAAATATACATTCCACTTACCTCCCCGAAATGTCCCCGGCCTCCTCCCCTTCAGCCCCCCCCCCCCGTTGCAAGGGGTTAATGTGGCGATTGACCCCTGCAGCAAGGTGGTAATGTGAGGACACTTCGGGGGTCCCGATGGGGACCCCCGCATAGAGGGGGGTTAATTTTAGGTGCCGGGGGGGTAGTTGGAGTACCCCCCACGGCAGGCCTTATGTGGGGGACTGCCGTGGAGGTCCCGTTTAGAGCCGCTGCAGCAATTGATAAGGTGCGGGAGCCTGCAAGATCAAATCGCAGGCTGTCACTCCTCATGTACATTTTCGCAGTGGTGATACGTACGGCCCTGCTACGTAGCTCATACGTTGCTCGCAGCATGGCGATTGTAATAGCATTGAAACTTTGAGAAATGTTGCAGTACGTAGGATTTAAGTAGAAGCCTCTTATTTACGAGGCTGGAATTTAATAGGGCCCTCTGTGTCTAAAGATAACTGATTGCAGAATTCCAGAGGACAACAAGAAGAGACAAAAAAGATATTCTATAATGAGCAATGTAAAAGATAGAAGATAACAGAATGGGAAAGTTATAAGATCTTTTCAAGACAAATGGGAATCTCAAGGAAAATATCAGGATAAAATGACAAAAATATTAAGGACTCAAAAGAAACAGATCAGATAGGGAAGAGGTGACAGGAATACAAAGAATATCTTTACAGGAACAATCTTAAGAGCATTGATAACTTCATTAAGTTTGTCCTTTGAACTGGAGCCAGACATCCTTGAGAGTGTAATGAGATGGGCCCAGGAAGCCTTGCTGATAACAAGGCTGCAGTAGTTGAAAACCCAGCTGAACTGTTCAAAGTTTTACAAGAGAACAATGGAGCTATTGTGTTCTGAGGTACAGGGTAGATAGAAAAAAATGATGACTGCAGCACAAGTAAAGGAAAATATGAACAGAATATCTATACACACCTAAGCACCATATTCCTGTCTCCACAATTCAGATATAAGGGTACCCAAACCTTGAGCTTTTCCTCTGGTAAAAATGGTAGCATGAAATACTGAGGCTTCTATATGTTGAATAGCATGAGCAGTATGTAAACAGGCTGACTTTGTCAGAGCCATTATCTGTTGGCACATTTGCATAAGAACCTGGGATACCTCTGGGTCTAGGCCAGTATCATCCCACCATGTTGGGTTCACATCTTCTCTCCTCTTACAACAATGCTTGTACTCGTGGAGATGAAGGCATACACCACTGTGCTTCAGAGACTAAGGTCCTGAACCTTTCTCACTGTTGAGGACTTCCCATGAGACAGGTGTTACCCTCTATTTCACATACAGCATAACACCCACACATAACATTCATCCCGATATATTTGCAACAAGGGTTAATAAAGACATATCTGTTTGTAGCAATACCAAGATTCATGATCCAACATGGTCTTTGATGCCCACTGATTAGAAACTACAAATTGGCAATTCTTTCCATTCTTCAAACTGAAGGTGCATGACCTTTATGGTGACTATAGCATTATTAACAGCTAGGAGCATGGGAACTGCTACTTTCATATCTTGAATGGCTACTGCTCCTGTCAGTGCACTTGCTAGAGGTGATTTGAGATAATCAGGTAAATGTTTTACTTTAAAGGCCAACATCATGTTTGTAACTTGATCAGCTAGATTGTTGGCAAAAATTGTACAGATAGTTCTATCCTAACTTTTTGCATCCACTTCCAAGTACTGAGGGCCTCTTCTATGTGGGTGAGAGCCAATATAGCATAATTTTGTGCCACTTCTTTGGTTAACTGTTGAGTGGCCACACCTGCATGGCTTGCAGTCCAGTCACCACATGAACATATTTGACTCCTATCAGCTCCAAACTCTGCCTATCCATCAGAGATCTTTTTTTTTCTCCTGTCACTTTAGCCATATTCTCATCTTGATTTCTTATTAAGTTTGTTAGTAAGATAAGTATAAGAAGAAACTAAGTATAAGAAGAAACATGAAATTAACAATACTTATTATATACCTTAGACACAAACTCCATATCAATTTTTATAAACCCTTACACCATACTTGCCCCATTGATCAACTTTTTGCAGACCTTCCTTAGCAAAGTTCTGTGTGATGTTATGGGTTACAACAATGGATAATGGGTGACTAAAGCTTTAAGCAACATTGCAGTAATATATTTGCCCATTTGATATTACAATAAATCCACATTACACTATTTCTCTTCAGGTTTTGTAGACATAACAATAGTTTGACGTACCCAATATTATGGGTACAAAGTATACAGTTTTATTAGCAAACATTTTACATTCTAAAGTGACACATATGTGTTCATATATCTACTGACAATTTTTTTATACTGCTATTTACTGTAAGAACAGTGCTGGCTGGTAAAAAGAGGGGTTGGCATACTTTGAACACCTGGCTAAAGGTGCCTCTAAAATTGATGACATGTGTATTAGGGGAAGATTATGTTCATAAAGAGAATATTTTTAAACACTTTCTAAGTCAATATCCCAGTCAGCGCCACTCTCACTCCCCACATAATAGGGGTGGAAGGTAGGACCATAACTGGAGGCTCTCACTCTAAGTTTCTAGGTAACATTCTTACTTTACTCTTCAATAGTTAAGTACACATTTTATTACATAACTGATTCATATCAATCTACTTAAAGAATCATTAGAGTGGTCTTTTGAATATATGGACAATTGATCATTAAAAATATATTTTAATTTAAGGTTTGTGCTATGAATGCACAATTGTCCTTGTCAGCCAATGAACTGTAAAGTACTATAGTGGTTGTTTTTTTTTATGGTCTTTTAAAGAACTAAACTTGATAATAGAAAAATAAGTACAGTGGTACCTCGGTTCCCGTCGTCTCTGGTTTTCTTATTTTTGGTACTCATATCCTCTCACAGGGGGAAGAATTGCTTGGAGCTTGAAGCATGGTACTGAATCAATTTGCATGGAACTCTGCATTTACTCGAAAGTTGACACACCCACGATACCATGCATCCTGTCTGTGCCTGCAAGAGCCCAAATGCATCCTGTGTCTGTAAGAGCCCAAGTGCAGCCTGTCTGTGCCTGTAAGAGCCAATTAATATAAAAATACATATATTTACATATAGTATATATATATATATATATATATCACATATTATAATTGTCTAACTGCGAGTTGTCGTCACACTTGCGGCCTTGCAGGATGACAACTCGCAGTTTGACAACATGCTCCCTCCTTCCCCGCATCATCCTCCTCCTCACCCCTTATCATCCTCCTCCCTCCCCGTTATCCTCCTTCTTTCCCCCCCTCTCTCCTTTCCCCGATGTGAGCACCTCCTGCTTCTCTGCCCAGCAGCATGTCTTCTTCCTGTGAGCGTCCGGCATATGTTAATGACATCACGCAGGGGCCTCTCTCCTCTGCTGTTCACTTAAGGTGGATTCCTACATATTGAAGCATACATGCACTTTTTCTCTGCTATGTGTAAATTATCTCCTGCAGTGCTGCTGTAATAAGAGAATCAGATCCTGTACAGCAACTGCGACCCTCGCAAACTTTACGTTGGAACGCAAACAACATACGACACACGTTACCACACATTACGACCTCGCAAAAATCGTCTGCAACCCGTGAACATGAAAAAATGAAAACCACAATAAATACACACAACACATACATAAAAAGCTTACCTACAGCAAGAGGGGGCATCCAGGACCTCAAAAAATGAAGTTACACCTCAAAAGAGTTTAGACACTCAAAAATGTTCTAAGAGAGAGAAAAAATGGCCGCCGAACAAAACGAAAACGAGGCTACAGCACTGTAAACACGCAAAACACCACAAGAAACACGCAAAACACCACAAAAGACCTACGGATATTCCACAAAGATGCATACCACACATTCCCGCCATATTACAACAATGCGGAAGTACACAACTATGCTAACGGTTTGGTCTCGCGCACGCACACTATTACACTGCACACATTCATCACGCTTACACAGCAGCTCCACACCACCAATGCTGCAGCAACACCAAAACAGATTGTCAGCTCTTCAACACAATGCTTCCTGCATATATTACTTACAAATATGTAAGGTATTTTAATTTATTAATGTATTATTAGACACCAAACAGCATTAGCTCATTTACAATTTCATTGCCGTCATTTTTTGACGGGCAATTCGCTAGTATATATATAGTTAATAAATAGTACATTTGTGTTCACATTTGAATGTCTAAAACAAGTTAAAAAAACTTGTTTCATGCCCAGAATTCTGAGAAATACAGTTATTACACTGCACTCTGGGAACCTTGGCAGGGACATGCAAATGTGCCCACAAAAGCTTTGCTCTTGCAATCCATAACCATATTAAGCATGTCTTCCCTTAAGCATATACCTGCTGCATCAAACAGCTTTGTGCAAAGCTAGGATTATACACAAGCTAGGAATCCTACCCACGTACAGCCGTTTCCAGGTTACTGTCTATCAACAGCGTGGGGCCAGTTCTTTAGCTTGTGTAGTGGATATTTTGAGTAGGTAGTTCCCCACAACAATCATTTAATATATGGTGAGCAAAAGAGCAATAGAAGCCCTCTACCATACAGTAGTATACTAAATAAATAGTACATTTGCGTTCACATTTGAATGTATTGTCTAAAACAAGTTAAAAAACTCTATATGTATATATATATATATATATATATATATATATATATATATGTTATTTTTTTATTTAAATATTAAATATATGACAAATGTTTATATATATATATATATATATATATATATATATATATATATATATAGTATCAAAGTTGTACAGAAATGTGGGAGAGTCCTAGAGCATAGGTTAGTGAGACTGAGGCTGGATAGAGGCGTTTGCCAGCTGCTGGTGTTAAAAGCTCTCTTACCTCACAATCAGACTGCAGCTGTGAACAGACATAGGCAGTCTTTTGAAGAGTGAGTTGCAGCACAGAGCACAGAGAGGAAGAGTGTCAACTGGATTACAGGAAGTATTGTAGCCCAGAGAGAGAGTCACATCTGGGCATAGAGAGATGAACAATGGAAATTTACAGACTCAGGAACTGCAGCTTGGAACCATTGGAGCTGGGAGCAAGAGTAAATAAGCCAACCGCTGAGCAAATAAGGTATTTATACTGTGCTGAAAAGACAGTGAATCTGCAGCATGGAATCTGAAAGTCATCCACTGATGAACTTAAACTTTGGACTGTTTACTGTTTGTCCCTCCCAGGCTTAGTTGGGAGTGGATAGTTAGGAAACTGTCTTGAAGTTATAGGTGTGAGGAATTGACTCTGCTGGGATTCAAACCCTGGTTTGCATGTTGCTGGACCTCTTCCCTACCGGTACGCCAGCCTGCCTCTTGCAGATTTGCCTGAGATCTGATACCTTGACTCTAAAAGCAATGAAATCAGTGACAACTTTCTTTAGCTGTGTCTGGACAGATGTCTGGTTCTTGGCCTATATAAGGCACTTCCTGTCTCTGTATCCTTGCCAGATTATTGTTGGTTCCTGATCCCTTCAATAAAGCTTGTTCCTGTTTCACCTACAAGTTGCTGAACTGGATTATTGCTGACCTTTGCTACTGGTCTCCACAACCTTGTGATTCCTATATCATTACATTAGGTCATGCTCAGAAAGAGCTAGACCTAGTTATCTAATTTTATTTATTTTCTTAGGTTTTATGTCACTAGTGAAGAAACATTAAAAGTTTGAAAAGCATTTAACGGCCTCCTTTGCTCCTCCATCAGAAGTTTTGGAAAACAGGGCATTGACCCAAAGGGAGACAGCCTACCACAATATATATATATATATATATATATTGTGAAAAAAGGCAGTCTGATATATGGGAGAGTTATAGAGGGCAGCCTCAGCGGGAGACTCAGTGGGAGAGAGAGAGTGGACACAGGAAATGTTGGAGCTGAAGAGACACCAGCCCAATCAAATGCTGCATTTGGAAGATTTTCCAACGGGAAAATTCACTTACAGAGTGCCTTTGAGGTCTGCCTTTCCTACCAGGCCAAAGAGATTTACAGCCTGCTTCAAATAAGGTACCATAAACCTATAATTCTATGATTTACCCCCAGGAAAGGGACTGTTTGAGAGAAGATATATTTTCTTACTGGAGTATATACAATACTTATAAGGGGTCCCTGGGGGAGCGCACTCAGAGAGACGGGCGGGCCCATGTCATAACCTAGCTATCTGGGTGGTGATAGTGGAACTGTAATCTTCAGAATACAGAGACTGTGAGAGTGACCGTAGGAGAAAATGAGTACCCTTTGCTTCACATCCTCTCCAACAAAGATCAGATTTTTTGGCATCAATTTTATTAATCCCAATGTACTAACTTAAAATATAATTCTTTGTTAAGATACATATTGAGAAGCTTTTTGTTCACTCTTTTAAAGCCTCCAAGTCATTTATCTACTGGCCAATCAACTCCTAATTAATTTTCCCACTTAGCGATCCTATCTGTTTTGCCAGTATCTTTAATATTTCTCAAGATATCTTGACATTCAGCTTCTTTATGAGTAAGACTGTATTTAAGAATTAACTGTTCAAAGTGATATAGATCTTCCTCAATGGTTTGATGGTATTCTAATTTAGAAAGTTTATAGCATATTGTGGAAAAATCTAACCCTGAAAATGTTTTTAATTGGAAGTTTCTCTGAATGTCTTCCTGGGGAAGCTTAGATCCTTTAAAATAAAAATCCCTCATTGTCTTTATGTTCCTTTTTTTTATAGCTTAGAAGCAAAAAGGTTCATTATTATATACTAATAATTCTATAGGTGCTACCAAAGATAGAAAGTTAGACCATTTCAGCTTATCTCAAAATTTAAGTATTGAATAAAGTGAGCTGGGCAAAGGTTTCTGTTTCTTTAATTTTAACTTAGGGAGCCACATCAATAATTGTTTAGGTAAATCTACTGTCATCTCATAATATCTAATCATTTAGTGTTACCTTGCAAACTATTCCATCCCAATACATGTCAGAGTATTATTGAATTGTGTATACCATTGATTGAAGGTAGTGATAAACCACCATTATCAAATTTTCTCTTTATAATCTCTCTAATTTGATTCTTGGTAATTTTCTATTACAAATACATTTATTAATGATTTATTTTTATTAATTTTGTATTATATATTTAGGGACTATTTGAAGGATACACCTTAGAACATAAGTTATCTTTGGAATTAATATCATTTTTACTGCTGATATTCTTCCCATCCATGTTAGGTTAGATTGTTTCCATTTTGATAGCATAATTATTATTTATTTTACCTAACCATATTATGTATGTACTATCTTCATCGATTAACTTGTAATCTTCCGTGAAGAACATTGAAACACCTCTTGATTTATCTTCATAAGCTGAGTTTATGGGTTCTCAGTACATAATATTATACATTTTGGGACCTTGCCTGTTTTTCCAGTGAGTTTCTGGAAAACAGGCAATGTCTACGTTTTTTCTAGCAAATTCGAATAATGCAGCTTTCCTCTTAGATGGAAAGTTAAGGCCTTGGGCATTTTGGGAAAAAAATTGCAATGGTCTCCCTTTTTACTAGTTTCATCTAAACCCACATCCTTACAACATTCAGTCTTACAAAAACATATCTTTCTGTCTGCTATTACTTCTTCTATGTGGCAGGAAATTATCCTTGAGGCTAACATACAATCGATAGAAATGACAGGCATATAAAAAAATTGAATAGGGATGTTTTACAACTGGACATTTATGTATAACACCTAAAATGTACATCACATAGCCATATATGTTTGCCAATCAGAAGAGTTTTCTGTACAATTTCTGTACTGTTGTGCAAATTTAAGCAGTTTCTGATGATTAACCCTTGTCTGCATTGGTACAGTGACCAGCCATTTGCCTATTGCTTTAGACACGTCTGGTAGCCCCTGGTTTGTTTGGATGGTGAGTTGCTCAACTGTAGAGTGTCGGTTGGCTCTAACACACCTTCGCAGTCGATGATCACCTCAGACATCAATGGCATGTGGTGCTTCAGTTTCCACACAGTTTATTCACAATGGTGCTTTTTGTCCAGTCACAGTACACTTTAACCACAGCAGAAGGCGAATAGTTCACAAACTGTGCAGTTTCAGAAATGCTACCACCATTGGCCCAAAGGCCAGTGATCATCTCCTTTTCAAAGTCAGATAAATCAAACGTTTTACCCATGACAGCGATGGTTGATATATTTGCAGAATTCCTACATGACTCTTTCCCTCTCTCCCTCCACTGTGTCTCTTACCTCGCCTCTCCCTACCCTGTCTCTCTCCCCCTCCCTCTCCTGTGTCTATTCCCCCCTCCCTCCCCTGTGTCTATCCCCCCTCTGCCTCCTCTGTGTCTCTTCCCCCCTCTCACTCCACTGTGTCTCTTTCCTCTCCACTACCTCCCATGTCTCTTCCCCCTTCTCCCTCCCCTGTGTCTTTTCCCTTCACCCTCTGCTGTGTCTCTTCCCCCTCTCCTTCCCCTGTGTCTCTCCCCCTCCCTCCCCTGTGTCTCTTTCCCACCCTCTCCCTCCCATCTCTCTTCCCTCCATATCCCTCCCCTGTGTCTCTTTCCCCATCTCCCTACCCTGTGTCTCTTACCTCCTCTCCCTCCCCTGTGTCTCTTTCACCATCTCCCTCCCCTATTTCTCTCCCCCCTCTCCCTCCCCTGTGTCTCTTCCCCCCTCCCCCTCCCGTGTCTCTCCCCCTGCCTCTCCTGTGTCTCTTTCCCCCCTTTCACTCCTTTTTGTCTCTTACCTGTCCCTCTCCCTCCACTGTGTCTCTTCCCCCCTCTCCCTCCAACATGTCTCTTTCCCTCTCTCCCTCCCCTGTGTCTCTTCCTTCCCCTCTCCCTCCCCTGTGTCTCTCCCCCTCAAATCTCCTGTGTCTATTCTCCCCTCCCTCCCCTGTGTCTATTCCCCCCCTCGGCCTCCCCTGTGTCTCTTTCACCTTCTCCCTCCCCTGTGTCTCTTCCCCTCTCCCTCCCCTGTGTCTCTTTCCCCCTCTCCCTCCTTTTTGTCGCTTCCCTCTCCTTTAAATGTGTATCTTCACCCCTCTCGCTCCCCTGTGTCTCTTCCCTCCCCTCTCCCAACCGTTTATCTCTCCCCCTCCCTCACTCCTCTGTGTCGATTGCCCCCCTCTGCCTCGACTGTGTCTCTTTCCCCCTCTCACTCCCCTGTGTCTCTTTCCTCTCCTCTCCCTCCTGTGTCTCTTCCCCCTCTGCCTCCCCTATGTCTTTTCCCCTTTCCCTCCCCTGTGTCTCTCGCCCCCTCCCTCCTTTTTGTCTATTCCCTCTCCCTTCCATGTGTATCTCCCCCCCTCCCTTCCAAGTGTATCTTCCCCCTCTCCCTCCCCTATGTCTCTTCTCTCCTCTCCCTCCCCTATGTCTCTTCTCTCCTCTCCCTCCCCTGTGTCTCTTCCCTCCCCTCTACCTACCCTTTGTCTCTCTGCCTCCATCTCCTATGTGACTATTCTACCCCTTTACATCCCCTGTGTCTATTACCCCCCTTTATCTCCATGTGTATCTTCCCCCTCTCCCTCCCCATGTCTCTTTCCATCTTTCCCTGTGTCTCTTCCCTACCCCTCTCCCTACCCTGTTTTTACCCCTCCATCTCCTGTGTCTATTGCCCCCTCCCATCTACCTTTCCTTTGTCTCTCCGCCTCCATCTACTATGTGTCTATTCCCCCCTCTACATCCCTTGTGTCTATTACCCCCTTTGCCTCCCCTGTGTCTCATCCCCCTCTCCCTCTCCTGTGTCTCTTTTGCCCCTTTCCCTCCCATCTCTCTTCCCCCATCTCCCTCCCCTGTGTCTCTTACCCTTCTCACTCCCCTGTGTCTCTTTCCCCCATCTCCGTCCCCTGTGTCTGTTTGCCCATCTCCCTCCCAATGTCTCTTACCCCCATCTCCCTCCCCTGTGTCTCTTCCCCCATCTCCCTCACCTGCGTCTCTTCCCCCCTTTCCCTCCTGTGTCTTCCAAATCTCCCTCCCCTGTGTCTCTTCCCCATCTTCCTCTGCATGTCTCTTTCCCTCTCTCCCTCCCCTGTGTCTCTTCCTTCCCCTCTCTCTACCCTGTGTCTCTCCCCCTCAAATCTCCTGTGTTTATTCCTCCCCTGTGTCACTTTTACCCCTCTCCCTCCCATCTCTCTTCCCCCATCACCCTCCCCTGTGTCTCTTTCCCCCATCTCCGGCCCCTGTGTCTTTTTGCCCATCTCCCTCCCAATGTCTCTTACTCCTATCTCCCTCACCTGTGTCTCTTCCCCCCTTTCCCTCCTGTTTCTTCCCCATCTCCCTCCCCTGTGTCTCTTCCCCCCTCTCCCACCCCTGTGTCTTTTCCCCTCTCCTTCCCCTGTTTCTCTCCCCTCTCCCTCCCCTGTGTCTCTTCCCCCTCTCCCCTGTGTCTCTTTCCCCCATCTCCCTCCCCTGTGTCATTTTCCCCATCTCCCTCCCCTGTGTCTCTTTCTCCATCTTCCTCCTCTGTTTCTCTCTCCCCCTCTCCCTCCTCTGTGTCTCCTTCCCCCTCTCCCCTGTGTCTCCTTCCCCCTCTCCCCTGTATCCTTCCCCCTCTCCCCTGTGTCTCTTCCCCCTCTCCCCTGTGTCTCTTTCCCCATCTCCCTACCCTGTGTCTTTTACCCCCTCTCCCTCCCCTGTGTCTCTTTCCCCATCTTCTTCCCCTGTGTCTCTCTCCCCTCTCCCTCCCCTGCGTCTCTCCCCTCCTTCTCCTGTGTCTATTACCCCCTCTCCCTCCCTGTGTCTATTCCCCCCTCTTCCTCCCCTATGTCTCTTTTTTCTCCTCTCCCTCACATGTCTCTCTCTCACTCCCCTTTGGCTCTTGCCCCTCTCCTCCACATGTGTCTCTTCCCCCCCTCTCCCTCCTTTTTGTCTTTTCCCTTTCACTTTCCTGTGTCTCTTCCCCACTTCTCTCCCCTATGTCTCTTCCTCCCTCTCCCTCCTCATGTCCGTTTCCCCCTCTCCTGTGTCTATTACCCCCGTTTGCCTCCCCTGTGTCTCCTTCTCCCTCTGCCTCCCCTATGTCTCTTTCCCCACCTCTCCCTCCCCTGTGTCTCTTCCCCCATCTCCCTCCACTTTTGTCTCTTCCCTCCCTCCCCTGTGTCTCTTTCCTCTCCTCTCCCTCCTGTGTCTCTTCCTTCCCCTCTCTCTACCCTGTGTCTCTCCCCCTCAAATCTCCTGTGTTTATTCCTCCCCTGTGTCACTTTTGCCCCTCTCCCTCCCATCTCTCTTCCCCTATCACCCTCCCCTGTGTCTCTTTCCCCCATCTCCGGCCCCTGTGTCTTTTTGCCCATCTCCCTCCCAATGTCTCTTACCCCTATCTCCCTCACCTGTGTCTCTTCCCCCCTTTCCCTCCTGTTTCTTCCCCATCTCCCTCCCCTGTGTCTCTTTCCCCCTCTCCCACCCCTGTGTCTTTTCTCCTCTCCTTTCCCTGTTTCTCTCCCCCTCTCCCTCCCCTGTGTCTCTTCCCCCTCTCCCCTGTGTCTCTTTCCCCCATCTCCCTCCCCTGTGTCATTTTCCCCATCTCCCTCCCCTGTGTCTCTTTCTCCATCTTCCTCCTCTGTTTCTCTCTCCCCCTCTCCCTCCTCTGTGTCTCCTTCCCCCTCTCCCCTGTGTCTCCTTCCCCCTCTCCCCTGTGTCTCCTTCCCCCTCTCCCCTGTGTCTCTTCCCCCTCTCCCCTGTGTCTCTTTCCCCATCTCCCTACCCTGTGTCTTTTACCCCCTCTCCCTCCCCTGTGTCTCTTTCCCCATCTTCTTCCCCTGTGTCTCTCTCCCCTCTCCCTCCCCTGCGTCTCTCCCCTCCTTCTCCTGTGTCTATTACCCCCTCTCCCTCCCTGTGTCTATTCCCCCCTCTTCCTCCCCTATGTCTCTTTTTTCTCCTCTCCCTCACATGTCTCTCTCTCACTCCCCTTTGCCTCTTGCCCCTCTCCTCCACATGTGTCTCTTCCCCCCCTCTCCCTCCTTTTTGTCTTTTCCCTTTCACTTTCCTGTGTCTCTTCCCCACTTCTCTCCCCTATGTCTCTTCCTCCCTCTCCCTCCTCATGTCCGTTTCCCCCTCTCCTGTGTCTATTACCCCCGTTTGCCTCCCCTGTGTCTCCTTCTCCCTCTGCCTCCCCTATGTCTCTTTCCCCACCTCTCCCTCCCCTGTGTCTCTTCCCCCATCTCCCTCCACTTTTGTCTCTTCCCTCCCTCCCCTGTGTCTCTTTCCTCTCCTCTCCCTCCTGTGTCTCTTCCCCCATCTCCCACCCCTGTGTCTCTTCCCCCTCTCCCTCCCCATGTCTCTTCCCCCTCTCCCTCCCCATGCCTCTTCCCCCCTCTCCCTCCCCATGTCTCTTTCCCTCTCTCCCTCCCCTGTGTCTCTTCCCTACCCTCTAACTACCCTGTGTTTTTACCCCTCCCTCTCCTGTTTCTATTCCCCCTTTCACTCTCCTGTGTCTATTCCCCCCTCTGCCTCCCCTTTGTCTCTTACCCCATCTCACTCCCATGTGTCTATTTCCTCTCCTCTCCCTCCTGTGTCTCTTCCCCCTCTCCCTCCCTTGTAACTTTTCCCCTCTCCCTTCCCTGTGCCTTTTCCCCCTCTCCTTCCTTTTTGTCTCTTCCCTATCCCTTCCCGGTGTTTCTTCCCCCTCTTCCTACCCTATGTCTCTTCTCCCCTCTCCCTCCCCTGTGTCTCTTCCCCCCTCTCCCTCCCCTGTGTCTCTTCCCTCCCCTCTACCTATCCTTTGTTTCTCCGCCTCCATTTACTATCTGTCTATTCCCCCCTCTACATCCCCTGTGTCCTTTCCCCCATCTCGTCCCCTGTATCTCTTTCCCTATCTCCCTCCCCTGTGTCTCTATCCCCATCTCCCTCCCATGTGTCTCTTTCCCCATCTCCTTTACCTGTGTCTCTTCCCCCTCTCCCCTGTGTCTCTTTCCCCTATCTCGCTCCCCTGTTTCATTTTCCCCATCTCCCTCCCCTGTGTCTCTTTCTCCATCTTCCTCCTTTGTTTTTTTCTCCCCCTCTCCAGCCCCTGTGTCTCTTCCCCCTCTCCCCTGTGTCTATTTCCCCATCTCCCTCCCCTGTGTCTCTTACTCCCCCTCTCCCTCCCCTGTGTCTCTTCCCCCTCTCCCTCTCCTGTGTCTCTTTCCTCCACTCCTCCTCCCGTGTCTCTTTCCCCCTCTCCCTCCCCTGTGTCTCTTCCCCCATCTCCCTCCCCTGTGTCGCTTCTCACCTCTCCTGTGTCTCTTCCCCTTCTCATGTCTCTCTTTCCCATGTCTCTCTCCACCATGTCTCTCCCCACGTCTCTTCCCCAGTGTCTAGTCTCCCCTCTGCCTCTCCTGTGTCTCTTTTCCCCTCTCTCTCCCCTGTGTCTATTTCCCTGTCTCCTTCCTGTGTCTCTTCACCATCTCCTTGCCCTGTGTTTCTTCCCCCCATATCCCTCCGCTGTGACTCTTCCCCCTCTCCCTCCCTGTGTCTTCCCTGCTCTCCCTCTTTTTTGTCTCTTCTCTCTCCCTTCCATGTGTCTCTTCCCCCTCTCTCTCACCTATGTCTCTTCCCGCCTCTCCCTGCCCGTGTCCCATTCCCCCTCTCCCTACCCTGTGTCTCTTCCCTCCCCTCTCACTACCCTGTGTCTCACCTCTCCCTCTCCTGTGTCTATTCCCCCCTCTATATCCCATCTGGCTATTCCCTCTTTGCCTCCCCTTTGTTTCTACCCCCTCTCCCTCCCCTGTGTCTCTTCCCCCTCTCCCTTCTGTGTCTCTTTCCTCCACTCTCCCTCTCCTGTGTCTCTTTACCATGTCCCTGCCCTGTGTCTCCTCCCCCCTCTCCCTCCATTTTGACTCTTCCCTCTCCCTTCCCTGTGTCTCTTCCCCCTTCTCCCTCCCCTTATGTCTCTTGCCCCTTCTACCTCCCCATGTCTCTTTCCCCCTCTCCCTCCCCTGTGTCTCTTCCCTCCTCCTACCCTGTTTCTCTCCCACTCCCTCTCCTGTGTCTATTCCCCCCTCTATATCCCATCTGGCTATTCCCTCTTTGCCTCCCCTTTGTTTCTACCCCCTCTCCCTCCCCTGTGTCTCTTCCCCCTCTCCCTTCTGTGTCTCTTTCCTCCACTCTCCCTCTCCTGTGTCTCTTTACCATGTCCCTGCCCTGTGTCTCCTCCCCCCTCTCCCTCCATTTTGACTCTTCCCTCTCCCTTCCCTGTGTCTCTTCCCCCTTCTCCCTCCCCTTATGTCTCTTGCCCCTTCTACCTCCCCATGTCTCTTTCCCCCTCTCCCTCCCCTGTGTCTCTTCCCTCCCCCTACCCTGTTTCTCTCCCACTCCCTCTCCTGTGTCTATTCCCCCTCTACATTCCCTGTGTCTATTACCCCCCTTTGCCTCCCCTGTGTCTTCCTCCCTCCCCTGTGTCTCCCCCCCACTCCCTCCGATGTCTCTTTTCTATCTCCTCCTCTTTGTCTCTTCCTCCTCGCCCCTATGTCTCTTTCTCCATCTCCCTCCCCTGACTCACTTGCCCTCCTCTCACTCCACTGTGGCTCTTTCCTCCCCCTCCCCTGTGTCTCTCCCCCGACCCCCTCCCTCCCATGTCTCTTTTCTATCTCCTCCTCTTTGTCTCTTCCTCCTTGCCCCTGTATCTCTTTCCCCAATCTTCCTCCCTATGTCTCTTTCTCCATCTCCCTCCCCTGACTCACTTGCCCTGCTCTCACTCCCCTGTGTCTCTTTCCCCATCTTCCTCCCCTATTTCTCTCCCCCCTCTCCCTCCCCTGTGTCTCTCCCCCTCTCCCTCCCCTATGTCTCTTCCCCCTTCCCCCCTCTCCTTCCCCTGTGTCTCTTCCCCCTCCCTCTTCCCCTGTGTCTCTCCCCTTCCCTTTGTGTGTCTATTCCCCCTCTACAACCCCTCTGTCTATTCCCCCCTTTGTTTCCACTGTGTCTCTTCACCCTCTACCTCCCCTGTGTCTCTTCCCCATCTACCTCCCCTGTGTCTCTTCCCCATCTACCTCCCCTGTGTCTCTTTCCCCATCTCCCTCCCCTGTGTCTCTTTCCCCATCCCCCTCCCCTGTGTCTCTACCCTC
The DNA here is from genome assembly GCA_027410445.1 of Discoglossus pictus. Taxonomy (NCBI): domain Eukaryota; kingdom Metazoa; phylum Chordata; class Amphibia; order Anura; family Alytidae; genus Discoglossus; species Discoglossus pictus. The sequence continues at coordinate 47,287,337 of CM050171.1, read as the reverse complement.
CCCTCCCCCTACCCTGTGTCTCTCCCACTTCCTCTCCTGTGTCTATTCCCCCTCTACATTACCTGTGTCTATTACCCCCCTCTCCCTCCCCTGTGTCTCTTCCCTCCTCTCACTCCACTGTGGCTCTTTCCTCCCCCTCCCCTGTGTCTCTCCCCCCTCCCTCCCATGTCTCTTTTCTATCTCCTCCTCTTTGTCTCTTCCTCCTCGCCCCTGTATCTCTTTCCCCAATCTTCCTGCCTATGTCTCTTTCTCCATCTCCCTCCCCTGACTCACTTGCCCTGCTCTCACTCCCCTGTGTCTCTTTCCCCATCTTCCTCCCCTTTTTCTCTCCCCCCTCTCCCTCCACTGTGTCTCTCCCCCATCTACCTCCCCTGTGTCTCTTCCCCATCTACCTCCCTTGTGTCTCTTCCCCATCTACCTCCCCTGTGTCTCTTCCCCATCTACCTCCCCTGTGTCTCTTTCCCCATCTCCCTCCCCTGTGTCTCTTCCCTCCCCTCTCCCTACCCTGTGTCTCTCCCACTCCCTCTCCTGTGTCTATTCCCCCTCTACATTCCCTGTTTCTATTACCCCCCTTTGCCTCCCCTATTTCTCTGCCTCCTCTTCCTCCCCTATGTCTCTTCCCCCTTTCCCCCTCTCCCTCCCCTGTGTCTCTTCCCTCCCCTCTCCCTACCCTGTGTCTCTCCCTTTCCCTTTGTGTGTCTATTCACCCTCTACAACCCCTCTGTCTATTCCCCCCTTTGTCTCCACTGTGTCTCTTCCCCCTCTCCCTCCTGTGTTTCTTCCCCCATTTTCCTTCCCTTTGTTTCTTCCCCCTCTCCCTCCCCTGTGTCTCTTCCTCATCTACCCCCCCGTGTCTCTTTCCTCATCTACCCCCCCCGTGTCTCTTTCCCCATCTCCCTCCCCTGTGTCTCTTTCCCTATCTTCCTCCCCTGTTTCTCACCCCCCTCTCTTCCCCTGTGTCTCTTTCCTCCACTCTCCCTCCCGCGTCTCTTCCCCCCTCTCCCTCCCCTGTGTTTCTTTCCCTACTCTCCCTCCCCTGTGTCTCTACCCCCCCCCTCTTTCCTATGTGTCTCTCCACCCTCTCCCTGCCCTGTGCCTCTCCCCTTCTCCCTCCCCTGTGTCTCTTGCATCTTCTTACTCCACTGTGGCTCTTTCCTCCCCCTCTCCTGTGGCTCTTACCCCTTCCCCAGGCCCTCTCCCCCATGTCTCTCTTCCCCATGTCTCTCTCCCCCATGGTTCCCCCCTCCACCACGTCTCTCCCCCACTGTCTAGTCCCCCCTCTGCCTCTCATGTGTCTCTTGCCCCCATATCCCTCCCCTGTGTCTCTTCCACCCTCTTCCTCCCATGTTTCTCTTTCCCTCCCCTGTGTCTCTTTTGCCCATCTCCCTCCCCTGTGCCTCCTCCCTATCTCCTTCCTCTGTGTCTCTTCCCCCTCTCCATCCCCTCTATTTCTTTTTCTCTTATCTCCCTCCCTTGTGTCTCTTCCCCCTCTCTCTCCCCTGTGTCTCCCCCTCTCCCTCCTGTGTCTCTTTCCCATCTCACCCCCTGTGTCTCTTCCTGCATCTCCCTCCACTGTGCCCCCCCTCCCCTGTCTCTTCCCACCCCTCTCCCTAACCCGTGTCTCCCCTCTCCCTCTCCTGTGTCTATTCCCCCCTCTATATCCCGTCTGTCTATTCCCCCTTTGCCTCCCCTAGGTTTCTTCCCCCTCTCCCTCCCCTGTGTCTCTCCCCCTCCCTCCCCTGTGTCTCTCCCTTCTCCCTCCCCTTTGTCACTTTCCTCCACTCTCCCTCCCGCGTCTCTTCCCGCCTCTCCCTACCCTGTGTTTCTTTCCCTCCTCTCCCTCCCTTGTGTCTCTACCCCCCCTCTTTCCTATGTGTCTCTCCACCCTCTCCCTCCCCTGTGTCTTTTTCCCCCCTCTCCCTCCGCTGTGTCTTCTCTCCCCTTCTCCCTCCCCTGTGTCTCTTCCCCCATCTCTCTCCCCTGTGTCTCTTCCCTCCTCTCCCTCCACGGTGGCTCTTTCCTCCCCCTCTCCTGTGGCTCTTCCCCTTCCCCTGTCCCTCTCCCCCATGTCTCTTCCCCATGTCTCTCTCCCCCATGGTTCCCCCCTCCGCCACGTCTCTCTCCCACTGTCTAGTCCCCCCTCTCTCTCCCCTGTGTATATTTCCCCCATCTCCCTTCTGTGTCTCTTGCCCCCATATCCCTACCCTGTGTCTCTTCCCCGCTCTTCCTCCCCTGTGTCTCTTTCCCCCCTTTCCCTCTCGTGTGTCTCTTTTCCCCCTCTCCTGCCCCTGTGCCTCCTCCCCATTTCCTTCCTCTGTGTCTCTTCCCCCTCTCCAACCCCTCTGTTTCTTTTCCCCCTATCTCCCTCCCTTGAGTCTCTTCCTCCTCTCTCTCCCCTGTGTCTCCCCCCTCTACCTCCTGTGTCTCTTACCCATCTCACCCCCTGTGTCTCTTCCCGCATCTCCCTCCCCTGTGTCTCTTTACTCCACTTTCATTCCCATGTCTCTTCCCCATTTCCCTCCCCTGTGTCTCTTCCCCACTCTCTCCCTCCCATGTGTCTCTTTCCCCACTCTCCTTCCCCTGTGTCTCTGTCCCCCTTCTCCCTCCGCTGTGTCTCTTTCCCATCCTCTCTCCTCTGTGTCTTTTTCTCCGCCTCTCCTTCCCCTGTGTCTCTTCCCCCCTGTTCCTCCCCTGTGTCTCTCCCCCTCCTCCTGTCAAAAAATAATGGCAATAAAATTTGAAGCCATAGCAAATCTGTTTGCCACACAATGTAAGGCTTTTACTCCTCTGAGGACCTTCAGCGCTTATTGCAATCCTCTCCCCTCGTGTATTAATAAATTAATATAGTTTACCTATTTATATTTAACTAGCGACTTGCCCGTCAAAAATGACGGGGCAATACAATTGTAAAGCAGGTAATTCTGTTTGCCATAGACATTCATTTTTTGGGTGGTCTGAGATCCTTCGGCGCTCATTGCGGGCCTCACGCTGAGCACCTTTGGCGCAATCAGCGCCAAAGGTTATTATTTTTTTCGGCGGCCATTTTTTCTCCCGCTTAGGGGATTTTCGTGTGTCTAAACTCTGTAATTTGGACTTAAATTGAGGTGTAACTTCACTTGCAGAGGTCCAGGGTGCAGAAAATGTACAGTTGGACTGTTGATCAACTGAGGAGAAAGTGCCAGAAATGTGCCAAGTGTGCAGTGTAAAAGGCTGCATGCGCAAGGCCAAACCGTTTGTTTGTAATGTTATTATTTGCAAGTTAGTGTTGTAAAATGGAGGCCTTTTTCTATGTGTTATTTGGCTTGCGAGCATTTTCCGTCCGTTCCTGGCGGTGATTTGCGCACCTCGGTCTCCTTGAGCCTCGTTTTCATTTTTTTCGTCCGCCATTTTTTTTCTCGGCTGAAATTTGCATGCAACCTCACTCCCAGGGGTCCTGGCGTTCGCCCCGTGCTGTGTGTGTGTTTTTATTTAAAAAAATGTTTTTGGTGTTTTTTCGATTTCCGCGGTTTGGCAGTTAAATTATGCGAGGTCGTTTTTTTAGCCCCCGTGATTCCGAGGTCGTTCCTGGCTAACTCGTACGTGCCTGGTGGTGATTTGCGCAATTCGGTCTCCTCTAGCCTCGTTTTTTCATTTTATTCGGCTGCGCGCAACCTCACTCCCAGGCGTACTGGCGTTTCCCCTGTGCTGTGTGTGAGTGTTTTTTAATTTCATATTTTTTCTTGTTTTTTTAGATTTTCGCGGATTGGCCGTTTAAAGTCGTATTTTTGCGAGGTTGATTTTTTTTGCTCCTGAGATTCCAAGGTCGGATTTCTTTTTTCTAAGTCCTGCGTTCCTCAACTACTTGCAGGCTAAGTCCTGTGTGTTTCAATGTCTCAACTGCTCGCCTCGCTTCTCGAGGCTCACAGGACGGCGCTCATTGCCTAAGTGCTCCAAGCCTGGAAAGGCTTCTGTGCAGTGATGTGGCATTCACAGCAAGCCATTATATTTTAGTAGAATTTAAAGAAAATAGCTGAAATTATGCGCAGAACATATTTTGTAGTACCTCGTTGTTTAAATACATTTCTGGGTCATCTATGTTTACTCTAAACAATAAACAAAGCAAAATGAGAACTTGCATTTCATCATTTCAAGGAATGTAATCAACAGTCTAATAAAAAGCATACTAACTGTACTTTGACCTTTATGCATTTGCTCTTATTTTCTACAAGCATTAATAATGAGTTGGAGGTGTAGTTCAATTTACTAGTATATACTACAGTATTTCAAGTTACGGTAGTCAATTATTGTTGTTTCAGAACAAAGTGCCCTATTCTTTTAAAAGCCCACAAATGCATCAAACTCATACATTTGGCTGCTATGTTTTTTATTTTTATAATTGTTTAGATGTATTCTATTGACCCCAGCTTGCAAATTTCGACCTTAATGCTGAACTCGTAAATCTTGTCTTTTTAAGTCAGATTTCAGGGGGCATGATCATATGATCTGATAATATTTAAGGAGGCTCATAATTTACTTCTTAGACACAACCCACAGTAAACAAGACCGTCATCATGACGTCAGTAAAACATGGAGGTTATACGTTATCGGCAATCGGAAGCTAAGAATTAAGTAATATTTGCAGAACTGGCTTGCAGTCAAGCACTCTTTAAAATGCATTAGATCATCTGTTTTAGTCCATGTGGGTTTCATCAATAAAAAAATACTGTTATATTGACTCAATTATAAAATAAGCTTTGCTAATAGGCCATGATGGATGGTTTGGGCTTTGACATTAAATACACAATGAAATAACCAATGGTCAAACCTGGAAGAATACCATTTCACATGCCATATTTCACTAAATAAAGTACCTTTTTACCCAAACAAAATACATGTCAAAATTGTTTATCTTATCGTATAGTACAGGGTACAGTACAATCTTAAATAAATGGCATTGATTCCTTAGTGTATTATTTTTTTCTCCTAACAAAATATCAGTTTTAGCTATGTTATTGTGCAAGATTAAATGAGCAAGCCTGCAGTTATTTTCTGCACTTTGATTATTCAACCCAGTTTAATAACATTACAGAAACTTTTATTATCTCAGTTGAAGTAAAATATTGGTTTCATAACTGTATGCGTAAGATGGATGTAATTGATTGTTATGTAGAAGCATGAATGTGTTGATTATTATTCCGCTTATAAGGCACAGTATCCAAGATAAAACTAGCTTACTCTATATAGATGTCAGTCATCATTTGCTTGTTTATGCATTCCCTCAAGGTTACTAATGAGGAAACCCTGCCTGTTAAAGGTGCAAGAAACTCTGTGTGAGACAAGAATGCTGAATACCATGCCATATTAAGGTAAAATAAGTGAATAAGATTTGGCATAAATTATGATATCAGAAGTAATTCCAAATTAATAAAATGAAGATAAAAAAAATATAGTTTGTATACTGGCTTTGTTTTAGTATATGAGATTGATAAAAAAACACAAAATATAATATAGTAAAATTGTAGGGACATCTCAAACAATTGGTTTCATGTGCCTCTTTATGATCATGGGGGTTCTAGACTTAAGATGTTTTTGAGCTCCATCTACAGACAGTAGAGCAACCTGCAAATTCTTATGCCAGGAACCATCCTAGAGTAGGATGGAGGATGCCTAGAAGTCACATTTTTCAATTGAAGACATCAGCTATGACATTACTACCAGAAATATAAATGCAGTATAGTCTAAACTTAATTAAATTGCTAATTCTGTGTACTATGTTCAAGAAGAAGAAAAAACACAATATTACATCCTTTTCATATAGCATTTTACATATGAATTAACACTGTTTCAAGAAGGCTCTATTTGTAAACTTTGCATTTACAATGACATATAAAGTGCCAGAATATGTGCCATAGTCATTAATCTTAATTTTGTTAACTTTGTTATATAAATGAGCACCTCCAAACAGCTTCCTTAAAAAGTAAAATGATAATTAGAACTCCAGACTGATCAATTTTCTGTAATGAATGGCAATAAAATGTTTAAATAGTAAGTGGTAACATTTTAGATCTCTATAATTCTCTGCAATTTGCCAGTAATTTACATTTTAAGGAGTGAGGTTGATTTTTTTTATTTATTCTGCGGTTGTTACTTGATATTGTATAATAATCATATACCTATGAAAAGAAAACATACATCAGCATAGCATTTTACAGGTAGCATTAGCAAAAAATCTTTTTAAAATATATAGAAACGTAGAATTAAGCAGCAGTTACAATATAAATTGCTGCATCTCATTTGCCAGTATTTAACTGTTGTAAAGCTTCAAACCATTTTTGTTTCCTTTACTATATGAAAAAGGGCACAACTCACCAAAATGACTTTGCACCAACACATGGGAAAACTGAAAACATTTTTAAAATTGATTAAGAAATTAGGTGGGGTTTTTTGATAATATCGTTTAGAAACCCTCACACAAACAGATGGAGCTTGGCTACACCGCCTATGAACTGTTTCATGTGGCCAGTCAATCAAGTGAGGGTGGCTAGTTTGAGTTAGCTGCAGGAGCCGGTGACAGCTCTGTAGGGGAGAAACAACGCTCTGCAAAGCTTTGCAAATGGTGGAAACGGTTATACTCTTATGGAGTAAAGAATGGAAATTACAGACGGTGGCTGTCAATGCACTAAACAGCTCAAAGTGTTCGTAAGGCCACCCTTTACTTATTATACATGTTCTTTTATTATTTTATTCTCTGAACTCAATACATTTTATTAAATAAAGAGGCAGCATGTACCTGTATTTGACCCATGCATCACAATCAAATGTGCTATCTCTAATTCGTCTCTTCACATGACTGAGAGTAAGTCCAAAGGGCTGTACATCCCTGCACAACAATGACACTGCTTCCTACAGTGACCAAGTATACAGTTCCATGCTGTAGCTTTCATAGATAGATTAAAATACTCTTTATATGCTAAATAAAATTCCTCCATTTACATCCATTCAATTATGAATTAAACAGTGAAATAACATTTTCAATAGGTCTATCAATTGTCTATCTGATGGCTCAGAGCACAACTATTTGAGTTTATTGGCTCTTGAACAATTACTTCTTTTTGGAGATGATTTCCTTTATCCACTTGTCATTTCAGTAAATCCATTCTCAAACTAATTCTAAGTCCTCCAATTTACAAAATTAAGAGCTCTTGTTAGCAAGAATGTATATAGTACCTCATTGTATCCTCATTTATACCAGTGCACACTTTTTTCTTGTTCCTATGCTTTCTTCCTCCACCCATGTTCCTTTTGTATTCCTCGTAATAAACCAATGTTCCCCTTTCCCCCTGTCATATTGACCATTCCTCCTTTTCTGTACCCTATGATTGCTCTGCTTTTCTGTCTCCTCCTCTATAATCTATCTCTCCCTAATAAATCTCTCTATTATTTTTCTCCACCCTTTCTTTCTCTGTACTTCCTTCTCTTGTTCTACATACTTCTCTCTCTCTATTTCCTTCCCTATTTTGTGTCTTTCTCCTTCATCTGTTTAATTTCCTCCTTGTCTCCACCCTTTTATTTCCCTATATCCCGTTTGTATTACTCTTCATCATATCTTCCTCTTAGTCTCCTCTCAACACTTTTAGCACTATCTTTTAGCAGTAGTGGGTCCTGAATAAATTTATAGTATAATACCTCACATAGTAATAAATCAATAAGATTAGTCTCCAAAACAGTCTCAGATAACTACTTACAAAAGACTTTTCCCCTCTTAGTATTTTGTACATTTGGGTCTTCAGTTTCTATACATTCTTATGTATAGAAACTGAAGACCCAAATGTACAAAATACAAGAAACAGTTCAACAGTATTTCAATCCAAATACTGTGACATTCTGTAAGAATTCACCATACGGTAACATAAGCTTTCTGGAGCCAATTTAATAACAATAAGAAAGTGTTTCCAAACTGATTGAAGCAGAGGATCAAGGTCCCACTCCACACTGTACACTGCTCTCAGAACCAGTGCAAGACAATTCCATTATACGGGTTAGGTAAACTGTCTGTTTCTGACTGCCTGTGTATGACATTCTGCTTTGGAACAACTCTGTATTGAATACCACATACCCTGTCCCACTAGCTATCTCCCCAATGCAAAACAATGTTGTCTTTTGTGACCTACTAGTTGTGACCTTGATTTTGAAAATAATCTTTTGTTTGTCATCACAGACTTGCTTGAATTGCATCTTGGCTTCAAATTCAGAATGACCAACCAATGAACAATGACCTGAGTCCATCTCTTAATTGCTCTATTATGGCAACCTTGGACCTGAACATTAATTTCCAGGAGTGCACTTGTCAGTCTCAAATACTTTTAATATTTAGTGACTAGAAATTGTGGAGGTAGAAGTACTAATAAAGGTTTCCACACAAGGATTTTTAAAAAAAAAAGTATTTTAGTCTCAAGATCCATCTTGCAAACATTTAGACCTTTCATTTGTAATACTAAATAACAGCTTAATTCTGAAAGATACAAGGAAAATGTTGCTTAATATTTGGTATTTATCATGAGGAAAGTACTTGAACAATTAGTCTGATGTATCTTCTGTACCAACTACACCTTTGTTGCTTGCCATCACCACAGAACTTGATAAGGCATTGAGACTTGTGCGTAAGTTGGATTAAAGTGAGGGAGAGTTGCACAACGTAAGTCTCACTCTTTTCCCTGTTCCCATCTGTATCTGGTGGTAGGACATATGTCTAGGTGGCTGAAGAATTGGCAGGGCACAGTGGATGACCAGGACTTACATGTATTGCCATGCTCTGAGCATTCCTCAATGTTTACTGTCACCACCATCCTGACTAAGGAACTAGTGAGGTTTTAGTTGCATCCAGTCTTTTCCTGCATGGGTAGACAGGCCCTGCCTCACCGACCTGTTGGCTATCATCACCTGGCTTAGCCCGACAGTCAAGGTTGATTTTCCCCTATATGTTCTTATTGGATGATGTCAGATGCTTTTTTTGCATCGCAGTTTACTTTCAAACTGAGGGTTCCATCTTATGTCACTATTGCTTCAGACTTGATAAAGAGAAGTCAAAACTCTTGAAAGCTCATCAATATAAGGAAGGCGTTTGTCCAATACAAAAGGTATCATAATATACTGCAATACTCATGATTAATCTTATATCTTACTATATTACTATTTATTCCAAAATATGCAGATTTGTGCAATTTAAAATTTAAAAACTTTTCTTTCATATCTCAATCTTGAACCAGACGGAGGGGCTGAGGTTTGCTGTTATCCTGTTTGTTACATTAATCACAGGCTGGCTGTGTAAGAAGGACACCTGCTTGTCTGAGCCTTTGGGTCCAGCTCTACTCTGAGAGAGTGAGGCCTGATCAGATGTGTGTCTAACAATGCTTATTCACCATAGTCCTGCTTTCTGATCCTAGACACTGTTGTACCTGTTACCTCAGGACTTTAGTTAATGTCCACATAGCTATCTCTCCACAGAATCACAAAGTGGAAGAGTAGACACTGGGTATGAGCCTATCTGGAGATGCCATACTAATATTTATTAACTACCTGTATTTTAATCTTTATTTTCTCAAAATACAAAAAATAAACAGAATTAGGTGTGAAGTGTAGAGACCAAACAGAATTAGATATCCTCAAAGTTAGGAATATACTGGATAAACTTGAATCTGGCTCAATGGCCTAAAAGACACTTTAACTTAAAAGGGTTAACCTGAGAGCTGTTATAAAGATATGAGGGTGTGATAAACTGAAGTAGAAGGACACAATTATTTGCATTCAGAGTTTCTTTTTCATGAGCCGCACTAACTAATCCAGAAAGATTATACTGCCAAAAATGTTTAAGGATTTAAGATGGCGCCAATTGATTTATTTAACCTTGTTGCTCGATGTGGCCACCTGAGCATAAGCGCTTCAGTATTAAATTATTTTCATAATTTATTAGCAATATGAGCTGTTTTCAGAATATGTGTATCAGGCAGATCAACACAGTTTTATAAATTACAACCACTCATTGGATTCAGTTTGAATTCCAGTTTAGAAACACCACATTTGCATTTTGTCTATTCATAATTCTAAACAGTTCTGCTAAAAAGTGAGTGCAACACTAAAACACCTAACCACTGGTAATTATCTTTGCCCACAGTACTAGTATAACAGGAATAGTCTTCACTTTTAGCCCCCACTCAGTGGGTTCTATTAATTCCTACAAAACTGACGATGGGCCTCTCAAACCAGTTTTAAACGTATGCCTCGTAATCAAACGCTAAAGCTGTCATATGCCATACACTATCAGTATTACTAACTGTTCATCTTCTAAAATGGTGTTTTAAACGTACGGCCTTCCCATGGACACACAGTTGTACAGTACATATATTCTCCAGCTAGATTCCATCAATGTTACAGTTACAGACCATGCACTCCGGTTCACTGTTAATGATAAACAGGTTCTCCATCTATTTTTCATATGCATTATTGCGTTTTACTTTTCCCTGTGATGCATACAGTGGAGTATGCATATTGTCACTGAGATAGTCCTTCCTATCTGTCACCGACCTCATGCAGAGTGCATCATTTCCTGTTACCCACTTCTCCAAATACTACTAAATCCCAGCCCCAAATACTACTAAATCCCAGTCACACACAACTAAATCACCAAACTCTACTCTTCACACTAAATCACATTTCCTCGTTGGAAAGACCATGATCCTTTCCCCCTAAATATTTACCTCCTGTCACCCACTGACACACAGTTAACTTTTTACAGACTGCATATGCCCTTCTCCTTTCAAATCTTCGTCACGCAGTGTATACCTTTTTACCTTCTATCACACTCTGTATTACATATAATCTTTCTGTCACACACTTTATTACCTCTTGTCTTCTTGCCATCCCTTGTATACCCCTCCTGTTACACACTATATACACTTCCCATATCACACGATATGCACTTATTTTACTCTCCCCTACACACAAAATGACCTCCTCTTGTCACACACTGAAAATCACATTTCATGGTAAACACTATAATCTTCCATCTCATTTTCCTCCACATGTCACACCATATACTCTCTCCTCCTCCTGTCAGACATCATATTACTCCCTCTATTCCTTACACATCAGATTAAGGGCCTTATTCAATTGCAAGATCGCAAGTTACGGTATACAGGCCGTAAGACTGCGGGCTTGAGATTTGCTACAATTACAGAATGATTCAATTGAACAAGACCGAAACTTACGGTCCAAAATCCGAAAACCATGCACTCATATATGTAGAATTTCAGAGACTGAGCCAGATCATTTAAGCAAGGCCGTAAATCCTGAATCAGCAACAGCCAATAGAAAATGAGACCGTCATCATTACGGCAGTATAAAATAGAGGCAACATGTCAATTAATTAGCATTTAGAGGTCCGATATGTGATCAGACCCGCAATCCCGCAAAATACAAAATAATAAAAATGAATGCCAATACTGTTCTAGCCCATATGGGTGGCCTGGTATGTATTAACTCATTGATTTCCAAGATCGATATAACCCCGAAATTAAACATAAAAAAAGTATTTCCTGCTACAGATTTGCGAGTTTGAGAGTGTTGTGCATATAATTCTAACATCTTTCATTCCTTTCCCCGTCATTTACAGTGCTGAATTTATTTTTTTGTTTGCAATTACAGTGCTACGGACATGTCTTTATCTGGTACACGGGGGGTTTTCTTCTACATTTGCCGTTTACGCGTGTGAAAACCTTTGCGGGCTTGAGTAATTGTAGCAATCGAATAGCGATTTGTGATTTTAGCAATCGTAACTCTTGCGGATTTGGAAAGATCCAAGGCTTAGATGGGGAGTAAGTTACGGTTGTAACAACCGGAGGGATTTTCAGCCCGTAACCCATAGATTGTTTGCGGATCGCAAAAAGATGCCAATTGAATAGCAAATTAGTTTACGGCTACATTACGGGCTCCTGTAAACTACAATAACTCAATTGAATGAGGCTCTAAGTCTTTTTCCTTGCTATACATCTTACAATCCTCTCTCCTTTCACACACCATATTACATCCTGGTGTGCTGCTCCCATTGTGCTGTGCTGCTCCTTGGAGGGCTGTGCTGTGGTGAGAGGTTCCCTGGAGGGCTGTTTCTGTGCCAAGAGGCTCCCTGGTGTACTGTGCACTGCCGTGCTGCTCCCTGGCGGGCTGTGATGTGGTGAGAGGCTCTTGGAGGGCTGTGTTGTGGTTAGAGACCCCTCTGGAGGGCGGTGCAATGCTGAGGGGCTGCATGAAGGGTTGTGCCATGCTGAGGGGCTCCCTGGAGGACTGTGCAATGCTGATGGGGCTCCCTGGAGGTCTGTGCCATGCTGAGGGGCCTGCAATGAAGTGCTCCAGTGAGGGAAAAGCTGCATTTGCAAACTGGTGCGCAGCTCCGTCACATGAGCACTCTTGAGCTGTTAAGGCATTCAGAGCAGCACAAGATAATCCCCTATTGGATGAGTACGGTTGGTCTTACCGACCCAAGCCTGATTATAAATCTGAAGCCCTCTCCCATTCAACTTGAATGGGAAATGCTATGCAGCAGATCAAAGATCATGTAACAATGCTGTCGAAATTGGATTTTGACCAAATTGTGACATCTGGCTGGCTTGAACAGTTAACATTTTAAAGTGAAGCACTCATGTATACAAAAAATAAAATGTTAAATGTGTACATCTTTTTTTATTATTTTAATATTGATGGGAATTCTACAATTAATCAATCTGTATTTAATTTTGAACTAGTGCATACTTTTGGGAGCCATGTTGCCCATTTGCCCTAATGCACCAGCCGCCCCAAACATTTAGGGTTAGTCTAACTCTCTTTTGAAATTAACTTTTCATATTCTGTTTTAGCCAGTGTAATAACTATTGTGCAAGATTTTTTTCTATTCCTTATACACAAGAAAAATAGCCTCTTTTTTATACAGTATAACTTAAATGCATTCTTTTAGTTGTTATCTTGTTCTTTAAATAATTGTTAAGCCATATGGGATGTAATTTACTCATTTAACTTTTATTCCCACATGGTATATGCTGATATGTATATATATTTAGTAAGGCTTTAAATGTTGTCTGTTAACCTTCAGTTTTTTTACCTGTCAGTTCTTTGGCCCAGTCTATACATTATATTGCTGTCCTTAAACCATTCAAAATTGTCCTTTTTAAAATGAAGAGTTTATGTTGGCCACTTATAACTTTGTTAAAACTGAAAATTATAGTAAGTTCTATACGGTGGGTGGTCCACAATTATGCATGCTCTGCGAAATACCTTATACAAGAACATATTACCACAGCGGACCTTTCCATTTGCGAGTGTAAAAGACTATTTATAGTTGAAAGAGATAAAAGACATTCAAAATGCAAAGGAAATCACCACCTATGTTTTTTTTATATAGGTAGAAATTTCCATGGCATTTTGAGTGTCTTTTCTCTTTTCCACTTATAACTTTGTGTTTTGAACTCTAGCTCAAATGAGATTGTTGTGATCACTGTTCCACAAAGGTTCCTCTATTTCAATATTAGTTGTAGCAAAATACTGTATAGTAAATATGGGCCATTGTCTTTCATTTAGCTTCATAATCTGCTGATTTAGATTGTGGCAAAGATTGCCTTTGAAGTCTTCAATTTGAACTCCTGACCCAAATACCACTTAAATTACCAAAATTGAAAAACTCTTTCCAAAATGAAAAAGCATGTTTATTTTAAGTATTATTTTCAAGTATTTTTGAAGTTACAGATCAAGTTGCATGCTGAAAACCTGACCTACAGAGGCAACATTAGTGTTACTTCGCAATTACATTTTAAAAATTCATTTAGTAAATATATCAAGCTGAAACTTCGAAAGAGATATCTCAACCAAATATTTCTCCCCTGCAGCTTGTTTTTATTGTCTGGGCTTTGGAATATGAGTAAAGAATAATGGACACTGGTAAGAACAAATACTAAGATAAAATGAAAAAGAAATAAAATGCAAGTTTCATTAGCATTTACTTTAATTTTAGCAAGAGGACTGTTAATAATAATTCCTAATAAATCTGTGTACAAAGTAAATTATAACTCTATTAAGACGTCATAAACCTACTTTAAATGTATCCAACAAATTCCAGATATTTACTCCACCCACTGCCAATTCTGTTACAGGGAAAATCCCAATGTGGCTTCTCAACCAATCACATACCTCCATATGTCTTGTTCTAAGCTTCCCTGTAACTGGATGTGAAATCCCTCTGACTGTAAAGAAGTAGTAGCAGGGGGTGGATTAAACATTTGATCTGACTTCCTTTTTTTAGTTTTAGTACACGGTTATGTTATGGTGGTTTTGCCTTTTCCACGGAGAGGAAAATGCATTATAGTGTCCCATAGTAAGAAATATATAATATATATCATATATATTTAATATGTGTTTATATGTATATGTGTTTTTATCTATATTTATATATATATATATATATATATATATATATATATGTAGATATTTGTGTGTAGGTATGGATGCATAGTAAGTCTTATGGAAGTTTGTTTTGCGGGAGCCATGTAATAGCTCTGGAGATTTGAGTTTAAAAACTCATGTAGCTATGAGTCTCCTTAAGGGAGTTCTTATGGGAGCCATGTAATTGAGCTCTTAGTTTGTTATACATATCACAGTTTTAAAAAAGCTAATGTTTAAAGGACGATTGTGTCAAAAACTTAACATGGCCTCTTTTGAAAAAAACACACTTTAAAATAAGCAACATGTTTTTTGAATGCAATTTAACAATTCACCCTGTGATTTATTACTTTTATATGCAATTATGCTGCTGTGGAATCTACCATTGCAGCTTCAAGTGATCTACTTCCTGATTTTCAACACATAGGATACTTGCATCTGCACAATGAGAATTTAGCATATACAGCTGGCAGTGCATGTATTAGATCTAATGGAATGCTTTTGCGACAGAAGCAGAACATTTTGAAATATTGCAGGTTGCGCTTATTTATTTATCTTTTTAAAAACATTTCACCATAATTAAAATGTGTTATTCAAACACCATATAGAAAAAAACATTCTAACACATGTGGGAGTTCTGTGTTCTTTTAAAGGAACACCTGCATGAGAACAGATATATAAAACGTAAACTCAACGTGTTTCATTTGTATTAACATTTTCTCTTCTACTTGTAACACGAAGCCCAAGAGAATGAACAGTATTAAATTGGATTCAACAGCAGGGCTACTTCACTTTATCCGCCTGGGTGGCATTCACAAACCTAGTTCATTACCAGATGTTTACTTTTGTATTGCGCAGTGAAATTAGTTCCCACAGAGGCTATAAAAACCTTTCAAATCTCACAGTTTACGTTAGTCACTAAATATTTTGGCAAAATAATGCATTGAGCAGACTAAAGCATCTGGTTACAAGCCCCCAGAAAAAAACATAGCAGCATTATCCTACTAATCTTATCTTAGACACAGTTTGCCATTTTATATTTATGGTTACGAGTGCTACAAAGATTTAATGTAATACATTAAAAGGAGAAATCACGATGGAAATTATTAAGAAGCTGTGCAATTGTTATTGCTTTGAGTTGCAAGATTAGCTCATTTATGGAGGAATGATGTGGTACTTAAAATGTAGGTCTTGATTAAATAACCTTGTGGGTTTGATTCAAAACTCTAATTTTGTGTGATCTTGTGAAAAATTTTATCTTCCAGTATGTCGGACTAATGAGCAATTAATAATGTTCTTCTCTATTATCTTCGAGTGAAATAAATATGCTACTGAATTGCATAAAGTACCGTGGAATTGTTTTAAAAAATGAGGAGATTGGTAAAAGACATTATTACAGTCTGCTAATAGTTATTTGATTTGTTTTTTATTATATATATATATATATATATATATATATATATATATATATATATATATATATATATAATATATATATATACTCTATATGTATAAAAAAGATTTGGGTTTTAATTTTATAATACATTGCAGTTATTTTATCATTTCCAGTTAATTATCACCACTGCTCTGGATGAAACTCTGATCAACCATAACTGATGTAGAGAGAGCTACATGCAGTAGTGTCATTTGGGCAGGGATATTAAAGGGACATGGACTGGAAGGGTTTTTGTTATTGTGTTTTCTATTTTTAAGTGAAGGTCTTGGGGTATAATAAACTAATTCAAATGTGTGACTGTTCTGAGCTTTACTTTTGGAAAGTTCAGGGTGTTTCTTTACTGTGTGCTCTGATATTGTACAGATGAGAGGTTAGTTGATTTGCCTGTGTTAGATTATATATAAGGGTGCGACTTGTCTGCTTGCAACTGTGACTTACTTCTGGAAACTTAAGGGTGTCTCTTTGCTGTATAAACTGATTATTGTACAGATGTGTAGTCAGAATCTCATTTAAATAGGGGAAAGAGGGAACTTGTTAGCTTGCAAACAGTTGTAACAAAAGTGCAGTTCTAGTATAAGTGTGGTAGTTTAAATAAAAGGAGGGAGTTCAAAGAAAAGAGATGGATTGTAAAACAGAAAAAGGAAGAAAGAAACAGAAAGGATGTGTGAAGGAGAAAGAGTAAAGAAAAAGGGGTCTTTTTTTATTAAGCTTTACAAAAATATATTGTTTGTATTTTCCTCACCGCATTTTATAATTATGAGCCAGTTCAGTGGCAACCTCAGTGTACATCCTGTCACATGTATGCACTGCTGGAACAACTGATCCAGGGTCCATACCTCTGGGAGAGGTGTGAGCATTTTTGCCTTTCTTGAAGCTCAAATTGGAGAAACGGAGAGAAGAATTGCAGCACCTAGTGCTATTGGGCATAGCATGGAGAGTGGGGATGGGGCTAATGAGGATGTCCAGGGAGGTGGCTGGCTTACAGTTACAAGGAGAAGCAGAGGAAAAATGGAGGAGGAGGCAGGCCAGTTCTGAGTTGGCAAGCACCAACAGATTTGGCAGATTGAGTGAAACTGTTGGGGATGTCTATTCAGGAATGGCAATGCCAGATAGAGCTGTTCCCTCTAACAGCCTGGAGAACAGTTTTACTGGAGGAGTGGGAGGGCAGAATAGGCGAGCAACAGACGTGTTTCAATAGTAGTGGAATCTATTATTAGGAAGGTAAAAATGGTGATCGGTCACCCAGATCCCAGTGATCGAACAGTTTGCTGTCTGCCGGTTGCTCGGGTTCGGCATGATGTGGATTGGGTAGATAAATTATTGGGAGGGGTTTGAAATTAACCGGAGGTCTTGGTACATATTGGTACCAATGACAAAGTTAATGGAAGATAGAGAGTCCTAAAAAATGATTTTATATAACTAAATAATAAGCTTAAGGCAAGGACCTCTAAGGTAGTATTTTCTGAGATACTGCCAGTGCCATGTGCTAGCCCAGGGAGATAGAAGGAGCTTAGGGAGGTTATTGCATGGATAAAAAAGTGGTGCATTAAGGAGGGGTTTGGGTTTTTAGAGCACTGGGCTTACTTCTAAATTGGGTACAATCTTGGGTATAACAGGGATGGAGTGCCCCTTAGTGGCAAGGTAACTTGTGTGCTAGAGGAAACATGGTAGAGAGGCTTGGGAGTTTTTAAACTAGTAGGTGGGGGAGGGACTAGATAGAAGTAATAGGTTTGAAAATGCAGAGGGTTAAGGAATGAGTTAACTAGTTATGTTCGTTGAGAAGGGGGAGGGTTTCTATAGTCAATAGGGAGGCATTGCTAAGTAACTCAAGTACAGTGGCAGGCACTTCAGAACTACAGGCTCATAACATAAAGTGTATGCTTGCTGCCAGAAGCTTGCCAGGAAACATGGGAGAGAAATATTTATTAGCAGTTAATGAGAAATGGGATTTAATAGGCATTACTGAAATGGGACGACTCTCATGACTAGACTGTTCATTTGGATGTTTACAACCTATTTAGTAAATATAGGGGAATGATAAAAGAGGAGAAGGGGTCTGTCTGCATGTTAAGCATATAGTCAGAGAGGATATTTATGCTGGAACTAGTGATGATGTTGAATGCTTGTGGGTAGAGTTAAATAGCAGAGAAGTGATTTCTTAAATAATATTGGTAGGAGTATGCTTTAAATCCCCAAATATAATTAAAAGTTAGGAACAGCAATTATGTTTACAGATTGGAAATGCAGCTAAGCATGGTCAAGTTTTATTAATGGGAGATTTTAACTACTTTTAAATAAACTGACAAATTAGACAAGCAGGTCAGCTAAGGGGAGCAGGTTCTTGAGTACACTCAGACATTATTATCCGGACCAGGTTATACAAAAACCTACTAGAGATGAGGCAATCTTGGATTTAGTCATCACAAATAATATTGATATAGTATCAAAGGTTGAAATGTGGAAATAAAAGTAGAAGTAATATAACGATTATGGAGGAAATCACGCACTTCAGCAGATTTCCTCCAATACAAATTTAAGTTTATGCTCCTATCCCTCCACCCTCAACCTTGCCAAACAGCAGTACTTTACATCACTAATATCAACTCAACTTACTTCCTGTCCTCAGGATCCTATTCCATCTCAGCTCATCTCTCCCCTCTCTACCACACTAATCCCAGCTCTCACACATATTTTCAACCTCTCCGTAAATAATGGCATGTTTCCATCTTCTCTAAAACATGTCATAGTTATACCCACCCTCAAAAAACCCTCATCTGACTCTGACGTTGCATGTAACTACTGCCCTATTACAGCCAAGACAAAAGGTCACTTTTCATTTCTTCTTCTTCTTTTAGATCTCTCTGCTGCCTTTGACACTGTCGACCACCCACTTCTGCTACATATCCTCTTCTCCCTCGGTATTCGAGATACTGCTCTCTCGTGGTTCTCATCATACCTCCAAAATTGTTCATTCAGTATCTCCTTCTCCCGCACCCCTTCTTCTCTTCACCCTCTGTCTGTTGGTGTACCCCAAGGATCAGTCCTAGGCCCCCTCCTCTTCTCCATCTACACATCCTCACTTGGTACCCTAATAAACTCTTTTGGGCTTCATTATCATCTCTATGCGGATGACACCCACACCTACCTCTCTGCACCAGATCTATCCACCTCTTTTCTAACACGTCTCCAACTGCCTCTCTAGTATCTTCTCTTCTCCATCTAAAAAACATCTCCAGAATTTGTCACTATCTTACACAACTAAAATCCTAATACACTCTCTCATCATCTCTCGACTAAATTACTGCAACTCACTTCTGGTTGGCCTACCCACCACCCAACTATCTCCGCTTTAATCCATTATGAATGCCTCTGCTAGACTCATCTTCCGTACGCAACATTCAGTGTCAGCATCACTTCTCTGTCAATCACTCCACTGGCTTTCCTTAGCCTCCAGAATAAAATTTAAAATCATGACCTTAACTTACAAAGCCCTCAACAATAACGCTACCCCATACATCTTTGCTCTCATCTCCAAATACTCCCCCACCCGCACTCTTCGTTCTGCTAATGGCCTTCTTTCTACAATTCTTGTCACCTCCTCTCACTCCCATCTCCAGGACTTTTTTCGTGCTGCCCTTAGTCTCTGGAACTCCTGGCCTTGCTCCACTAGATTATACTCTTGCCTCAAAACATTTAAAACCTCACTTAAAATGCATCTCTTTAAAGAAGTGTATCACCTTCCACCCTAACACGCTTATCACCTCTCTCACCCTCTTTTACCACTCACTCACTATACCTTAGATTGTAAGTCTGCAAGTTTCTATCCTAAGTACTTTGGAAATGCACCATGGACATTGGATTCTTAGCTCAAAGACAGGGCCCTCCTTGCTTTTCTATTTGTTGGTTTGTATTTATCTTTGTCTGGGTTGGCTTGTGTACAGTGCTACGGAATATGTTGGCGCGTTATAAATGAACTATAATAATAATAATAATACACATCCCATGTGGCTTAACAATGATTTAAAGATCAAAATAAGGAGTAAAAAATGAACAAAGTTATACAAAAAAAAGGGGACAAAGACTGCTTTACATCAGTACAAGGGCATCAACAAGGCTTTCAAAAGAGCTATTAGACTGGCTAAAATAGAAAATGTAAGTTTAACCCTAAAATAGTTTTTAAATATATTAATGAAAGGCCAGGAAGGAATCTTTAGGAACATTGCAATGTGAAACAGGCCGTCCGATCATTAGTGCCCAAAAAAGGAAGAAGAACTAAATAGGTACTTGTCTACGGTATACACAAGGTAGGTACCAGTGGTTGGGACACCGCAACATAATGGGGCTACATGACCTTTACCAAATAATTTGTTAACGCAGAAAGAAATCCAAAAGAGGTTGGAAAAAATAAATGCGTATAAAGCCCCAAGTCATGATGGAATACACCCAATGGATACTGAGGGAATTGGGATCCGTAATAGCCAAACCATTATATGCATTTTTTCAAGATTCACACAACACAGGGTCTCTACCAGATGACTGGAGAAAAGCAGAGAAGGGAGCAAGAACAAATTCAGGAAATTAAAGACCTGTAAACCTCACTTCTGTAGTGGAAAAGCTTTTAGAAGGGTTAATATGGGATAGTCTACAAGAATATGGCCTCCATTCAATTGAGATCCGGTAGCCCGTAAGTGAGGTTGCAAGCTAATTTGCTAATCAATTGGTGACTTTTTCCGAGTTACGCCTTGAAAAAATGGTGATGGTTAAGCTCTTAACGTACAGCCTCCAGAAGCCTTTGAGCTCTAACTTTCACAAGGCTAAAATCACAAATCGCTATTCAATTGCTCAATTTTCCTCAGCCCGACAATGTTTTCACACCGGTAAACGGCAAATGAAGTAGAAAATCCAACGAGTGCTAGAGAGGACCTGCAAGGGGGTTAATCACCTATTAGCACTGTAGCACTGTAAATCCAAATAAAAAATCAATAGTGCTCTGTAAATAATGGGGAAAGCGATGTCGGAAAATCGGCAAGATCTGAGATATTTTATTATGTTTCATTTCTGAGTTAAATCGATCTTGGGTATCAATGAGTTAATACATATCAGGCCACCCATGTGGACTAGAACAGTATTGCCATTCTTTATTTTGAAGGTTTTGCGAGTCTGATCGCATATCAGACCACGAACCTAACTGATTGATGTGTAACCTCCATGATTTAATGCAGTAATAATGCCATTTCTCATTTTCCATTGGCAGATTCGAAATAGACGGTTATGGGCTTGCTGAATTGATCATGTTCTCACTCTGAAGTGCTCTGAACCAGTGCATGGTTTACAGTTTTGGCTTGGGGCCCGTAACTTGCAGTGGTGAGCAATTGAATAGCATCGCAATCGGAGAGAAGTGGGAGCCTGCAACTCACTTGCAGACATTCGTCTGTCTGCGGTCAAGTTGCGGGTTTCAAATTGAATATGGCCCTATGTTTTTTTGAACAAGATTATAAGTAAGAGTCAACACGGATTTATGAAAGATAGGTCAGGTAAAAAACAAACAAATCTTATTTGTTTTGGTTAGTTTATTAGGAACTTGGATCAAGGCAACTCAGTGGATGCAGTTTTTTGAATAACACAAAGGCTTTTGATACAGTGTCACATGGAACGCTATTGTGCAAACTAAGGGATACAGGAATTACACTAAATATCTGTTTATGGATTAGGAGCTGTCTAAAAGACAGGAAACAAAGGGTTGCTGTAAATGGAACATATTCAGATTGGACTAATGTGGTAAGTAGAGTTCCTCGGGGTTCAGTATTAGGTTCTCTCCTTTTTAACATACTTATTAATGACTTAGAAGTAGGACTGGAAATTATTGTCTCCATTTTTGCTCATGACAAAATAAGTTGTGCAAGGTAATTAAATCAGATAATCAGATAATGATGTACTTTCCATCCAGAGGGAGATTTACATTAGAGGAATGGGCAACTAATAGGCAGATGATATTTAATACGAATAAATGTAAGGTTATGCACATGGGAAGGAAAGATAGCCATGCAATTTATAATTTTAATGGAGCAAATCTGGGGGTATCAAATATTGAAAGGGATTTGGGAGTACTTGTGGACAACCACCTAGTTAACAATGCTCAATACCAAGCAGTATCTGCAATGCCAAGAAAATGATTTGCTTGTATTAAGAAGGGTATAGAAGCAAAGTGAAGCAAATATAATTCTGCCACTATACAAATCCCCAGTGCACCCTCATTTTGAATATGAAGTAAACTTTTGGGCACCACTTCATAAAAATGACATTTTAGAGCTGGGAAAAGGAGGGGCTAAGTTAATAAAGAACAAAGTTAAACAAATTTTCTCTAGGAAAAAAGTTGTCTAAGAGGGGATATGATTACCTTATATAAATACATCCAGGGTCAATGGCACCCAGTCCATAGCGTGCCGACTTATATATAAGTAATTGCACAACATCAATTGAACGTGGCACTGAAAGCACCGTCAAATGCAAGCCGCCAAATGCACACGACCGGGCACCCCGTCTATAGTGCGCGCGCCCACAGGAACAGGTGAGAGCGGAGTGGAAAGAGAGAAACCACCAGGGACACAAGAGAGACAGCGAGACCACCAGGGACAAAAGAGAGCAAAGAGGAGAGAGACCACTGAGGACAGGAGAGCAAGAGAGATTCCACCAGGAACAGGTAAGACAGAGGAGAGAGAGACCACCAAACACAGAGAGTAGGGACAGTTAAGAAAGAGGGAAGAGAGAGGCCACTAAAGACAGGAGAGAGATAGAGAGACCAGGGACAGGAGAAATACTGTCAGGGACAGGGGAGAGCAGAGGGGAGAGATAAGGAGAGACCACCAAGGACTGGGGAGAGACCACCAGAAACAGCACATAGACAGAGAGTGACCACCAGGGAAGGAGGAAGGAGGGAGACAGAGAGAGACACTCAGTGCCAAGATAGAGCAGGAATGTGAAACCAAGACCACCAGGGGCAAGTGAGAGACAGACACAACAAAGGCATAACAGAGAGAGAGCCAGGTGTGACCCAAAGGGAGAGAAAGGGAGACCACTAAGGACAGGTGAGACCAGGTGGGAGTAAATGGGAGACCACTAGGGACAGGTGAGACCAGATGGGAGGGAGAGGGATACCACTAGGGATAGGTGAGACTAGATGAGAGAGAAAAGGAGACCACTAGGGACAGGTGCATCCAGATGGGAGTAAATGGGAGACCACTAGGGACAGGTGAGGCCAGATGGGAGGTAAAGGGAGACTGTTAGGAATAGATGAGACTAGATGAAAGAGAAAGGGAGACCACTAGGGACAGGTAAGACCAGATGGGAGTGAATGGGAGCCCACTAGGAACAGGAGAGACTACATGGGAGGGAAAGGGAGACCACTAGGGATAGGTGAGACCAGATGGAAGAGAGAGGAAGACCACTATGGGTAAGTTGAGAGACAACCAGGGACAGATGAGACAAAGGGAGACCACCAGTGATAGGTACAGAGAGAGATCTGGAATTTAGGACAGTGAGATCAGGAGGGAGATGGAGTGCAAAATATAGAGATAATCTGAGAGATCTGCTGCTAGGGACTTCTGAGACCCCAGGGAGAGTCTGGGGAGACTGAATGGAGATCAACTGACTGAGAGACTTCAGGGAGGGCTATGGACAGTAAAGTAAACAGACAAGGAGACCTGATAGAAGAAAAGTGGGGAACAACTGACTGGTGTCCAGAGGAGGACACATGACATGTGTTTTTGTCTGCGCGCATTTGTCGCGTGCGCGCTTTAGTCCTGCGCACTTTAATCAGCTTGCTCTTTTGTTGGAGCGCTTTTAACAGCGGGCTTTTGGCTTGCGTGGTTATTTCGGGACAACAGGATCAATATAAGGCTTTGTAAAGTGAACTTTTTGTACCAAGAGGTTTTCAACTGACAAGAGGACATCCTTTGAGGTTAGAAGTAAAAAGACTCCATCTTAAAGATAATGGTTCTTCACAGTAAAGGTGGTCAAATCTGTGGATTTCTTTACCAGAGGAGGTGGTGACAGTGGATTCAGTAGATAACTTTAAAAAGGTATGAAATCTGTTTTTTGATAAAAATGGCATTCAGGGTTATCCTGGATAATTATAGAGGGAGTAGTGATTAAGGGAGGAATTTGGGGTCAGGTGGATTTTTTTCCCCCTTTTGAGACAATTGGCAATTGCATTCCTCTAGATCATTTAACAGCTAACAACTAATCTGCATATGGCAGAGGAGATCATTGGAGATCTAAAAAGATTGAACTTTCAACTTTAATTACTAAGTAACTATGTAATATACAGTAGATGTATGAGTCGTACTTATCTACAAATGAGAGCTACAGTCTCAGTACTCTCTATGAACAGAGACATGTTTCCTGTAAGTTTTAAACAAGTATAAACAGAGTTTGGCCCTTTAACTGGCTGTGACGAGATCAGTCTCGTCACTGCGAATTGGAGGAGCCTGGTTGCCAGAAATCTACCTTTTGATTACGGCCCATGTTGATACGCTTGATTTTCCCCCTACAAAGACATGGAAGCCATGCTTCATTTGGTCAGAAAGGACTATGTCTATCTTTTGAACCACTGGACCAATTTATATGATTTGGACATATGGTTGTATTTGGAGTATGCTGATTCTAAAAATGTAAGTTATGTGAATGTGATGCATACTTTTAAAGTTATGAATAATGTGGAAAAATGTGTAGAAATGTGTTACAGATTCTGACCACCCCCCATCTATGAGTGGTGAGTCACTAAGGCCAGATGGTTGAGAGCAAAGGTTATCTACATGCACAACAGGGGAGATAGCAGAACAAAGAGAGTTTCCAGACATACAGGCTCCATAACACCATGGGGTCTACAGGTTTGCCCCCACAGGTCCAGGCAGCCACACCTAGTGGGCGAACCTGGGAGGAGTCTCATGTTTCCCACGGTGTGACGCTATGTGATTGGCCAGAGGCCATTAGGGGCTGACCTCAGGTAGCTCCTCCCTCTACTGTATATGTGAAATGGTTTAATATGTCTTGTAATTAATAAAGAAGGGAGTTGACTGCTTGACCCTCAAACACAGAGCTTATGTCTCGTTCTTCGGGGGATTCAGGGTATGCTGTTACAGACTGACTGCCAGGAGTGTAAGCATCTTGGGGTGCTTTCCCTCTTCAGCTAGCAGCTATTCGTGAGGTTCCAGTTCCAGGCTTGGAGCATTTTCCTCTTGGATCCAGTTTGGGGGAATGGGTGTCCTGCAGTAGCTGTCCCTATATTTACTGGACGGGCAGATCAACTAAAATGGCCTTGGCACCCCCTTATATGTGTGGGGGTACCGTTACACTGGCCAATCCATAGCAACTACAAATTATGGTGCTAATTTGCATTATGAAGATATTTATTGAAGTCCAAGAGCTTTTTTAGATGCTTGAGGAAAACATTTATTTATGTGCAATGGAAAATGTGGTTATGGTCACTAATGGGGTTTGAGACTCTGTTTGAGACTTTGTTAGCAAGCAAGAAAGTGGTGAATGTAACTGCAATGTAGAAGAATAACTCTACAATATGTGCTTTTGAAAAACATTATGTTTTTGTGGAAAAATATTTCTAGGAAAAGTTGTGTAATTATCTTTTCTCTTTTTAAATATACAGACTGAGCCAGCTGGGGTATTTCTATGGTCAAGTTGTTTTTATTCATTTTTTTGTAATTCTTCAAACTAGGTTTAACTTGCATCCTGTTATAAAAAAGTAGCAACTTCTGGACAACCTGTATACATTTACTTTTGACTACAGTCAGAAGTTTTGTTCAAAATGAGTCTTTTATCAGAACCACGCTGGTAAACTCTTGACTTTTAAAAATGTAACTGCTCCCAAAACAATTTTAAAAGTATTTACATGCAGTATGATGGATGTTCGAGAGCTGAGTCTTCACACAGAAGCTTTTAATTTCCTGTAAATCCCCTTGACACATTCAAGTCTATACAACCGGGTCAGAAGTCCACTTACTGATGAAGTGACTCCGAAGAATGGAAGGTAAATCTATTGTATTAGCAACACATTATTATAGGCATAAAAAGATTCTTTTAAATTCGGAATAGTTTTAACAACCAAGATTTAGACACACGTTTGTAAGTTTGCTCAAATATCTGCTGAATTAAACAGCTTAATGCATAAACCTGTTTTGCTCATGTTTGTTGCTCTGCTGAGCTTGCAGACACTCCCTATTCAATTTACAGGTCTTGCTTTCATCAAAAACAACTCTGTTTATGAGATATTTTAGCTAGTTCTTCATTTAATTGTGCTATTCTTGGTAGCAAATCTACTTACTATGCACAAATTATTATTATTATCTTATATTTAAAATGTACCACCATATTCTGCAGCACCATACATAGGATGAAGAGATTAAAACCGTATCAGCACAGACTAAACTAATAGAGGTCCCAGAATCTTGCATATAGAGTACTTTTTCAAGCATCATATACAATTATAAAATGTCAGACTTACAATCAAAGGGATTTGGAAGTTGATAGATACATTGGGCATACTAAGGATGAAGTTGACTAGCTTCAATAAATAGATGTGTTTTTTGTGAGGTTTTAAAGGAATTGAGACAGGAGGAAAGTTTAGTGGAGCCTGGTAAGATACATTTTGATTTTGTTAAGAAGAGCAAATACAATGTTATATGTATAGGTTTTACTCTTTTTTTTTTTTTTTAAGGACCTTATAGGAACTTTAAAGGCATTGATTTATGTGTAAACAGGTATATTGATATGTCAATTGCTTAGAAAATCAAAAAGTTGTTTGGATTTTCTTTCCACTAGAATGGGGAAACTAGCAGTCATGACTGATTTGGGGCTCCCCTGTGCCCCAACAAGTACCACTGTTATCTGGGACTCTTAAACATCTCACTGATAACATAAAGGCTATCAAAATGGACATTCAATGATAACTAATGTGAATATGGTGTTGCTTATTTAATTTGTGCATGTATTTTCTATTAAAGTAGTTTGAGAGGTATGTTGGTTGTCTCCCTCCCACAATAGTACATATGAACGGAAGTGTAAAAAAAAAAAAAAAACTTTAGTAATGTTGAAAATATGACCTTATAAAGTTTTGTGGAACTGTGATTTCTGCCTCAGGAAGTTGATCTGCATTCCTGTTATATAAAAGACCATTAGCACTTTGCAACTAATAGTAAAAGGTACTCGTCTCAGGAAAAATAATGACAGATAGTCAGAGGCAGTAGAGTTTTATTTGCCATCACAAAATTTTGTTACAAATTACAACAATTTCATGTAATTTATATAATCTATTTAACTAACAACACATTTATCCTACGTATTTCGACAAAGATAAAACATTTCAGAACAATATTTTCTTTAAGCAAATTTACATAAAAATCAAGCATATTATAAACATAAAATACACTACAAACAACTTGTTTTTCTCCCTAATGCAATCAGTTGTGGTCAAATTTTATTTTTATTACAAAAAAATAAAACAAATCAGTTTGTTAAAAAAAAAAGCCTTGACAATCTGTTGCATTATTTTACTTATCCTTCATTTCATTATGCACAGTAAACGTTAATGTTTAAATGTAAAAAAAAAAAAAATAATTTACAGAAAAAAAGCAATATAGAATTATTCCAGTTTGGTGCATTTATTATTTTTAGTTACTTTTAAATGTAAAAAAAACACGTTTTAATTAGTTTGTATTAAACATTATCAGATGCATAGTAAGGCTTATCTAAAAAAAAAATAGATGTAGTCACATTCCTCGTGTGTACACAAAGCATAGATAGATTAATTATGAAACTAGAACGCTTTTAATGGCTACATAAAGACAGAGCTTACAGTGAACAAGATATTGTGAAGCATCTTGACTTCATTTCTCTAAATATAGAAATGAACCTATCATGGCAGTATATATATACATATATATATATATATATATATATATATATATATATATATAATCGTATTGGCCCGCATATAAGCCGCACCTGTAAAATTCAAGGGGATAAAATAGAAAAAAAGATAGTACTCGAATGTAAGGTGCACCCTTAAAATTGGAGAGAAAAAGACTCTCTCCAAGCGATCAGCCATTGCAAGAAACAGGCTTAGTACTTAGTACTGTAACTTCTTTTGCAGGTTACAGGCCTTACAGGATGTTAGAAATCACTAAAACCGTAAATAGCTATTCAATTGCTACAATACTGCAGTCACAAGCACGCAAATCGGCAGTCATTTTATGGTCGCGAATATAAGCCGCACCCGTAACTTGCAAATTGGAAAAAAGGTGCGGCTTATATTCGGACCAATACGGTATATATTATTATTTTATTTTTTTGCATTTCCCCGCCAGGTTCATAGAATGCAGTGGAATAGCTGTATTTCTTGGAATTCTGAGGAGGAAATGTCTGTTTAACTTATATTAGACATTTAAATGTGAACACCTATACTTCACAGTAAATTAGCTAAGCAGGTTAGCATTTTATATACACAAGTGTTTAGAACCCTATCTTTGTTTCCATTAGTTCTTAAACCTGACAAGTTAATGGAACCTGGTATGTACTTGAACCAACCTTGCATGTACCATAATATAATTTTAAATGTATATTGCAAGTAATTATGCCCCCCCCCCCCTCAAAAAAAGTTGGTTTTCTTTTATAGTAAATCATTATTTTAGGTGTGAATCTAATATGATAAATTACTCCAATATGCTAATTTGTGACTTGGGTATGGGGAGGGGCCACACTATATGACAACAAACGTTGTTCTAAAAAGAAAATGAGCTTGCAAGTGATGAGCACCTCTGGCTTAGTTGTTTTGTATATGCAAATTACCTTTAGGGTTTAGTCTCCCTAAGGGTAATAGGGGACTCCAGACGTGGACCCCTTGCTCACTGTGCCTTAGGAAGTCTAGCTGCACCTCACTGAAGAGCCCCATAAAGGCCAAAACGCGTCTGGGGTTTGCTGTTTCTCCTGTTCAGGGTAGAATTGCCGGGTATTTTGGGGCTGGGTCACTCTTGAGTGGGACCAGACTGATATACTAAAGGATATTTCTCCCTGTGAAGGGCACAAGTGAGCTAAAAAGAGGTTGCTCTCAGAGTGGCTTATCATGGCCATAGAACTAACCTATAGGTTGGTTCATTCTCTGATGAGCACCTCTGACTGAGTTGTTTTGTAAGTGACACATTAGCACACACTGGCATATTGGAGAAAAGTATTCTTATCCAATATCTCAGTTTGGAAAAAATGGATACTACAATGTGTAGTCAGTTTTGATATTCTTATGAATAACTTCAAACCAACAATTTTCCTGGGTGACTAAGTACCTGTAATAGAAGCACTTTGGTTCTATTACTAGTGTGGTTTTATATTACATGATAATTAACCATGAAATGTAGTATTAATAGTATTATTTTTACATCATGTTTGTATATAATATTAACCAATATGAAAGCAACGATTTGTACAGAGCATGCAAATAAACTTTTTCCAGTTGTCTATGTTTAAAGGTTATTGCCAAAGAACATCTGATAACATGAAGAGAAATACATACATGGAACTCAAATATTCTCTATATTGTACTTAACATATTATGTTTTAAGCATTCCATTTTGTTTTCTCCATTGGAACGAGTTTTGAAACTTTACATAAAAGACACACAAACGTTTTGTTTAATACCCAGTATATACAGGCACAGGATAGCACTGAAACTTATTTTAGGACTGCCAAAGGCTCATTCTATTCCAACATGAATAATATACATTGTGCATGCTAAGGGTGAACCAAGTGGCTTCCACTGCAGCATTTCTGTGTACTTTTAAACAAGAGAAAAACAATGATGTAATATTGAAAATATGACCTAACAAAATGCATGATAGAAAACACATGTGTTTTTAAAATAAAAGGAGAATGAAAATTGAAATATCCATCTGCTTTTATACTACCAGTTTCCACAAAATATAAGTGAGTGTGAAACTACAAGCAATGAGGACAATGTTGCTGTCTGCATTGCACCCCTTCTCCTTTCACTTTCCATAACATGAGCAAGAAGTAAACGTGAACATCAGTTGGTCAACATTATTTTGCAATTATGAACCACAGGCAGAATAACTGCCTTAAGTTCTCCTGAAAAGGTCACTTTTAAATGCATTTCTGGTTACTTTGCAATAAACAAAATGTATGCTGCTGGAGTGTGTACCCTAGAAAGTGACAATCAATTCTAACCATGCATGATAGCTGTTAAACACATATCTTTGCATTGCTGGAGGTGGACACTGCAGTAATGGATCCCCACTACTGGATATTTTTTTATTTTTTGCCCTTTTTTTTTTTTTTTTCTAAAATAGCACCTGTTTAAAAGGTTGCATAAAACAACTGATAAATATAAACAAAACATTACATATAGTTTAGTTCAAATAGACAAGATTACAGCTAAAACACTACCTGTACATTACAATCAATTACTATATCCAAAGGTTTTCCTTAAAATAGTAAGATGTAATTAATACAATTATTAAATGGCTATCATCCTAAAATCAAGTATTTTAAAAGTTTTTTTATTTAACAGCATGACCAACTGGCTATTCATTGTATTAGCCATTTTCTAATGTAAATCATGGTTGAGATATTCATTATTGTTTGTACTGTAGTATAATGGAATGTGTGGCTTTTGATTGCCAATTTGCTGCTTTGATGTGTTAAATTAGTGACACACTGTTTTTGCAAAGAGAAAAATAGAACATGACGTTAGACTCCTTCCCCCACCCACATCAAGCACAAATGAGGTTACTGAGATGCATATTAAAATAATGAAACAAAAAGAAGGCTGAATATCTCAGTCATTTACTTTAGCGGAAAAGGAATACAAACTATTCTCTGTTTTAATATCCTTTAAACAGAAAAACTTGTTGTTAGGGTCCCTTTAATTCAAAAACCATTGCAGGATTGCGTTTGGCAATAAATGAATTATGTCTCTAAGTAAATTTAAGCTGACATTCTACTTTTGTTATACATGTAATTATGAGACAAAACATTCTGCTAGCCAATGGATAATGATAAGAAGGAAAAACTTCCTTTGAAGATTAAGAGCCCGCTTTTCTTACAGGATATTTAAAAGTTCTTATACATCAACTGAGCAAATAACACGAAGATAGGATTGTGATTAAAATAATATGCCAATTATTCTTAGAAACAATTTGCTTGGAAACAAAAGTAAGTTCACTATATTTTGCACTGAGCCCTTTGTAGAAAACTTCCTTGGAATTTTTCTTTCAATTTTAAAAACAAAAAATATATACATAAACAAATCTACAATGAAATAAAACAAAGTTATTCTTGTTGTTGAAGCCAAAACCTGGGATCCAGTTTCTCTTTTATAGACTTTTGCCTTGGAGCTGGTACAGGCCTTGAGGAATTTTCTTCAGAATTGGACTCACTTTTATCTTCAATGACACTTGGTTTCTCAGAAGTAGATGGCTTCCGGGGTCCTGCCATTGGTTTGTGCAACTGATGTATTATGGCGGACAGCTTTGTATCAAAAGACTTGCGAGAGAAGTGGGAATGTGGCCAGACGTTCTCTTTATCAGTGTGGTCACTATTTTTATGCTGTCCTGCATTGTATGGAGTTTTATTGGGTGGAGGTGGTGGGGCTCTTCTTTTCTTAGCCTTTGCATCTCCTGAATTTGCCTCCTCCTCTTTTGAGGCTGGAGACGATTTGCTTTTTTCTATATGTAGTTGGTGGTTACCATCAAATAAGGCAGACCATGGAGGTTGTTCAGACTCTTCTTGTCCTATTAGGAATTTACCATCTGTTTCTTCAATTTTACGATGTAGAATATCTGTCAAACTTTCAAATTTCACTGGAGACCCAATGCCTAAAAGAGAGAGGATGATAATGGCTACTATAAGTAACAGAGAAAAAAAATAGCATATCTAGTTCTTATCAGATGAGAGAAAACTCACAAGGTCTACTTCCTTATTATCCCCACCACATAAGTTACAAAGGATCACTAATATTTAGAGCTTGTAAAAAAAAAAAAAAAAAAAAAAAAAAAAAAAGCAATACTACATTTGAATAATAACTATTTTTTTACTAACCGGATTGCTGTAATGTTGTGGACATATCAAATGCTAAAATTAAAGTATAACAATAAGATACTGCTCACAATTCACAACTAAAGAAAAGCAAATAAAGTTACGGATTCTCACCAGGGGTCAAAATTTTACCGGATCCTAAATATTTTTTCCCCCAAATTATAATGTATCAATATAAAGATCACTATGCAGGCTACTAGAAATAATGTCTCTGGGTCCTACAAAATGTTCTGGGACCCCTATTGTTAGATAATTTGGTCCAACCCTGATGCCCTGACCCTGACAGTAAGTTAAATACGTTACTCCTGACCTTCCTTTCCAGATGACCGTTAGCATTTGTTTTTGCCGTATCCTTGTAAATAGTGCTACAGAAAATGTTGGCTGTTTATAAATGATACATAATAAAAAAAATAATTAGAATCAGTCTGCTTGCCTGACCCTATTGCAGCCACAGCAACAACTCCTTAAAGTAAGATCAGAGGAGATCTAAAACGGTTGAACTAAAAGTATTTTTTTCAACCTCAATTAGTATATGACCACGGTCCCTATTGCTCAATTTGTAAATTTAGACACACTTAAAAATCGCTCTTAATATTGCCATATATTCTATTAGCTACTAGCATTCTTAGTATGAGTTACCTGCCCACAAGCACTACGGGCCTTCGAACTCTATTGGTTTTAGCACAGCTTGAATATTATGAGCTCTAAATAATTAAAGTTACACGAAATTGATATTCTATTAGCCCATAGCACTAGCTTGCAAATAAAGTCTGACCAGCAAATGAAAAAATTATCACTTTTCAGTCATAAATATTACAGGGTACTAAATAGGACTCACAAGGGCTTTATCAAGCACGTAGTAATACAACAGCAGCAACTAAACACACAGTACTTTAAAAGCATGAGAAGGCATGGAAAGACATTATAATTAATAGCACAACAGTCTCAAAACCAACTGTCCAAGCAAGAAGTAAATTACAGGCTTGCTTAAATATTTAAATATTAAATCCTACTTAAAAATGCAGGGTTTATGAGTTTAGGCTTAAGGGGGTAAATTGCAAGCTTGAGTCAATAGAATACATCTAAACATTTAGAGAAAAAAATACACACTCAGGCAAATGTATGAGTTTCTAATAGAAAATGGCACTATGTAAGTTAGTATCCGTCCCCCATCCTTATCAAGCATTCAGAGCTTTGAATTCGAACATCTATATTTTAAATATATTACATTGGTTCCTTAATGTTAAACATGTAGTTAAAGACTCATGATTTAAATATAACATACATAACTCAACATGAATGCAGCAGTGATATAGCACTTCTATTTAAATTACACTGAATTAAAAGAAAGCAAAAATCACACATTAACCAGTATTATTTCTACATTATTCTCCTTGCAACACTTTTGTTATTTATTAACTAAAATGAATGCTACTTACTCATGTCGTGGTAGACCGAAGTTGCCTCTTTTGTCAAAAACAAAGGTGGTTTCCGTGGTGACATAATCTCGATTTTCATAACTTCTTCTGCACAATGCTTCCATTGGCCTGAGAGGGAACAGCATTAAGTGAATAGAGTGGAAATGAACAGCTTTAATTCACACTTTCATATACACCGTACAACATGGATTTGTCTTTTAGGTGTCTTTGTTTTAAATCCATCATATTTCTGTAAGAGAATCAGCAAGGCTTTTACAAGCAATAAAGAGTCATTACACCTGAACACTAAACCTATTCAAGACACATGGAATTTATTATATGACAATCAGAGATGCATTTTCCATTTCAGTCATATTAAATTAGTAAAGTGTGACATTCTACATTGAATCATAGTTTGGTGGGAACTTACTCATATTCAATTAATTTTTAAATTTAGAAGCATATGACAAGTAAAGAATAGACTGTAGATTCCAAGTGATGCAGAATATTCAATACATGAATCATTTTTGCCTTTCAATTTGTTTCTGCAGTTAAAAGGCTGTTGTCCTCCGAAGCTTTCTATTGTTCACTTGAAAAAAACAAAACATTTTGTATAAATTCCAAAAGTTTGCATGAGAAATAAACTATATTAAGTGAGGGTTGAAAATATAGTATGGTTTAAGAGGGAATCTGTCACCCAAAAATCAAGTTTTTTTTTTTTTTTTTTAAAGGTTTTTCTTATCAGGACATGGATTTATTGATTTATTTTTACATTTGACCAAAATTATTCTTTTCTATACCTTTTAGAAACATATTTGTGAAATATTTTGGACTTAGATATTTTATTTTGCCATTCATATTGCACAACACTGCACAGTACCTGTGCAGCTATGTGGACGGCTCTTCCTCTACCAGTGGCATCATCTCTTTAGCTAAACAAGATGGAGGGATGTCAGTGAGGGAGACTGAGAGAGGCAAAATGGCAGCGCTTATATTGAGCAAAATAAAGCACGCCCAAAATTTTTAATTTCACTAAAGTATGGAAGAGATTAATTTTGATTCAAAGAACAAAAATCCAAATTCAGTGGTCCTTTTAAAGAGCATGAAAAACGATCCATTTCATCTATTCCTGAGAAATCCAGTATTGTTTATACTGCATTGAAATGTAAATAAACCATTCTGAATATAAAATTAGCCGATTTGATTTGCTAATCAGAACCTTGGCGTTTTTAAACTAAACTTTTAAACTAATATAAAGCTTTTATATGATCGACTAGGAAATTGCCCGCCTCATTGCAAGCCTCTCCCGCTTGCGATGAGCACCTTTTTTGCGCTCATTGTGAGCCTTTCCTTCCACCTACTGTACGGGCCGCTCATTTGTGTGTTTTTGCCCTCTTTTCCAGTTTGGTGGTTCGGCCATTAAAGTCGTATTTTTGCAAGCTCCGTAGTCATACGGGCCATAATTTTGCATCCGTCGCTAAGTCCATGGGCCTTGCGATGATGCCTCATTGC
The DNA here is from genome assembly GCA_027410445.1 of Discoglossus pictus. Lineage (NCBI taxonomy): Eukaryota > Metazoa > Chordata > Amphibia > Anura > Alytidae > Discoglossus > Discoglossus pictus. The sequence continues at coordinate 47,252,378 of CM050171.1, read as the reverse complement.
AGCTAAGTCGCGCGTGATGAGCGCCAGCTAAGTCGCGCGTGATGAGCGCCAGCTAAGTCGCGCGTGATGAGCGCCAGCTAAGTCGCGCGTGATGAGCGCCAGCTAAGTCGCGCGTGATGAGCGCCAGCTAAGTCGCGCGTGATGAGCGCCAGCTAAGTCGCGCGTGATGAGCGCCAGCTAAGTCGCGCGTGTCCTCCCCTGCAATAGTGCGTGCTTCAACTGCTCGCCTCGCAGTACAACGAGCGCCTTTGGTGAGCATTGCAGCCTAAGTTCTGCGTGCCTCAACTCACAGTACAACTATATAGGTGATTATTAAATTATTATCAGTAATTACGGATTAATCCTGGAGCACATTCTCTTCAATGTGTCAAATGTAAAACAAAAAGACTGTGTATGCCAAGACCCACAAGTAATTAAGTGATACCTGTCATGAATCAGCCAGTGGCCATATTGGATTTGGCGTGAACTATGCTGGGGCCATTTTGTGACTGGCAGCAGTGGCCATCATGGGGCTGGGTTATCTTCCACATGCTGTTGCCATGTGGAAAAACAAAAGGTTTGGGCTCACAGAGCCACTGCTTGTGAATGGTATGGGATAGGGGAATGAGTAGGGGGTTCCACTGTCACCATTAAATAAAGTCAGCATTACTGCATAAAATGGTTTGAGGTGGAAAACCTGCCCAACCCTGATACCATGTGGGAATGGGGAAATATGGTTTGGGTTGTAATGGTTAATTACAGTATAAGCTTGTATATAGTATTATGGAGTGATTGTATTTAGTTAACCATCCCCCACTAGGTAAACACTGAGGCAGGAGCTGAGCAAGATCCTGAACAAGATAAACCTCACAGGGTGTCGCCAGGACTTGAACAAAGAGCTAGTAGGGGTTTCCCCAGGGGCATAGTCCAGGAGGAAAAACAGGAAGTGTCCACTGGGAGAGTCTGGGTTAGAATGAGCTTTGTAGCCACGTCTGGGGTTGGCCCATGGGAGGAGTCTCATGGTTCCCACGTAGGGACCCTGCCTGACTGGCCAGAGACAGTTAAGGGCTGACTAAAGGTAGCCCCTCCTGGTAATGTTGTATGCCTGTTTAAAAGATGTTGTTTTCCAAATAAAGTTGTTCATAATTTTCATCAAGACGTGGCGTGTAGATGTATTATTTACCCGGGGACATATGCTTGCAGTAAGATTTGTCAGACTTACTGTCAATATTGCTCAGTCTGACCCAAGGGCTGAGACATGATGTTCCTGTAATCAAGACTACCTCCAAGGTCCAGAGTAACCCAAATCCGGTCAACAGACCCCAGCCAGAGAGTGGGTCGTGACAATACCTACTTTAAAGATGGAGTGAGAGACCTCTGATCTCTACATAATTAGTAATTTAATTAATTAATTTACCCACATGAATGTGGCTGGTTAGCAAATAAATGTATTCTCAAATAAAGGAAGAGAAACCAAAAAGTATTTATTTATCTATAGGCATCTAACACTGCATTTTTAACATATCATATATGAAGTGCTGCTGTGAGGAGAGAACAAAATCGGCTTAATCAAATCCACTCAAATATTTTTAAAACATAAATAAGCCTTGATTACCAAAAAAATAAAAATAACTAATAATAATAAAAAAACAGGTATTTCGTGGATGTCACAAAAGCACCATAGGAAATGTCAGGCATGCTGCCTGCAGATTAACTAAATCTCACAATGCACATATACACAATAAATAATACATTATTCAAATTCTTAATGATCCAGTCAATATTCCATGAAAAGTCATGGCCAATCAGCCATGGAGCAATAATGGAGAAAGTCAATGTGCACTTCAATAAAATATCTAATGTAGCAAGCAGAAGGACTGATTCATCAAGTATTTTTATTGTTGCAGTCATTGTTGGAACACGTCTATGATAATAGGCCCTCTATACTCAATCATTTTCTGTTTTTTATGAACATTTTTAAAGGCTGCACTGCCCATGGTATCTTTGTAAGTACTGAACACAATGGGAGGGGAAAGTGGCTCTTCCTACCTAGCATGTTGCACATAAAAGTGGCTCTTAAAACATTTTTATAAAACAAAAACATTGTTTTAACTAGGTGACCATTATATTTTCCCCCTCAATGTAATGGTCATATAAAATGGACACTTTACCTCTTCTAATGCAATGAAACTGTTTCTCACCTTCTGGAACCTCCCCTTTTCTACCTGTTCTGTCTCATGTAGAGTGCCACGTTTCACGTCTCATTGTGGGTTGAGCCTTATTTCCTAGCTGTAAAACATGCCACCTCTCATGAGAGAGCACGGGAAGAAAATGGAGGTTTCAGAAGGTGTTGAACTTCAGGCTTCTTAGAAATAAATGAAGTGTACATTTAGTATCCGCTTCTGAATCACTACCTTCTTGTGGTGAAGGAGCTTGTGTACTTCAATGAAAATGTGAGCTAAATCATGTAGGGTCACCCAAGATAGGCAGGACAGAGCAGAGAGGCGAGACAGAAGGTGGTCCACTGGAGAAGAAACTGGCAACCCACTCCAGTATCTTTGGTTATGCTTAGCCTTAAGGTTTTCTTGGCAGACACAAGATGTGCCTGGCGTGCTGCATCCATAGGGTCACGGAGAGTCGGAAACCACTGAATGACTGAACAACAACATTACCAAGTTTTCATTATATAATTAAGCCACCTAATTAAGGCATTTATATAACACAAAAATGCCATACCAGTTCCTTTAATGCAATTCACTACTGTATGGGATATTTATAAGGCTATCCTAAAGGTTACATTTACTAAAGGTTTCAAGTACATTTTATGCTTCTTACTGATGCTAAAATATATGTTTAAAAATTATTTAAAAAATAAAGTTACCATGATCTTAATTTTAAGATATAAAATAATGACATTTCAGCTGCACTTTAAATGTGCAAGTATCATAAACAATGTATTATAAAATGACAATGTGATAATAAGACAAGAGAACACCCACGTGTATTATGCAGTCTAATGTTAAATGTAAAATCCCCTTATGCCAATGCCGTGCACCACAAGGCTCAGAGGCATGAAATGCTATTTGATTTTGAATACATATTTGTTTCATGAATGATCTGCAACCAGCTGTCATGGTATGTCAGGAACTCGTTCAACAGCTGTTCAAAACCAATTCATATGGTGCTGTCAGTCGCTGATAACAGGGTTACACTCTGCTCGTTAAACACCACTGCATTATTTTATTATTTGACTGAACCACCACTAGACTATCATTTTTAATAAAATAAATGAGTAACCCATACGTCCATAATGCAGGGAAATATTCACAAATGCATTATTCAATTACTCTTTATGGTAGCTTTTTTAAATGTCCTTGAAGTAGATTTATGGAGTAGCCATTAACATTATTTTTGTAGCAGATATGCGTTATATTTTGGCTCAAATATGTGCAGACAAACACAAGCCCTGTACTGCATTTCTGGAACCACAAAACAGGGCTCTCTTTCCTCCCTATTTAATTAGTACAAAAGTATTCCTTGGATATCATAGTATTAGATGTTATGAAGAGAAATTTGAAAGCAGCTGTAGTGAAAATATTATTAGGAGTAATGCAGAGTTTGATAAACAAGTTGAAGACAAGGAATATAAATCATGAGATGTCAGATCTAAGTTAGCAGAACCATTTTACATTTGTAAGAAAGGTTTGCTTTTAGATTATTAAAGGCTCTCTGGACTCATGGACACTGCTCTGCACCAATCAAGTAGAAAATGTTTTTAAATGCTGCAATGTTAGCTTTTATAGCACGTAAACGGCCACTGTAATCCAAATATCTTGGATAAAAAAGGTTGTATTTTAAACACTCCCAAAAAAATATTTTTGTACAGAAAATAATTGGTCTGGCATAGATACATTTTCATTAAATTAAGACATTATGGGCTGATGTTCTTGTGTTTTTCTCTGACAAGTTATAAGAAATAGTGTCAGTGAAGCTTATTGATGTCTGGACTGCAACGTCTTGTGTCTGTATTCACACTCAACTATGATCAGATAAGAAAACACATTTAACAGACTCTCAGCGGGGATTTGTTTACAGTTCCTCTCAATTCAGTTGTAAGAGCATATTCTATAAATTGTTTTATATATACATACATACACATACATACATATACTATATATATATATATATATATATATATATATATATATATATATAAAAATTGTTGTCAAACTACAAATCGTCGTCACACTTTGCAAGCTTGCAAGGACTGCGTCCCTCGCAAAGTGAGGGGCGCATTTGCGGAAGGTGGAGGCTCTACGGTGCCTAACAAGCTAAAAAATACATCTAACACGCAATGACTAAATACGGACTTACACTAACTTAAAGAAAAAAACACATTACGAACTCGCAAAAAAACGACCTTAACGGCGTTAAATCATCCACAGCCGCGTACCACATACACATTTGCTGCCATTTTACAACACTAACTTACAGAATGCGGAAGTACCCAGCTACACTAACGGCCTCTCGCGCACGCAGCCTATTTACACTACACACATTGCTGACACTTACACCTCAGCTCCACAACACTGCAAACCTACATTGTATGCTGCAGGAACATCAAAATAGATTGTCGGCTCTGCAGCACAATGCTTCCTGCATATATTACTTACAAATAGGTAAAGTATATTAATTTATTAGTTATTTAATTACCATACACAAATACAAAAAACCCCACTATCGCAATAAACACAAACGCCATTCACCGCGCGCCTCACAACTAGCGCCAACGCTGCTCATAGCACACAAACTACACCAGGGGACAGCCTTGCAATAAGCGCAAAAAGCAGATCAGCGCCGACCTTACAATGACCGCAAAAGCGCCTCTGATAAAAAAAAAATACAGCAACCAAGAGCCTCGCAATGAGCGCCAAAGGATCTCAGACCACCAAAAAAATTAATGACTGTGGCAGACAGCATTACCTGCCTTACAAGTTTATTTCCCCGTCACTTTTGACGGGCAAGTCGCTAGTGTAGTGTTCAAATTTGAGCGTCTAAAACTAGTTAAACCTGCTTCCAGCTCAGAATTCTGAGAAAAACAGTTATTACGCTGCATTCTGGGAAGCTGAGCTGGGACATGCAAATGTGTCCACAAATGCCCTGCTCTTCAATCCGTAGCCATTATCAGACATGGCTTCCTTTAAACTTATGCCTGCTGTATTACACAGCTTTAATGCAAAGCCAAGGTTGGATTTAATACCAGCTGAGTATCCAATCCATATACAGCTGTTTCAAGCTTACTGGCTATCATCAGCATGGAGCGGGATCTCAGCCTGTGTTGTGGACCTTATGAGTAGGTAGTTCCCCAAAACAATCATTTATAATATGGTCGGCAAAAGAGCGATAGAAGCCCTCCACCACAAAACAAGTAAAAAAATCTGCTTCCAGCTCAGAATTCTGAGAAAAACAGTTATCACACACACACAGTATATCTATATACGGTATACATAGTCATTCAGGTTGTAAAAAAGACTTTTAGTCCATCAAGTTCAACCTTCAACCTTTTAAATCTCCTCTGATCTGCAATATGCTATTAATTGTTAATTGATCCAGAAGAAGGCAAACAGAAAAAACAAAACCCAAGTGAAACTTAGCCAATTGTCTCAAACGTAAAAAAATCTAAAATTCCTTCCTTAACCCAGATACTGGTGATTGGATCCCTCCCTGGATCAATACTCCCTCTCTAATTATCCAGGGTAACCCTGAATGCCATTTTTAATTAGAAATATATCCAATCCCTTTTTAAAGTTATCTATTGAATCTGCTGTGAACCACCTCATTTTGTAGAGAATTCCACAGATTAACCACTATTTCTGTGAAGAACCCTTTTCTTTCTTTTAAGGGGGTCAATCTGGTAATTTCTGACATCATTGGTAATTGTATTACATGCAAAGATAAATTATAGTAAAATAGGATATATTTTTTTAAAGCAGTAGCTCTTTAATCTACTTACCTTGAATCTCATCAGGAGTCGGCAGCAACAGGCAGGTGAGGACAGGTACTTAGGTCCTAAAGGGACCATAAATTACAAGCACCCTCTAAATGCTTATATACTAGCTTCACTGTGATAATAAATTCATTGTTTTCTAATTTTTTAGTTGCAGCAGAGTGTATTGCAATTTGAGTGCATTTTTGATCCTTGCAAAACCTACCTAGTCTAGAAAGCTCCATTCAGCTGCTTGCTTGGAATATGTGAGCCTTAACTGGATTATGTAAACTTTTCTAAAACCGTGAGATATATACATTAATATTAAAAATACTGGAAGTTGTTTTACTTGGCTTTAATGATGCAGAGCAGAATTTCTATATGGTATTTTAAATAACTAAAATGATCATGGTAAAATATTATTTATAAAAATAAATAAAAAAATAAATAAATACAATCATCATGTTTTGTGACTTTTATAACAAAAGTATTTTTCACTGAAGGTTTACATCTTATTTTTTTTGCCGGCTGCTTTTTATTACTTTTTCAGGTAGTTGTGTCCTTGTAAACTGAGGAACTTCCTTTTAGCCCTGATGGAAGTATTGTCAGTTGAACTGACAAATCCTGATTGTGCAAACAGGCACTTCCTGTGCATTCAAAGTGTCCTCCTACCTCAGGATATTGATCGGATGGAAACACCACCATAGACTTAACAGCAGCATAAATGCTCATAAAAAGAATTACATAATTAATATTATTTATTTGTACATCCTATAAACATTTTGGCTATCTATAAAATATGACCACAGTGGTCCTTTAAAAAGGTAGCACATAAATTGTGCTGCACTTTTGCTCCCTCAATTAGCAATCTAAAATATTGTTACTATCAATAAAAGGGAAAAAAAAGTCACATAAAATATTTCCTCTAATTCTTAAGTAAACATTTCTGTATAAAAGGAAGATTGCAAATAATAATAGATTCTAATCTAATCTACCAATATCTCATGCTATGAAAAGAAATGTTTAGTTCTCTACAAAATCAAAATACACGGGTTGGGCAAATCTGTTAATACATGTGATCACACAAGCTGAATGTACTGAAATTTAAGTTCTGAAAATGACACATTCCTTGCATTTTTCTGTATTAACCATGAAGAATAAGTTTTTTTTACATGGCTACTGCATATCAAATGTATTTCACACATGACAGATTTAGTTCATGAACATTGCAGCTGGTCTTAATGTTGAAATGATACATCCCAACTAAACTGTGCGTGGTATTCTTAGTCATATGTTATGAATCACTACAGAATTTGAAGACATAACTTTAAAACTACAATGTTTTCATTTGGTGAAGCATAACTAGAGAATTCAGAAATTATATATATTATTTTTTATTAGCGGTACCTTGGAACTCAACTGTAATCCATTCTGGACGGCAGGTTGAGTTCCAAACAAGTTTTTCCCATAGGGATCAATGTAAATTTAAATAATCCGTTCACATTTTAGTTTGAACTGATCAAATAACACAGGACCCCATTTAATGCCAAGCCCGTAATTACCTTCACACTGCAGTATGTCTGCGGGTTAGAAATTTGTTACAGATGTCCTTAATTAACTCAAGCCCGTAATTACATGATCACAGCCCAAACACGCACACCATGAACCCATACGTAGCATTTCAGGGCATGAGTTTAGACTAAAATAAAATAGTGTTTAGATGTATGATTTGCGATCTAACTTACAATCCAGAAATTTAGAAAGCAATAAAAAATTAATAAACCAACTGTTCTAGTCCATGTGGGTGGCCTGATATGTATAAACTACTTGATTCCTGGGATCCATATAACACTGAAATAAAATGTAAAAAAAACTATTTTTTTATTGCAGACTTGCAAGCTTGAGACTGTTGTGCAATTAATTATAATGCCTCTCATTACTTTCCCAGTATTTAAAAAGTACATTAGTGTGTTATTTGCTTTTGGAGTGTTACGAACAGGTGTTTAACCCACTTGCAATTTCTATAGTACTCGTATCATTTTTTTATTCAACAAGCTCGCAATTGTCATATGTATGCATTACTGGAACAGATGATCCAGGGTCCATACCTCTGTGAGAGGTGTGAGCATGTTGCCTCTCTGGAAGCTCAAATTGGAGAGGAGATTTGCAGCACTTAATGTTATTGCTCCACTAGAAAGGGAGGTGGTGCTCACGGAGCACAGTGTAGCTGGGCCTAGCATGGAGGGCGGAGATGCGGCTAGTGAGGATGTCCAAGGAGGTAGCTGGGTTACAATTACAAGGGAAAGCAGGTAGAACAGGAGGAGGAGGCAGGCCCTTTTGGAGTTGGCAAACTTCAACAGAGTTGCCAGATTGAGTGAACTGTTGGGTATGTCCATTCAGGAATGGCAATGCCAGATAGAGCTGTTCCCTCTAACAGCAGCCGGAAGAACAGTTCTACTGGAAGAGTGGCAGTTTGGGCAGAGCAACAAACAGGTTTGGGTGGTAGGAGATTCTATTATTAGGAAGGTAGACAGGGTTAATTGTCACCCAGATCCCAGCAAGCGAACAGTATGCCGTCTCCCGGTTGCTCGGGTTCGGCATCTTGTGGATCGGGTACATACATTATTGGAAGGGACTGGAAATGAACTGGCGGTCTTGGTACATAATGGTACCAATGACAAAGTTAGTGGAAGATGGAGTGTCCTAAAGAATGGTTTTAGAAGACTATGGAATAAGCTTAAAGCAAGGACCTCCAATGTAGTATTTTCTGAGATATTACCTGTGGCACGTGCTAGTCCAGGGAGACAGTAGAAGCTGAAGGAGTTTAATGTGTGGCTAAAAATGTGGTGCACTATGGAGGGGGCTTGAGTTTTTGGAGCACTGGCCTGACTTCTCACTAGGGTACAATCTCTATAGCAGAGATGGATTGCACGTTAGTGAGGAGGGAGCTTGTGTGATAGGGGATAGGATGGTAGAAAGGCTGGAGGAGTTTTTAAGCTAGTAGGTGGGGTGGGGGGATTAGAAGAATGTAATGTAGTAGAAAGTGTAGAGAGGATAAGGGAGGAATTAACTACTCATGGGGGAGGAGATGGGGGAGGGTTAGAATAGTCAATAGGGAGGTATTACTAAGTAACTCATGTACAGAGGCAGGCACTTCAAAACTACAGACTCATAACAAAGTGTATACTTGCCAATGCCAGAAGCTTACCAGGAAAAATGGTTAGAATTATTAGTGAGCAGGCGAGGCATTGAAGCAAGCGGGACTTAGACTGCAAACAGTTGAGGGTAGATGAACTTAGAAAAAAAAAGTCTGAATCCCAGGAACCAAAAAATAAAAATAAAAAATTTGAATGCAACGGCCGAACCGCAAAAAAAAAAAAAAAAAAAAAAAAAACATTAAAACACACACACAGCACAGGGGGTGAGCTAGAACTGGGAGTGCGGTTGCAAGCAAATTTAAGCCCAGTTTGCTGTGTTTCATCACTTGAAAATTGGCTAAGCGAGAAAAAAATGGCAGACGAAAAACGCAAAAAATTCTGAAACTGAATGAAAGCGAGACTCTGCAATGCCAGGCATGCAGACCTTGGAAAATGCACAAAGCCACACACAGTAACACTTACATGAACAACGCCAAGCACGCGGGACTTCGAAAATAAACAACGCCAAAGACAGTAACACTTGCACAAACAAAATCCGACCTCTGAAAAACATGAATGTAATGGCCGAACTGCGGAAATTAAAAAACACGAAAAACAACAACAAATAATAATAAATTAAAACACACTTGCACACAGCACAGGGGGAGAGCCTGCAAGCGAATTTAAGCCCAATTTGCCGTGTTTCGTCACACGAAAAACAGCTAAGCGATTAAAAAAAAAAAATAGAGGATGAAAAACTTAAAAAAAAAATCTGAAAATGGAATGAAAACGAGGCTAAGCACATTCCGACCTCGGAAAAATACAGAACTCTGAAAAATACATGGGACTAAGAAAATACACGACGACAAACACTTGCACGAACCATGCCAGGCACACGGGACTTTGCTGAATCTTTCCGTTGGTTTTATTTTCAGACACACAGAAGAGAAACACACAGGAAAGGGACAGGGGGGTGATGCTGGAAAGAGACACATGGCATTCCCAAGCACAAAATTTGCAGGTTAACGAAGATGGCAATGAGCAGCCAGTACAGTAGGCAGGAGGAAAGTATTGCAATGATCTCTGAATGCGCTCATTAAGAGCCCCACGATGAGCGCCGTAGGTTGACGTACACGAGGGAAGAGGCTCGCGAAGAGCGCCAAAAGACTCACATTGCGGCAAACAACATTGACAGGCTTTAAATGTTATTGCCTTCACTTTTGACAGGCAAGTCGCTAGTCACAAATAATATTGATATGGTATCAAACGTTGAAATAGGGAAACCTTTGGGAAACAGTGATCACAACATAGTCTTGAAGCATACAGTACATATACATACTGTTCTAATAAAAGCACATGACATTCAAAGTAACACTATTGAACATAAATAGACAACATTTAAATCCTTGCTAAATATACATACTTATTACCATATACCATGTGGGAATAAAAGTAAAAGGAGTAAATCACATGCCATGTGGCTTAACAATGATTTAAAAACCAAAATACAGAGTAAAAAACAGGCATTTAAATTATACAAACACGAGGCGACAGAGACTGCTTTACGGGAATACAAGGAAATCAACAAAGCTTTGTAAAGAGCTATTAGACTGGCTAAAATAGAAAATAAAAAAAATTGTTGCAAAAGAGAGTAAGACTAACCCTAAAATATTTTTAAAATATATTAATTGGAAGAAGGCCAAGAAGGAAGCTATAAAAGCATTACAATGGGACACAGGCCATCTGAAAATTAGTGACCAGGAAAAAGCACATGAGCTAAATAGGTAACTGCAACAAAATGGGGCTACACTACCTTCACCAAATAATTGGTTAACGCAGGAAGAAATCCAAAAGTTGGAAAAGATAAATGTTAATAAAGCCCAAGGTCCTGATAGAATACATCCAAGGGTACTGAGGGAACTGGGTTCTGTAATAGCCAAACCATTATATTTAATTTTTCAAGATTCACTCTACCAGATGACTGGCAACAAGCAGAGGTGATACCTATATACAAGGGAGCAAGGGCAAATCCAGGGCATAATACACCAGTGAGCATCAGTTCTTTAGTGGAAAAGCTTTTAGAAGGGTTAATGAGGGATAATATACAAGAACATGTCTATTTGAACAGGATTATAAGTAGGAGTCAACATGGATTTATGAGGGATAGGTCATGTCAAACAATTTAAATTAGTTTCTATGAGATTAGTAGGAACCTGGATCAAGGCAACTTAGTGGATATAGTCTTTTTGGATTTTGCAAAGGCTTTTGATACAGTGTCACATGGAAGACTATTGCGCAAACAAAGGGATACAGGAATTGCAGTAAATATCAGACAGGAAGCAAAGGGTTGTGGTAAATGGAACATACTCTGATTGGACTAATGTGATAAGTGGGGTTCCTCAGGGCTCAGTATTCGGTCCTCTCCTTTTTAACATATTTATTAATGACTTAGCAGTGGGACTGGAAAGTAGTGCCTCCATTTTTGCTGATGACAATAAGTTGTGCAAGGTAATTAAATCATATAATGATGTACTTTCCCTCCAAAGGGATTTACATAAATTAGAGGAATAGGCATCTAAATGGCATATGAGATTTAATATGAATAAATGTAAAGTTATGCATCTGGGAAGGAAAAATAGGCATGCAATTAATAAACTTAATGGAGCAAATCTAGGAGTATCAGATATTGAAAAGGATTTGGGAGTACACGTGGACAACCACCTAGGTAACAGTGATCAATGACAAGCAGCAGCTGCAAAGGCAAATAAAATATTAGCATGTATTAAGAAGAGTATAGAAACAAGGGAAGCATATATAATTCTGCCACTATACAAATCCTTAGTGCGCCCTCAATTGGAATATGGAGTAACATTTTGGGCACCACTGCATAAAAGGACATTTTAGAGCTGAAAAATGTACAGAGATTGGCTACAAAAAAAATAAGGGGAATGATGGAGGGGCCAAGTTATGAAGAAAGACTAACCAAATTAAACTTATTTTATCTTGAAAAAAGGCGTCTGAGAGGAGATGTGATTAAATACATCCAGGGACAGTATAAAGCTTTGTCAAGTGAGGTGTTTGTACCTCGAGGTTTACAACTTACAATAGGACATCCTTTGAGGTTAGAAGTAAAAAGATTCCACCTTAAAGAAAGAAAAGGGTTCTTAACAGTAAGGGTGGTTAATCTGTGGAATTCTCTACCAAAGTAGGTAGTGACAGCAGATTCAATAGATAACTTTAAAAAGGGACTGGATATATTTTTTAATTAAAAAGGGGCATTCAGGCGTAACCTGGTTAATTAGAAGAGAGAGAGTATTGATGTAGGGAGGAATCTGATCGGCAGTATCTGGGGTTAGGAAGGAATTAACTTTTTTTCCCTTTGAGATGATTGGCTAAGTTTTACTTGCTTTATTTTCTGTTTGCCTTCCTCTGGATCAACAACTAATTCTGCATATTGCGGATCCGAGGAGATCTTAAAAGGTCAAACTTAATGGACTATTTTTCAACCTCAATTACTATGTAACTATGAATTGTTGCAATTTGAATACGGATTTTGCGTCTGATATATAAGCCCACAAATTTTAACCAAAGGAGGAGATAGGACTGAGTTAAGTTTTTGACAACCGCAGTGATTTTGAGCCTGTCTTGTCACAGTTTAAGACTTGTTGGGGAATAAAAGCCTCAGCCTCTACATTGTCTCTAACCTCATCAACAAAAGGAATCACTAGCCTTCATCAAACTCGTGATGTAAGCACAGGCTGCACTTTGATTATTATAGGCACAGGCACACTTTGATTCTTATAGGAATAGACTGCTCTTGCAGGTTCTAACTACTCTACGACAGTTCAGAATTTAGTTTCACTTCTTTGAGAGACAGGATGCGGGGTGTCATGAACGTGTCAAGTTCAGAGGCAATTATTTCTCAGTGAAAAGCCGTGAATTTCATGGAGGTCAAGAACAGAGGGCGAGCTGTGCCCCCCTGCTCAAGAAATCACATGTACAGGCCCATCTGAAGCTTGCCAATGAACATTTGAATGATTCAGAGGAGAACTGGGTGAAAGTGTTGTGGTCAGAGGAGACCAAAATCTTTGGCATCAACTCAACTCGCCGTGTTTGGAGGAGGAGGAATGCTGCCTTTAACCCAAAGAACACCATCCCACAGTCAAATATGGAGGTGGAAACATTTTGCTTTGGGGGTGTTTTTCTGTTAAGGGGACAGGACAACTGCACCTCATCAAAGGGACGTTGGACAGGCCATGTATCATCAAATCTTGGGTGAGAATCTCCTTCCCTCAGCAAGGGCATTGAAAATGGGTTGTGGATGGGTATCCCAGCATGACAATGACCCAAAAAACACAGCCAAGGCAACTAAGGAGTGGCTCAAGAAGAAGCACATTAAGGTCCGGGAGTGGCCTAGCCAGTCTCCAGATCTTAATCCCATAGAAAATCTGTGGAGGGAGCTGAAGGTTCGAGTTTCCAAACATCGGCCTCAAAACCTTAATGACTTGGAGAGGATCTGCAAAGAGGAGTGAGACAAAATCCCTCCTGAGATGCGTGCAAACCTGGTGGCCAACTACAAGAAATGTCTGACCTCTGTGATTGCCAACAGGGGTTTGCAGATCCTCTCCAAGTCATTAAGGTTTCAAGGATGATGTTTGGCAACGCAAACCTTCAGCTCCCTTCTTGGACTCATAGGGCCTCATTCTATTAACGGCCGTAGGAGATGCGGGGCCGCAAGCTATTCGGCTATTCTATTCCCCTCAGGCTGGGGATTCCGGCAGGCTTGCGGCCGGCGCCTTGCTATCCCTTGCGCCGGAGGAAAGCCTTTGATCTAAAAACGGCCGCAAGAGTTTCGGCCGCAAGAAAAGCCTGGTTGTTATTCTATTACTCCGGGAACCCTCTCTGCAAGGCTAAAAGCGAGCCGCAGCTTACTTGCAGGAAAAAGTTCCCGCTAGCACCAATTAAGCACACTATAAAGCCAAAATAAAGCCATCCTGCACTATGAGGAGACTATAAAGTGATTGTAGGTGTTAGCAAAAATAGCACAGCATTCCCCAACACTCAAACCCGTCAAAAATCCATGTAAAAAGTCCTGAGGGCTTGGAGCACCTCAGACCCGCCCACGCTGCGGCCGGAAAAAAAACCAGTTAATGTAAACTCGGATTTGGGCTGATGTGCAAGCTTGAGAGGGGGGTGCTATTAATCCTCATGTCCCCCAATATGATCCCTAGCATTTACAGAGCTGTACAGTGCCGTCTTGAATTTATTTTTGCGTTTTAAGTTTTCTGAGCTTACGGCCGGTTGCAAGATATACGGCCGGCCGTAAGGGGAGATCCTTGCTGGGCCGTATAATTGAATTCCAAGATAACGGAACCCCCGCAATGAATCGCAGCCTTGCGGCCATTTTACGGCCGATAATAGAATGAGGCCCATAGTCTTTGTATAGCCTAATTGAAGCTCTTCTGATATTTAGTTCTGTCAACAGGCAAAAGGCAGTATTTATTATTTCTACATTTTCGCAATTTTCTTTGCATATTATCAAGTTCCTCATAGACCATAAAATAAATACAAGCCTTTAAAAGAACCTTTAAGTTAGTAACTCTAAACTGTGCGGTGTTGTGAAATAATCTGGCACATTTATTTTATAGTGTACACCTCTCTTAATGAAATAAATAATTTGTAAGATTTATGATTTCACATCACTGCACAGTTCAGAGTGGTAATTCCATACATTGCTTCCAACACACAATCTTCGAAATGACAGTTTGTTATATTATTAGGTTGACAGATGTAATTACAATATAATAGGTTTCATTGATTCTGGGAGGAATCCAAGTATGAAGCAGTGGTCTTGAACTGTGGTTGTCAACAGCCAATCCTAGAAACGGTGCAAGTCCCTAAGACCTTATTTGCTGGGCATCAAGGACAAAGAGGGATAAGTAGAGCCTGACGCCTTTTAACATAGCACAACTATTAGTTGATGTTATAGATTATTAAAGGAAACTTTCTGCATTTAAAATGCATTCTACTCAATTGTGAAAACTAGCTAATTTAGTGTGCCACATGTAGTATCACCTTGCTCAAAATGTTCTGTATCTCAAAGGTTGTCCCCATGAGCATTGGGAGGTAACCAGCCAATGCCCACATCAAAATCCCAGAGAGCCACTGGTCTACAACTCAATTTACCATGTTGTACAATTGTGTTACCCAATAGGAACTTTGAAGCATACAGTACATATACATACTATTCTAATAAAAGCACATAGCATTCAAAGTGATTGTGGAAAGGTAAACATGTCTATAGTAGCAAACAGTACAACTGTGTAAATGTTTGCATATCTAAAATATGTTACAGTACCCATTCCAAAATCTCAAGATATACAATTTTCTCAGTGAGTTTTATGGTGGGACATGCAAAAGAGCCCACAATAAGTTATTATTCCTTAACCTAAACTCCATTTTAACATAGTGTCATTATAGAAAATGATCAAGAAAGAGGAGAGATTATATTCACAAGCTATACCTATCTATCCATCCATCCGTCCATCCATATACAATTCACCTATCCATTTCAGAAATTGGGAGACATACAAAGAAAATCTCTTAAAATTTGCAAGCAATTATCCATTTTAAAATGGATAACATTTTGGCCACCCATAACATACAGCTTATTAGAAATTTTAAGAAATATATACGTAAGTGCCTTTGTACCTCAGATGGATTATACTCTCTGAATTTACACAAGGCAAAATAGATAGAAGATCTGCAGACATGGTGTCATCTACATTGAACAGGTTGGGTCTTCGTATTCAATCTTATGTGCCAACGTTTCCTTCCAAAGGGAAGTTAAGTAAATCTCACATTTTTACACAACAAGCATGGCAATAAAATGAATAAAAACATACAATATTTTGTTGTCTTTTCCAGAAGTAGATACCTAATTAGATATATGCATTGGGGAAATTCAGTAGGCATGTCTGTTGTGCTAATTGTACACACAGGAGAAATTAGCACAAAAGAATAAGTGGAAGAAGTCAGAAAAGTCGAGAGAAGGATTACACCAAAACAATAACTATGAATAAAACGGAATGCTCCTATAACAGAAATCTATATAAATAATATGTGGTTATCCACATTAAGTAATTGATGTAATTATTTTGTCATTTTTTATTTATTGACCAGAGCAAGTGTATATTAATTTTTCATCAATAACGTTTATCATTGTGTGTAGATGGCAATTGATTGTGCTGTTCACTGCCTATGTTAAATAATTCTAAGTCAAAGTGTTTGTTTCAGTGGATTTATTAGTAATTTCATAGCCCCGTCAGAGGCTATAATAATTGAGAACACAAGTTCAAAAGCAGCAAGAACGTTAACTATTTGTTGATACCACAAATTAATTCTACTGTATGTAAAAACATTGATTCTTTAAAGATTCGTTTTCCAATTTTAGCACAGTACATTGTGGATCTCTTCAGAGACGCTCACAAAACAACCTCCTGTTGCTATTATTTATAACCAAAGTTACTGACAAAACTGCATGTAGCATGACGTGTTGTTGCTTCTATATTCCCATTGTTTTTAATTATGGTAACAAAGTTTACGCTATTATTGACACATCTAAATGTTGCTTTAGTCGGTAACAGACAGTATTATGATACCACTTCATATATGGCCAGTTATGGTAACCATTTAACAAACAGAAACAGGCTGAAAATTATTAAACTAGAGTATATACAGTGAAAATGCAAAAGTATTCACCCCCTTGACTTTTTACCTATTTTGTTACATTACAGCCTTAAGTTTAATGTTTTGTTAATCTGATGAGCACCATCAAATCTATCATAACAAAATGGAACAACAGCAAACCTGCCAAGAGACGGCCGCCCACCAAAACTCACGGACCGGGCAAGGAGGGCATTAATCAGAGAGGCAGCACAGATACCTAAGGTAACCCTGGAGGAGCTGCAGAGTTCCACAGCAGAGACTGGAGTATCTGTACACAGGATGACAATAAGCAGTACGCTCCATAGAGTTGGGCTTTATGGCAGAGTGGCCAAAAGAAAGCCATTACTTTCACCAAAAAACAAAATGGCATGTTTTGAGTTTGGGAAAAGGTACGTGGGAGACTCCCAAAAAGTATGGAGGAAGGTGCTCTGGTCTGATGAGACTAAAATTTAACTTTTCGGCCACCAAAAAAAACGCTATGTCTGGCGCAAAACCAACACATTACATCACCCAAAGACCACCATACCCACAGTGAAACATGGTGGTGGCAGCATCATGCTGTGGCGATGTTATTCAGCAGCCGGGACTGGGAAACTGGTCAGAGTTGAGGGAAAGATGGATGGTGCTAAATACAGGGATATTCTGTGACAAAACCTGTACCACTCTGTGCGTGATTTAAGGCTGGGATGGAGGTTCACCTTCCAGCAGGACAATGACCCCAAACACACTGCTAAAGCAACACTTTAGTGGTTTAAGGAGAAACATGAAAATGTGTTTGAATGGCCTAGTCAAAGCCCAGACCTCAATCCAATAGAAAATCTGTGGTTAGACTTAATTGCTGTTCACAAGCGCAAACTATCCAACTTGAAGGAGCTGGAGCAGTTTTGCAAGGAGGAATGGTCAACAATCCCAGTGGTAAGATGTGGCAATCTCAGAGACTTATCCAAAGCGACTTGGAGCTGTGGTTACCGCAAAAGGTGGCTCTACAAAGTATTGACTTTAGGGGGTGAATAGTTATGCACATTGACTTTTTCTGTTATTTTGCCCTATTTGTTGCACACAAAAAAAAAAATCTTCAAAGTTGTGTGCATGTTCTGTAAATTAAACGACGCAAATCCTCAAACAATCCATGTTAATTCCAGTTTGTGAGGCAACAACACACGAAAAATGCCAAGGTGGTGAATAGCTTTGCAAGGCACTGCAAATAGAGAAGAAGAGGCCGATCACACAGAACTTTGAATATTAAATTAAAAAGTATTAGGAGAAATTGGAATTGGATTAATGTTATGGAGAAATACAAATATCCATACATTATTTGGTCTGTGTGTGTGTATAATATATATATATATATATATATATATATATATATATATATATATATGTATGTATATATCATGACTGGGTTTTGGAGTAGAATGTCAGTTTGTGGATATGTTTTTCTTCTACATAAACTATAGAATCCTCAATAAAAGGTATAAGAAAACTAAGATACCATCTCAAAACAAAAGTCAAATAAAGTGAAGTGGTAGTGTGAGCCATAGCATCATTTATGGCCAGTTATGGTAGCGGTCTGAAGATTTAAGATTATTGTGGTCTGTGTGCAGTTTGTATTTAGTAAAGTTTTATGAAGTTTGACTTTAAGAGTATGAAGTCCAGAAGAAAAGTGATAAAGTGATATGCGGCACTTAACCCAGAAGAACCCACTTAATCTGAAGTGACCTATCCAGATAACCCCAAGATCTGGTGTCTGGGACAAGGGAGAGGGGTTTATACCTCAGTGACGGGGTGAGGACGTCACAGTAGGCAGAGCATACCCCTGAAACAGGGAGGGTTGTTACGAGGGGGATGTGGGTGAAATCTTTTTGTGTCTGATATATTTCTATGCAAATAAGAATAAACGTCAGTCTGACTGACATGCTAAGCTACGTTATGTCTGAGGCTGTCTGCAAGAAAAAAAGTGCATGTGTATTTCTTCATGCATTCTAACCAAAGGGATCTGATTATGACTGCCCCTTCAGGAATGATGTCCTGGTCTGAATTGAATTGCTGGGTGCGGAGATTGAACACAGAAAATTGAGGTGCACGTGGCTCCTCAACACTGGTTCGTAACAGTTCATATATCCAACCTCAAAAACTCAGAAAAGCAAGAGATATGTGATAATAGAGGGGATGGTATATTTTAAAATAAAGGCACATTAGCGCACAGAAAGAAAGTCTGCAGATGGAGAATTAGAGAAAGGACACTATCATTGGAAATTTTATTTGAGAGTCTTTAAGAGTCTTTATTTGAGAGTATAATCTACAGGTAAGGCACTGGTATGTTTTGAAATATGCAGAAAATTTGTAGGATTACTCTGGAAATAAAGGTAGTCGAAAATAAGTTGTGGGTGTGCTTGGAGATAGGGAAAACATTTCAAATGTTAGAGGTGTAAAATTACCTTATATGATCATGGTGTAGCCTAGAAATCATATAATCTGCTCTCCATTTTAAAGGTTGCAGACAAACCCAACATATTTAGAAATCCGGCTCTAGTGTCTTGGAAGCATCTTTATAGATAGCAGTTTTAACATGACCCAATGTATGATAATGTCATGTCTCATCAAATACAATCTTATTACATAAAAATATTGTAATTACCGGTACGTCTTCGTAATTACAAAATGTTTGGGCACCATTAAACTAAATCACAGTACATTCCACATATGAGCATTGTGATCACTCTGTGAAGACACTGCCCCTAACACATGCTGCTATGAATGAACATAGAACAGTGATCCATGTGAAATGATCTCAGCCTCCTTCAGGCTTCCAAAATCTAAAAGATAAATAACCAATTTTAACTCACTGCATTTTCAATTACGGTCATGTAAAGTAATAAATACGGATGCATATTTCAAACCAAATAGAAATATTGCACTTTCTAATAGAAAAGTGAGCCTTTGAAATGTACAGATATAATCAGCATCATTTTAAAATTTAGACTGTTCATTTCCAAAGGGGTGTAGAAGATCTCCAAACTAAACACATAATGCCACTTCAGCAGCGCT
Organism: Discoglossus pictus; assembly: GCA_027410445.1. Taxonomy (NCBI): domain Eukaryota; kingdom Metazoa; phylum Chordata; class Amphibia; order Anura; family Alytidae; genus Discoglossus; species Discoglossus pictus. Next base: position 47,232,500 of record CM050171.1, on the reverse strand, counting down.
CTGCATCAATCAATCCTAGCCAAGCAAACACGATGAACAGTTACTATCAGAATGATAGCCTAATACCCACAATCATTACAGAACATTTTTCAGAGTAGTGCTACATTTATTCTGATAAAGATCCTCAACTGTGCTATAACTCAGATTTATGTATGCAGTTACTATTTCAGATTCGGAGTCTAAAATACACAAGTGGGAAAAAGATAGTTCATCACTTGGGAATCGAGGACATTGAAGGAATTGAAGAAACAACCCAGGTAACAGCAGAAGGATAATTGGATAGCAAAGGTACCAACATAGCCTAAGTGCAATGCACAACAAACATTTCTTTGGTGGATATTATTTCTCTCTAAAGCAGTGTAGGGCTTCATATGAATTGATTAGAAGCGCAAGGGATGTCACAATATGAATAAGGTTTCATCAGTATTACAGTATAATCTTATGCATTATGTACATTATACTTGTTTTAGATTATTTTAGATTATTCTTAAAGAACATAAAAAAATTATATATGTTGTGTTATTCATTTTTTTTTAATCAATCCAGCGAGATTCCATGTTGCTGCTGTATTTATATGCAAATTAACAACTCATGAATATTTATTAAGTACCATGATGTGATAATTAGAATTACAGTCTGCTTGTGTTTCTGTAGTGCCCAAATTAAAGGCCTGCAGTGTTATCTGGCAGTTTATCATCAAGTACTCTGAGCTGCATATTTGCTTTCAAGTTGCACATTCACATACAGGAGCCACAAAATGTTTTCCAAATACTTCAGAAAAAAGTTACTGTACATAATAAATGTCTAGTATAATGTACAGACAACGTTTTATGTTCTTTAAAATTAAATCAACTTCCTACTGGGTAGGCAGAGTGCCTGCAAAAGTTTTTTTTACTCACTGAAACCTTCAAAGCAGTCCCTGCCAAGGTCTATTACCTGTAGTTCATGCATGCAATGTTTCTATAGTACTAGACAATCAAAAATTGTGCGTTAGCAGCATTGTGTGCATGAGCTATATGGGGCAGATCTAAGAAGGGACTGTTTGGAAATATTTTTGGTAATACAATGATGTTCATATATGCAAACGCTTCAGTAGTTTATTTTAAGAATAATAACAGGTAACCACCGTCCATGTACCAGAGCATCCATACGGCTAGATATTTAATTGGTAGAAAGTATTACTTATATTTTATATTACTGCTCACTTGTTGAGAGGGCCAAGCTCCCAGATCAGTTAAATATTTGTATATGTTTCTTTTTTTCTGCTTTAAGAGCTTCATTTGAAAAAAATAAAAAAATAAATACACAAAGGTGCATCACAAAAACTTTCAGATGCAACAAATAAAAACAAAATGTCCCTTTAATTCAAAATCCCAAAATAAATTAATACATTTTGTAGAGGTCAACATTGCTTTAATGATTTGTCTCAGAATGATGAAAAGAAGAAAGTACAAGGGTAGCTGCAAGTGCACCTAAAGGTGCTAAAGTGCAATGCTACAGCTTGGGATATCATCGCACTAAGGACAACATGGTCTGAAGGCTATTGGTTGAAAAATCAATCATTGAAAGAGGCGTTGATGATTATTTTTATATATATATATATATATATATATATATATATATATATATATATATATATATATATATACACATATACACACACGATACTTTCGGCAGCAGACAGCACCCCTGCTGTGTCTCTTCACATCAGAAGATATATAAACATACAAGAAAACATCCCAGCATGAATGTGATAATCTTATCAAGAACAAATGCATTTTCCAAAAATGAAAGACCATTTTACTTATAACTTAACGGCTTGTGGTCTTAAATCTAGATGTTAACTTTACATTTTCAGGCTCCTAGCCCCCCCCCCCCCCCCCCCCAAGACATTGTGAACGTAATGAATAATTAAAATATTCACAATTAAAATATTCACAATTATTGGTTGGTTTCTGTAGCTGTAATATGCTCTGCGATGGTCCCATTGGTTATTCAGCAAAACAGACATTGCTCTAGGCTGAGAAACTCTTGTACCAAAGCAAGCAAGAAAAGCCAGTCTGGTCTTCACCTATCACAAAAGCCCCAAGCATAAGCTTGTGATACCTGGGACCATCAAAGAGCACAGCGATAAATATCACACATACAAAAAAACTAAGGTAAAAATGTGACTACTGGAAAAAATTCTTAGTTCAGAAATTCAGATTATTCTGTTTGTAAATGCATTTCTAGATTCCCCCTAAATGCCATTTTCCTGTTGATAAATTAAATTAAATGGATTTCTGGATTTAACTAGGAATATAATACAGTCAGGTCCATAAATATTGGGACATTGACATAATTCTAATCTTTTTGGCTCTATACACCACCACAATGGATTTGAAATTACACTAACAAGATGTGCTTTAATTGCAGACTTTCAGCTTTAATTTGAGGGTATTTACATCCAAATCAGGTGAACGCTGTAGGAATTACAACAGTTTGTATATGTGCCTCCCACTTTTTAAGGGACCAAAAGTAATGGGACAATTGGCTGCTCAGCTGTTCTATGGTCAGGTGTGTGTTATTCCCTCATTATCCCATTTACAAAGAGCAGATACAAGCTCCAGTGTTCATTTCAAGTGTGCTATTTGCATTTGTTGCTGTTAACTCTCAATATGAGATACAAAGAGCTGTTACTATCAGTGAAGCAAGCCATCATTAGGCCGAAAAAACAAAACAAACCCATCGGAGAGATAGCAAAAACATTAGGTGTGGCCAAATCAACTATTTGGAACATACTTAAAAAGAAAGAACGCACTGGTGAGCTCAGCAACACCAAAAGACCCGGAAGACCACGGAAAACAACTGTGGTGGATGACCGAAGAATTATTTCCCTGGTGAAGAAAACACCCTTCACAACAGTTGGCCAGATCAAGAACACTCTCCAGGAGGTAGGTGTATGTGTGTCAAAGTCAACAATCAAGAGAAGACTTCACCAGAGTAAATACAGAGGGTTCACCACAAGATGTAAACCATTGGTGAGCCTCAAAAACAGGAAGGCCAGATTAGAGTTTTCCAAACAACACCTAAAAAAGCCTTCACAGTTCTGGAACAACAACCTATGGACAGATGAGACTAAGATCAACTTGTACCAGAGTGATGGGAAGAGAAGAGTATGGAGACGGAAAGGAACTGCTCATGATCCAAAGCATACCACCTCATCAGTGAAGCATGGTGGTGGTAGTGTCATGGCGTGGGCATGTATGGATGCCAATGGAACTGGTTCTCTTGTATTTATTGATGATGTGACTGCTGACAAAAGCAGCAGGATGAATTCTGAAGTGTTTCGGGCAATATTATCTGCTTATATTCAGCCAAATGCTTCAGAACTCATTGGACGGCGCTTCACAGTGCAGATGGACAATGACCCGAAGCATACTGCAAAAGCAACCAAAGAGTTTTTTAAGGGAAAGAAGTGGAATGTTATGCAATGGCCAAGTTAATCACCTGATCTGAATCCGATTGAGCATGCATTTCACTTGCTGAAGACAAAACTGAAGGGAAAATGCCCCAAGAACAAGCAGGAACTGAAGACAGTTGCAACAGAGGTCTGGCAGAGCTTTACCAGGGATGAAACCCAGCGTCTGGTGATGTCTATGCGTTCCAGACTTCAGGCTGTAATTGACTGCAAAGGATTTGCAACCAAGTATTAAAAAGTTAAAGTTTGTTTTATGACTGTTAATCTGTCCTATTACTTTTGGTCCCTAAAAAAGTGGGAGGCACATATACAAACTGTTGTAATTCCTACACCGTTCACCTGATTTGAATGTAAATACCCTCAAATTAAAGCTGAAAATCTGCAGTTAAAGCACATCTTGTTCGTTTCATTTCAAATCCATTGTGGTGGTGTATAGAGCCAAAAATATTAGAATCATGTCAATGTCCCAATATTTATGGACCTGACTGTATATCTATGTATCAATTTACGTTTATGTACTTTATTTTATTAAGAGATGCTTAGAAGATCAACTTATACGGTTACATTTATTTGTTATTATCAGTTTTCGTGGAAACTGAATTTTATGAATGCTAGGTACGTTATTATTAATAATTTGTTCATAATAGAACCAGCTTGTAAATAAGAATTTTTATCTTAAATTTATAAATTATTTTTTTGCATTATAAAATATATCCAATTATTACCTCATATTTCAGAAATGTCAAGACTAATATACTATATAGATGTTATAATTATTATGAAACTATCAACTTGCCCATCATAAATGAGTTTCATATGTTATGTTCAATTGTCAGTTCTGTCTCTCTCTGTGCCCCTTCTCTCACTCTTGCGCCCCTTCTCTTCCACCACCCCCTCCCCAGCTGCGAAGCGCATGTGCATTGGAGTGGCTTTGCAGCGCATGCTCGCCAATGACGCAGCACAAAACAGCTTGTGAGCAATGCACCTCGCAGGCATTACTCACAACTGAGAACTATGATAGTGGATTCCACAAATAAAATACAAAATAATATTCCTAAATCATGGCTTTATGTATCTTACACTCACTTATTTTCTGGTCAAATGCAGTCACTTCTTACAGAGTCATCAAAAGTCCCATCGTTGCAATACAGTATTATGAAGACCTACTATAGGCTTGATCGTAGGCAAATTGTTTTTTAGAAAGAAACATCAATAATTAATATAGTGTATTATTTAATACATATATTCTTTACTGGGAAAACCATTCTTACTCAAGCTAATTTCTCAATGGGGAAGGGCCTTGCAGGCTGATAAGGATTCCATTATATTCCTAATTAAAGCAATTGAATGGATTGTAGCCACATTTCAGGCAGCTGCATAGTTTTCTGAATTCAGGATTTTCCCCCACATTTAGTAGTGGATATATAACAAAATGGTGACTTCCTCAACAGCATAATTACATATATAAACATGGACAAGATATGTTCAGGAAGTTAACAAAATAAACTATTATTATTACCTAAAAGAAAATATTGGAAATAAGAGGAATATAGTTTTCATTTTCGTTGATCTGATTTGAGAAGCATTTTTGACAGTAATAGTCATTATTGAGCAGCCATGCTATTATCATCATGAAGGAAACACTTCTTTAAATGAAAATGAAATGTAAAACAAATGTCTGTTTATTCTAGAATATACTGAAGACAGAGCTCTACAATGACTGTAGGCTGTTAATGGAAAAAATGAGAAAATAATTCAAGCTTTTGATAGAATCCAGACCACGAGAAAAGGCCTTTCAGAGAGGGCTTTAGTATACTGATTTATATAACAGAGTCGGAGCAATTGTTATTTTAAGTCATAGTTCATATCTTTTTATATTAAAAGCACATCTCCAAAACAGACTATAAATATATTTCAAAAGATCTATACTCGGATAAACCAAGGACAGCAAGGCGGTATCTAGGTACTCGTTATATTTCAATGGTAAAAACAGATATTTTTCGACATTCAGGCTGCAGAAAATAATATGGGGGCTGATATACTAGATATTTATATTCACAGCTTGCATTATTGCTAAAGCCAGTGCTTTCAGCTGCTTGGCAAAATTATTTGTCAAATTTAGCTAAGTCATGCTTGAGACTATTGCATTTGGAATTGTAAGTTTGTGAGTTTTCAATCATTTGTCGGTGCTTCGAAAAATCGCACTAAATACATTTGATTTTAAGCTCAAAAACAGGGCCCTCTATTTTTTGCTATGTGTTAATTTTGTTTTTGCCATGTACTTAAGCCCTGTACAGTGCTATGGAATATAGTGGCGTTTTACAAAGAAAAGGATAATAATAATAAATAATAATAATAATAAATAAAAAAAACAACAAACACACACACAAAGCCGGCTATAAATTATTTAAAGGATGATCCCATTGAAAACACAGCTGAGATTGAAGGCATTGAGGGACTGGCGAAAGTTACCGCCAGTTCTCAGCTTGGAAAGAAAAAATCTCTGATTGCTGTATTATGTGAACTAGTAAAAAAGCCCATTGAAACATTGCAGATTTTCTTACAAGGGAGAAAAAAAATATTACTGAACCCAAATACCAGGAGTTCTTTCCTGCATCAATACCCATATTATTCTAGTTAGCCCTTTTTATATAAACATATATCAAACTGTTTTCAAAGCTACTACTGAACCTGTTGTCACAACCTCTTGATTTAGAGCAAAACTACCTGGAGGAATAGATATTCAAAGGACACTGTAAGCCCCACTAAACAAACATGGGACTAATGGGAGGAGAGGATCATGTGCAACTCCCCGAAAAAAGGACTACTCCTAGAGGCAAGCATTTTCAAGAAATAATTGTTAGTAAAATATTTATATGCTTTTATGAAAAGGAACATACTTTTTTAAAGTAGATATAGATGAAGGATTTATACTGTATATTATATGTGTCCTTTTAACATCTAATACCACCTCCACACATGTTGAGTAGAAAACTTGCAAGCCTTCCTTACCTTCTCAGTCCTCGACCCTTTGTGTCATGAAAAGAAAGTATTACTATCACTGTAGCTTGCATGCACTAAGATATTTATTTTAAAATGCTTTAATGCTTTTATAAAATGTTCTACATTCTCTGTAGCAGGGGGTGGGTAAGCTTTAGACTATACAGCAGGCATATGCTTAATGGAAGTCATATTTAAAATGGTAATGGATTACCAGAGCAAAGCCTTTGTAGAGAAATTTACATTTCCCTGCCCAGGCGAAATGTAGTGTAATAACTATACTTCTTGGAATTCTGGGCATGAAACAAGTTTGTTTTTTTAACTTGTTTCAGACACATACATATATACATACATATACATATACACACATACATAAACACACATACATAAATAGCAATACAGAGAAACCGTTCAGAAAATGTCCTTCTTAAACAAGGTTTCAAAATATTTCCCATGTTTATATTATCTCTGTGCATAACAATGTCTACATTATCACTGCTGACTTACTGATATTGTAAAAATGTTGCCAAAATGTCTCCATCCACTTCTGTAGTTCTTCTTTGCTGTCAGCTGAGAATATGTGAGTAACGGCTTCTCCAAAAATAAGGTTGATAACTGAAAAACTGTTTGTTCTTTTCTTGGAATCTTTTTCAACAGCCCGAATTCTGGTTTCCTAAAAAGCACACAGACAATAAATCACAAATGTTTAGAACGGAATACTATTACCGATTTATTTTATACATGCTGGTATACTTTTGATCGTTTAATTTTGACTTTCTTTCAATGTAAGCATTTAGGGTGGAAAGAAATACAGGTAACTGCAATGTACTTAAAGATGTTGCAGCTGTAATATAATGTAAAACCATAGGTAGTAACAAGTATTTTACCAGTTAAGTGTTATTTAAAAAAAAAAAAAAAAGAAGCTGCCAGTCTGTCTCTCATATACACCCAGGAAACAATATTCTAGTCTTTTTTGAAAACATATTTCTATTAGTAAGTTCCACCAAAGCACACAAGACTTAAAAGGGGCATGGAAAGATTTGTTTTTCTATGTTGCATCAGAAATAGGATACCTGTATTATTATAATGTACCACAAAGTATTTTTCTTTTTTCAAAATAAGGATGCAGAGCACAAAAACCTATTCCGTAGTTTACCTGCTCTCTGGGGGCTTGCCATTTGCCAGCCAATGAGATCTACAGACTAAAATGTCCCCTTGTCTTTCCTGTTAGTTTCAATGAAGTTTATAGAGGTTTTACTTAATAGTGCAAAAAACTTCTTTTGTAATTATTACGATGTGCTCTTTTAAATACGTTAAGGGCGATGAAAGGCTTTTCTTACAAAAGTAATACACAAAGATATTAAAGCAGTAGAGGTGTGATATATACATTTTCACACTTTAAATTCTAAAAAGAATAAATGTATAGACATTGCAATACAATATCCAAAAGTCTTGAATATACAATAGTTGTTATTAGTGGACAATGTTTTCTTTTTTTTTCCATAACCGTGTAACCATATTTAAAGGTATATGCAAGTGAGCTGGATTATTAAGCATCTGATAGAGGAGAATTCGTAGAGTATCAAAAACATTTTTGCATGAAAAAAATACCAAAACAAACATTGAAATGCTTACTCTAAAGTTTGCTTAATTCCTTGCATTTGCAAACTGTTTTCTATCAATGTTAAAACCCCCTGAAAATCACAGGGAAAAATTAAAATACATAATACATTGTATATTTTTGGTCTGTGAATTGAGCTGCAGCTTTGTGTAGTATAAGTAGGCTGTGTGTAGTGTGTAGTATAAGTAGGCTACGTGTGCAAGCACAAACAGTTTGTTTAGCTGTGTAATTCTACATTTTGAAATGGTAATGTTATTAGTTGCAAGTTAGTGTTGTAAAATGGCGGCGATTGTGTATGTGTTAAGCAGGTGTGGAGCATTTTGCGTCCTCCCTAATAGTGTTTTTTATACCCTGTACGGTCTTGTGTAGAAGTCTTATGTGTCTGGCTGTTTTTTTGATTGTTTATTAGTCGTGTAGCGTCGTTTTCTTCGGCTGCCATTTTCGTGTGTGGAAACTCTGCAAATTGTTGTTCAATTGTCAGAGACGTCGTGGCTGTCCCCCCGTGCTGTGAGTGATGATTTTTTTTTTGTATTTTTGTTAATTTTGATGGTGTTATTGTTGTTTTTGTATGTGCGCGGTTCGGCCATTAAGTTCGTATTTTTTGGACCTCGTATTTATTTCTAAGTGACGCAGGTCATAGTAATTAAGGTTGAAAAAAGACTTTCAGTCCATCCAGTTCAACTTTTTAAGATCTCCTCGGATCTGCAAAATGCGGACTAAATATTAATTAATTAGTTGTTAATCAATTATTTAATTTTCATTTTATTTTTAATTATTAATTAATCCAGAGGAAGGCAAACAGAAAAAAAAACGAAGTGAGACTTAGCCAATCGTCTCAAAGGGAAACATTTTTTAAATTCCTTTTTGACCCCAGATACTGGCGATTGGATATCTCCCTGGATCAATACTGTCTCGCTAATTATCCATGATAACCCTGAATTCCCTTTTTAATTAGAAATAAATCCAGTACCCTTTTAAAGTTATCTATCAAATCCGCTGTCACCACATCCTCTGGTAGAGAATTCCACAGATTAACCAGCCTTACTGTGAAGAACCCTTTTCTTTCTTTAGGGGGAATCTTTTTACTTCTAACCTCAAGGGATGTCCTCTTGTCAGTAGAAAACCTCTTGGCACAAAAAGCTCCCTTGACAAATCTTTATACTGGCCCTGGATGTATTTATATAAGGTAATCATATCTCCTCTTAGATGCCTTTTTTCTAGAGAAAATAAGTTTAATTTGGTTAGTCTTTCTTCATAACTTAGCCCCTCCATTCCCCTTGTTAGTTTTGTTGCCTTCCTACTTTTTCCAGCTCTAAAATGTCCTTTTTATAAAGTGGTGCCCAAAATTGTACTCCATATTCCAAATGATGGCGTACTAGGGATTTGTATAGTTACAGAATTATATTTGCTTTCCTGGCTTCTATACCTTTCTTAATGCATGCTAATATTTTATTTGCAGCTGCTGCTTGACTTAGAGCAAATCTAGGTGTATCAGATTTTGAAAGGGATTTGGGAGTGCTTGTGAACAACCACCTAGGTAACAATGCTCAATTACAATTATAAATTGCATGGCTATTTTTCCTTCCCAGATGCATAACTTTACATTTATTCATATTAAATCTCATCTGCCATTAAGATGCCCATTCCGCCATTTTATGTAAATCCCTTTTGGAGGGAAAGCACATCATTATCTGATTTAATTACCTTGCACAACTTCGTGTCATCAGCGAAAATGGAGACACCACACTCCAATCCTACCTCTAAGTCATTAATAAATATGTTAAAAAGGAGAGGACCTAATACTGAGCAGATATTTACTGCAATTCCTGTATCTCTTGGTTTGAACAATCGTCTCCCAGATGGCACTGTATGAAAAGCCTTTGCAAAATCCAAAAAGACTACATCCACTGAGTTGCCTCGATACAGGTTCCTACTAACCTCCTCATAGAAACTAATTAGATTTGTTTGACATGACCTACCCCTCATAAATCCATGTTGACTCCTACTTATAATCCTGTTCAAATAGATATATTCTTGTATATTATCCCTTATTAACCCTTCTAAAACCTTCCCCACTACAGAAGTGACACACACTGGTATATAATTCCCCGGATTTGCTGTTGCTCCCTTTTTAAATATCGGTATCACATCTGCTTTCTCCAGTCATCTGGTAGAGACCCTGTGTTGAGTGAATCTTGAAAAATTAAATATAATGGTTTGGCTATTACAGAACCCAGTTCCATCAGTACCCGTGGATGTATTCCATCAGGCCCCGGGGCTTTATTAACATTTATTTTTTCCAACCTCTTTTGGATTACTTCCTGTGTTAACCAATTATTTGGCAAAGGTAGTGTAGCCCCATTATGTTGCAGTGTCCCAACCACTGGTTACTCCCTTGCGTATACCGAAGAAAATAACCTATTTAGCTCATCTGCCTTTTCCTAGTTACTAATTTTCAGATGGCCTGTTTCACATTCTAATGATCCTATAGCTTCCTTTCTCGCCTTCTTCCCATTATTATACTTAAAACATATTTTAGGGTTAGTCTTACTCTCTTTTGCAATTCATTTTTCATTTTCTATTATAGCCAGTCAAATAGCGCTTTTGCAAGCCTCGTTGCTTTCCTTGTACTCCCGTAAAGCAGTCTCTGTCCCCTCGTTTGTATAATTTAAATGCCTGTTTTTTACTCCGTATCTTGGATCTTTAAATCATTGTTAAGACACATTGGATGGGATTTACTCCTTTTACTTTTATTCCCACATGGTATATGCCGATGAATATGTATATTTAGTAAGGATTTAAATGTTGTCCATTTGTGTTCAGTGTTTTTACCTGTTCTCTGTCCCAATCTATAGTTTGTATTGCTGCCCTTAGACAGTAAAATCTGCTCTTTTAAAATTAAGAGTTTTTGTTGGCCCCTTAAAAATGTTTTTTTTTTTAATTCAATCTCAAATGAGACTGTGTTGTGATCACTGTTTCCCAAAGGTTGCCCTATTCCAACATGTGATACTATATCAATATTATTTGAAAGCTTAATTTCTAGTAGGCTCCTGTATAACCTGTGCCAGATAATGATCCCTGAGTGTACTCAAGAACCTGCTCCCCTTAGCTGAACTGCTGGTCTCATTTATCTAGTTTATTTCAGGGTAATTAAAATCTCCCATTATTAGAACTTGCCCATGCTTAGCTGCATTTCCAATCTGAAACAATAATTGTATTTCCTGACTTTCAGCTATATTTGGGGGTATACAGCATACTCCTACTAATATTCTTTTGGAATTTGCTGCTCCGCTATTTAACTCTACCCACAAACATTAAACCTTATCACTAGGTCCACCATAAATATCTTCTCTGATTATAGGCTTAAATTCAGGCTTAACATACAGACAAATCCCTCCTCCTCGTTTACCATTGCCTCTATCTTCCCTAAATAGGTTATAACCATCCAGATTAACAGTCATGAGATTCATCCCACCAAGTGTCGGTAATGCCTATTAAATCCCATTTTTCATTAATTGCTAATAATTCTAACTCTACCATTTTTCCTGGCAAGCTTCTGGCATTAGCAAGCATACACTTTATGTTATGAGTCTGTAGTTCTGAAGTGCTTGCCACTGTATTTGAGTTACTTAGTACAACCTCCCTATTGACTATACTACCCCTCTCCTCATATGAGTTGTTAATTCATCCCTTATACCCTCTACACTTTCTAACCCATTACTTAGATCTAGCCCCCCCACCCCCCCACCTACTAGTTTAAAAGCTCCTCCAGCCTTTCTACCATCCTATTCCCTAGCACAAAAGCTCACTCATCATTGAGGTGCAATCCATCCCTGCTGTAGAGATTGTACCGAAGTGAGAAGTCAGCCCAGTGCTCTAAAAACCCAAACCCTTCCTCAGTGCACCACATCTTTAGCCACGCATTAACCTCCCTAAGCTCCTTCTGACTCCCTGGGCTAGCATGTAGCACTAGTAGTATCTCAGATAGTAGTTCTCTAAAATCATTCTTTAGGACACTCCATCTTCCACTAACTTTGTCATTGGTACCAATATGTACCAAGACCGCCGGTTCTTTTCCAGACCCTCCCAATAATATATCTGCCCAATATTTTTTGTGTGTACAAGTATCGCTTTCCTTGTTGCAAGTGTTATGGGCCGTTTTTTATGCTATTTTTTTTTCAAACTACTACGGGTCGCATTCTGAATTGTGTAATTGAGTTTTGTGTTGATGTGTAGTTCCGCGGGTTGCAGGGCTGAACGTCCATGGCGCTCATCTCCACCAGTGCAGTGAGCTTCTTTGGCGTTCTCTGCCTGAGTCATAGGGATGAGCGACTACGCCTGCAAGCGTTAGCAACAACCTGTATTGATGATGGTTATATATATATATATATATATATATATATATATATATATATATATAATATATATATGCGCATGGCATTATTACCAGTTAAGATGTGGACATTGTATGATTTACTGGGTATTCTATCTTAAGGTCTAAAATGGATAGGTGGAATGGGGTGATCCATTTTTGTGTTAAACTTATCACAAATGTTAACTATTTCTGGTAGTGTGGGATCTCCAACAGGTACAATCTATGATCTTTTCTTGCGCCATGCCAGATAATTTGGTCAATAAACTATGAACATATTCACATGATTAAAACTGGGAGTATAGAGATCTTATGGCAGTTATTTGTAATGGACATTCCTTCCAAGAATTAAGTGACCATTTAAGTTTTCTTTTTGCTATAATTGGTATAATATAAATGGAGTAAATTTGTCAGAAATCAGTTTGGATTAGAACATCTAGGTAATGTATGAATGTGCAATATTTTGAAGGTGTTCTGGGAGAGGAATGGTAAGTCAGGGGGTCAATTTTGTGTAAGTTACATGATTTATTATAATTAATTGTATTACCCTGCAAAAGAGCCAAATAAATTCAATATTGGGAATGCTGTTAATTTCTCTAGGTAGGGCACGAATAGCTGCATGTCATCAGCCCTGAGCAACATTTTTAATTTTCTTCATTTTTTTTTCTAACCTTAATGCCTGAAAATTCAGTAATAGCTCCAAGGTTAATTGCTACTGGTTCTAAAAAGCTATATTAATAAGGAGGGATGAACGGAAGTAGCCTTGCCTTGTTCATCTTTTAAATTTCTTGGAGGGGGGATATTTACATTTTTGCATAGTAAAGAAACTGTGTCTGTGCAAGATTAAATCAAAGGCCTTTTCGGTGTTATCACATAACCAACCAGCCACCTTGAAAAGCTGTTAAAGAAATTCCACCGGTTAAGCTGTGGTTATGATTGGAGTCTCCCTTCGCCTCGGTCAGAAGCCTGGGGTTTTTATTAGAAAAATTTGGAATTTCAAATGGGAACCATAAGGGTTATTCCCTCTCACCAATTATATTTACCCTATTAATTGAACCTCGAGATAGCTATTAGAAGTTCAGAGGATATATCGGGAATTAAAATAGGCTCCATTGAACATAAAACCAGTCTTTTTTCAGGCGATATGGTAGTGTCCATAGAAAATGCGACTTTTTCCCTAAAGGCTCTACAGGAGGGAATAAAAGTATTTGGAGATGCCTCAAATTATAAAATGAATATCTCAAAATCTGAAGCATTAGCCATAAATTTAACATCATCAGAAATAAAAAAAATGGGGGCAAATAGAAAATTTTGGATTAAAGGAGGAGGACCTAACAATATTGCTATTTCAAAAGGAGGTAGGATTTAGGTGAAAAAGACAAGGAGAATTCTCGACCATTAGGAATTATAAGTGGTGGTCTAAGTTAAATGCATCCCTCTCGTTAATTCCTCTTCCTAGTCCAAAAACGCCTTTGTCAAATCTACTTAGGTGTCTACTCAAAAAGGTATAGTGATCCCGGAATACTACTGGTAAGAATTGAATACATTACTTAACGGGCTGATCTCCTCCCCCTTTCATCTTGAAGAGGATAGAATGTTAACGGTCTTTGAGAAATTGATAACTTCTCGCGATAGACATCATCTAGTATGTAGGTGCTATAACATTTTTAAAAGGGTTTCAAAGATGGGAAACCATATTTTTGGAGATTGTGGGAGAGAGAGTGGCTCTTCATGGCCACTAGAGACATGGCACTTAGCTTTTTCGAGGACTGCTAAAGTTATTAAAAATATCTCCTATAGAGAGTAATACTTTAAAATTGTGAATAGATGGCATATTACCCCCTTTAAAACTAGGACAGATCTTTAATAATTGAGCAAAATCTTTGCTGGAGAGGCTGTAAGCATAAGGGGTCCCACATACATATGTGGTGGCAATGCCCTTGCATACATACATTTTGGTTAGAATGATTTGTCCAACCATCGGATATTTTTAACTGTAGGATAATTTCAACACCGGAATTCTACTACATATTTTTCAAAATCAGTTGGCTTCGGAGGTTAAAGATATTGTGATCCAATGTCTCATGGCCGTTAAAAATATAATAGTCTCTAGGTGGAAAAGTGGTAAAATACCTTCTTGGTTTGAATTGAAAGAGAAGATCACAAAACAAAACACGTATTCAAAATAAATGACATAGAAGCAGGGATAGGCCCTCCTACATCTCCTAACTGGACTTTATGGGACATTTTTTTTAACAAAGCAAGGATCATGAAAATTGAGGGAGTAACATTCAGCCTTGTACTGAAGCCTAGCTTCCCTGCCCCTTCCTGGACTGGATGGATTGTTTTAATGTGTTATATATGTTTGTATCATTATTTTCAAATGTTTTATTTGTCAGTTGTTAGTTGTCTATTTAAGGAAGGGATAAGTCTCGGGACGGATAACCGAATTTTAATTAGATCGACATCAGGAAAATTTAATGCACTCTAGTTAGGAATAGTATCATAAAAGGAAGATCTAGTAAAATAAGGTATTTGGTTTGAGAAATATTTTTTATATACCTTGATGTATGTCTTTATCTACTTTTGTATGAAAACAAATCAAAAAATCTAATAAAAAGAAAATGATTAGGGAAGTTAGGGATCGACATTCAAACTCTGAAAGGCTAAAAAACAATAGACAACTTGCATATGCAGAAGCATAAAGAGAAAAACTGGACGGCTCTTTATAGGACCACACAAAAGTACTTTTATAGTAACCGAACAGGGAAGTGCAACAAGGGCAAACGTTCACCAAATCAACAGTTTAAATGTTCCTCCTCTTGAAATGTACTCAGTGGCTGGTAAGGTAAACATAGGAGACATGGTGGTAACTCCACCCAAGGGTGGGCCAGGACAACGTGACAACCCGTGTCACATATTTTCCTAGCAGAGTGGTGCCAAGAGGCGGTGGAGTACGTGAGGATCATCCATAAGGAAAGCCTTGTAGATAATCTTATAGATCCACTACAGCGTTGGGCAATCTGCTGGACATTTTATTATGCAAGACATGGGCCCCCATCTTAACAGTCTTAACAGTCATGGTGAGAGCTTGTCAATAGTTGCAACATCACTTAAAGCCTCCATCACATAGTCTGTCTATGCCAGCCATTGTGGGGTAAGGGAATTATGCCACTTACGTATCATGAGAACTAAGTTAATGGATGGAAGCCGGGGTTCCTTTTGAATTTAGGTTATGGTTAACAAAAATATCAACTGAAGACAAGTGTTGTTGAGAGGCCCCTTTGATTTTTTGTCATAGTTAACCAGAGAAGTAATCAGTGATTTGGCTCCATTACATAGCACCACTCGCCCAGGGAGCCGTTTCTTACTGAGTCATAGCCACAATGGCAATCTCTCCAGGAGTCACTGCAGGGCCTGGACAGGCCAGATACAGTTCGATCCAGTGACGAGTGTCCGGGTGCTGTCCACCCTCTTAGGCAGCAGTATTCCTCAATTTGCATTGCAAAAGTATTAACCCCCCCCCCGCCCCCGACTTTTTACCTATTTTGTTACATTACAGCCTTAAGTTCAAGGTTTTGTTAATCTGAATTTTATGTGATGGATGAGAACACAATAGTCTAAGTTGGTGAAGTGAAAAGGGAAAAATATACATAAAACTATTTTTTAGAAATCGAAAACAGAAAATTGGCATGTGCGTATGTATTCACGCCCTTTGTTATGAAGCCCATAAAAAGCTCTGGTGCAACCAATTACCTATAGAAGTCACATAATTAGTGAAATGGATGTCCACCTGTGTGTCACATAATCTGTCATTACATATAGACACCTTTTTTGAAAGGTCCCAGAGGCTGCAACACCTAAGCAAGAGGCACCACTAACCAAACACTGTCACGAAGACCAAGGAACTCTCCAAACAAGTAAGGGACAATGTTGTTGAGAACTACAAGTCAGAAATAGGTTATAAAAAAAATATCCAAATCTTTGATGATCCCCAGGAGCATCATCAAATCTATCATAACCAAATGGAAAGAACATGGCACAACCGCAAACCTGCCAGGAGACGGACGCCCACCAAAACACACGGACCGGGCATGGAGGGCATTAATCAGAGAGGCAGCACAGAGACCTAAGGTAAACCTGGAGGAGCTGCAGAGTTCCACAGCAGAGACTGGAGTATCTGTCCATAGGACGACAATAAGCCATACGCTCCATAGAGTTGGGCTTTATGGCAGAGTGGCCAGAAGAAAGCCATTACTTTCAGCAAAAAACAAAATGGCACCTTTTGAGTTTGCTAAAAGGCATGTGGTAGACTCCCAAAATGTATGGAGGAAGGTGCTCCGGTCTGATGAGACTCAAATTTTACTTTTCAGCCAAAGAGAACGCCATGTCTGGCGCAAACCCAACACATCACATCACCCAAAGAACACCATCCCTGCTGTGGGGATGTTTTTCAGCAGCTGGGACTGGGAAACTGGTCAGAGTTGATGGAAAGATGGATGGTGCTACAGGGATATTCTTAAGCAAAACCTGTACCACTCTGTGCATGATTTGAGGCTAGGACGGAGGTGCACCTTCCAGCAGGACAATGACCCCAAACACACTGCTAAGGCAACACTTGAGTGGTTTAAGGGGAAACTTGTAAATGTGTTGGAATGGCCTAGCCAAAGCCCAGACCTCAATCCAATAGAAAATCTGTGGTCAGACTATAAGATTGCTGTTCACAAGCGTAAACCATCCAACTTGAAGGAGCTGGAGCAGTTTTGCAAGGAGGATTGGGCAAAAATCCCAGTGGTAAGATAGAGACTTATCCAAAGTGACTTTGAGATGCGATTGCTGCAAAAGATGGCTCTACAAAGAATTGACTTTAGGGGGGTGTATAGTTATGCACATTGACTTTTTCTGTTATTTTGTCCTATTTGTTGTTTGCTTCACAATTAAAAAAAATATATAAAAAAAATTATTTTCAAAGTTGTGGGCATGTTCTGTAAATTAAATGATGCAAATTCTCAAACAATCCATGTTAATTCCAGGTTGTGAGGCAACAAAACATGAAAAATGCCAATGGGGGTGAATACTTTTGCAAGGTACTGTATAATTAAATAAATTAGGGAAGAGAGGGAGTAAACAGTCCCTCTAGAGTTCATGAACTGTGCCCAAGGTGAGAATTAAAGTCTTATATTTCACTGGGTAAAGATAATTCATTTACGGCTAATGTTGTTTTGTTGCACTTCTACAGCCACAAAATCTAGTTTGGTAGTCATGAATTATATGTGGGAGTATTAACTTAAGATGGTTAGATATTACTTTTGTGAAGAAATATATATACTAAAATAAGCAGTGAGATCAGTCATTAGGAACCTGGATCTATAGCATCTCAGCCGGCTTCTCTAAATTCCTGGAATGGCAGAGTTCCTTTCAAGAATGAATTATAACATCTAATAATATAGAGGCAACTTGTGGTTCTAGAATCTTAAAATAATTCGGTCATTGGGCCACCTTGGCCTGGAGCTTTATGGTTGGCAAAAGATTGAATATTTTGTTGTCAGTTCAGGTAACAAGATGGGAGAATTTAGTAATTCCCTGTGTGTTGGAAAATAATTAGTACCCTTCCTATTTATCAAGCTAAGGTTGTGTGAGGTTTTGGTGTAAGATTTATCTTCATACAGTTCAAAGTAAAATCTGTGTAAGATAGTAATTATTTAGGGTTACAAACAATTCGGTGGTTAGGAGACACTATGCATAACTGTTTTATAGTGCTTTCCTTCTAAAAGCTTATTTAGCAACATGATCATTTTATTACTGAACCTGGATAAAATTTGTCTAGTTCTGCTCTCTTAGCAGCACGATTTTCAAATAATTTTTACCTCTAAATATTGTTTTGTTTATATGTCATATGATGCTGACGTTTTTCTCAAGAGTAGGTTAAGTATTTCTGTGCTTTTGTATAGGTGTTGTGTAGGTTTTTATTATGTGCTACTAAGTAGGTTCTTAATTCGCTCTGATTGCTTTCCTGATTTCAATAATAATGTTGAGTCAGATTTACAAGTGGAATTGTTGAGTGTAAATAGGCCCCACTTTTTAGTTAATATATTTCTAAAGATTTTGTCCACGGCCAGGTAAGAGGTAAAACTCCAATTTGAAAAAGTTTGTTTTTTTGACAAGCAATTATTTTTAAGCAGGATACTGGAGTGTGATCAGGAAAAAAAAATGAGTGAATTGTGGCTTATGGAATTTTTGGCAGTAGTTCTGTTTATAGCAACTAGTAATCAATCCTATATTATATTGGGTGTGCATTAGACCTACAGATGTATTCTCTGGACGTGGGAGGACTTATGTCACATTGTGGATTTTGGAGAGTTTTTGAATACCTATTGTATGCTTATGTAGGTATTTTTTATGGATTTTCCTTGATGGTGATGCGTTGGCTATTACTGGTGATCCCTAGGTTATGGACGAGATATGTTCCTTTAGATCAGATTTGTATGCAACTCGGATCCCTGATGAATAATAATAACAGTAACAATAGTATAATGGCTCATATGCTGTAATAATAATAATAATAATAATACAAATAATGCAGTGTAATACTGTAACAATAATAGTACTGTAACAAGTTACAGAAACTAAAGTTTTCCTTTTCTTTTTAATTAAAATAAACAGAACATAAAAACAAATTCACACAAAATGCCTTAGGGACCCGTTCTTAAGTATGGGTCGTCTGTAACCCTGGGACCAGCTACCTTCTGGGTCTGTCAGCTGATCGAATACATTTGTTGACCTTTTTACTAAATAAGATTGCTACTCATCTAGCTTTGTTAGTATAGGAAGCTGCTTCACTGGAAGTATTTAATGTATAATAGTTTCTTATGGTCACATCAGTTTTTAAAAATTGAAAATGGTGTAAGATTTTTTTTCTTTTCGTTCTAATAGGAATGAATTGTCCCTATGTTCTATGTAAAAGCTTTACTTTTAGTGACATGATTACTTAAAACGAATTTCTGTCCGAGTCTGGCATTGGGAAAGCTTTTGACCGGTTTGACTTACAGTGGTACAATTGTTTACATGGACAGGATTCCTGTAACCTGAGCTCAGTAGGGCGTTTTGAGGAAGATGATTGGATACCAGCAGGAGGGAGTCAATTGGCAAACAAAATATTAAGAAACAACTTTGAACTGGAGATATAGTTATCATTCCCTGTCAAGTTGGACTTCAGATAATGAAAAAGGTAATGAGTTTTAAAGGATACAGAGAGTTCCTGGGCTCCCCCTCCATCTGTTTTTCAAACAAACAATATAAACAAGCTTTATGTTTACAGTTGTATTAATATTTAAGCCATTGTCAATATCATCTTGTAAAGAGTCTTGTCTAGTTTCAGGTGGTGGATTTTCAGCTGATGTCATGGCTTTGAGCTTCCTTCTTTTAATCGTTGAGAATCAGTTGAGTCTTCAGAGCTTCTTCTAGGGTGTCATATGTACCCTGGGCAGATGTAATACCTGCTGCGCTCAGTTTGGAGCAAATGGGAGTAAATAATTGCCTGGCTCTTAAGACTTCCAAGGAAAAATCTTTAAAAAAAAGTGTATTCCTGCCATGTTAATGTTTTGAAAGTTGCATTATGCTTTAAGGACAATTTAAAAAATGCAGAATACTGGTCTAGGTGGGTCGTTGTCTCTTAGCGAGCCAGGTCTTTGTGTCATTCTACGAAGATTGGAACAGAAGTATTGCCAATGCCTAACCTGGACAAAAGTCCTTATTATTTGGCTCATTACTTTTTATGGGACTCCAACTAATATTAATAGTTCCTTGTCAACCGATTTCTTTTAAAGTCTTTTAAATTTGAATGTTTAGGATTATTTTCCTTGTAGAGATTGTTCACTCGTTTCTGAAGCTGAACCAATTGATGCTTGTTTCTTGATTAGAGCTTCAATTATAGCCTTGATTGTTGTAGTACAGTCTCCCTACAAGGTCGTGAATCCAATATCTGTTTCTGATTTATGGGTGGGGGGCATGTTAAGAATCTGAGCGGGTTTGGAGACGCTTTTTGTCTTTTCATTAATTTTTCCTTTTTCTGCATGCTATTTCGGATGAGCAGTAGCTATAATGCATTTGTGCATTTTCTTTATTGTTGCCCTGTTTTTGATGCTTGGCAGGTCAGTTAACAGGTTTGTATATTGAAATATATGGTATTATTCTTATTTATTTGCTTTATTTTCATTATGTTTTGTAAAGCCTGAGTTTTAGCTCTGTTTCTTCTTCTCTTATTTGTTTTAATTTTGGATTTTTTTAGTTCTTTTCCTGATGTTTTCTTCATATGTATTTATTTTTCTATACTTTTTTTTCAGTGTTATTATTGCACTTTATATTTTTTTGATTTTGCAAAAATGATAGCTAGGATTGTTTTGTAATAATTATTATTATAGTGTCAGTTTCTTAAAAATAGTTTCATCTTATTGTAGCTTTGATATGGGAGGTACAATGCAGATTTGTTTATATTCTAGCTGCTATCACGTTAAGCGTAGTATTTATTTACTATGTCCCGCTACTTTTTACGAAGTGGGCCTTAGCCGTTTCTGGCTGTATGCCAGTTGCAACTGCTATTCCAAACCAAAGATTCACGCTTTTCTGTAGGAGCTATGGCATGGATTGTTGCACCACTGAGTTTGAGCCGGCTTACCTAAATTATTTCTGGAGGAGTCAGTAAGGAAATCCACAACTAGTGGTAAACCTGTTGCTGATCTCTGCACTGAGTTCTTTAGGATATTGCCTTTGGATCGCGATAGTGCCGTTACACCAAAGATGAAACCTGGAGAAGTGAAAGTGGGGGGTACCATATTGTTATAAGTAACTGAGATTATGGAACGATTCCCATTGATCTTCTCCTTTCCTGTTTCTTTGATCGGGAGCTATTTTGGATTTCTGCCAATGCCTGGATCTTGACATCGATGGTGAGCAAATTTGGAAGTAAAATAGATGTATTCGTTCTGATAAGTGAAATAAGGGTAGCTATAAGCGTGCAGTGCCTTAAACAATAATTTTCACGCTTACTGATCCAGTTTGGTGGTCAGTGTTGCTGATAAAGGGACACTTGCTTCATACTGCTGGTCTGCCAAGGGTCCTAAACAGAGGTCTTCTCTAGTCGTTTTATTTTTTGTTTTTATAGAAGACACAAATGTATAAAAAAACTGAAGTTTAAGACATATACAATTCCAAATTATAACATGTTTAAATTGCACTTAGTTTATTTATGAGTTTATGAAATGTCTAAAAAACAGAAAAATGTAAGAAGTATACAAGCATTATTTTAGACAAAAGTTGTACCTTGTTGATGGGAACAGTTAAAGTTGGATCAATTTTAGCTTCAATTTCTTCTGGAGTGTAATAGCAGAGAAGGTGTCCACCTTTCAGTACACAATATAATCGGATGCAACTACGAACTCCTCCAACCAATTCCTAGAACCAATCGTGAAAGTAAAGAAAAAGCACTGCTATTTATCTAAACATAATTTATTTCAGTTCAAGCACAAACCTGTATTTATTGGTATTAGGTAATACGTAAACTAACAGCCTTATTAAATTGCAATTCGGCCAATTGAATATGGCTCTATATAAGCACACACCATATTTTTTTACAGAAGTTTTTTTTTTAGCTAGTGAAGACCTTGCTTTTGGATAGAAGTTCACGAACTAAAAACTTCTGTAAAAAACATATGCTATGTGCTTATATAGAGCCCTATTCAATTGGCCAAATCACAATTTAATAAGGCTGTTAGCTTTTAAGTTTAGTGCAAAGCTCATTATTTTACAAAGACATACCGGTTTTAGAGAATTAGAGCAGAAAAAGGAACATTACAGTAAATGTTAAAACTGTAAAGCCTGTCTAATTTTTTTTCCACATTCTAAAAGCATACAGTATATTATCAAGGTAAGTTATTAAAAAAAGACAATATAAAAATAACTGACCACAGTGGTCCTGTTATAGATGGCAACTATTACTTGTCCTTCTAATGTGTTCTTGTAGGAAAAATCTCCTTGTAACATGGAACATCTATAACGTATTTGTGTTCTTCATAAGTGTTAAATGCAGTAGTGTGCAAATTAATGACGGCTGCCGCTTCAGTGCTACATATAGTTTATAAAGTTGACATAAATAGCTTCACAAAAGGTACACAGCTATTGTAATATTGATGCAGACATATTGAACTTCCTTTCCCTAATTCTTGCTCTAGATCAGACTTGGTCTAGACCGGCAAATGCTATTTTTTTTATATGCAGTTATATCTTTATGGGTGAGGCTCTAGAAAGGACTTACCTGTTGATTAAGATATCCTGTAATTACTTCTTCCGTCATACAGGATGGCTGTGCAACCACACGGCCGCATATACTGCCATATAAAGGGAGCCAAAAAGAGGACTCTTCTGCAAACAAAAGTGAAGAATTTGTCAAAAGGTATCACAAAAATAATCCTTCAGACTCTCTTTGTAGTTATGGTTATCTCATGCTAAACATTAAAATGTATCTCTGAGAACTTACCGCTCATCTGGTTTCTAAATATTTTCAATCATTATAAAACCAAGCTGCCATATGCTGGCCTGTGAAAAATTATTAATTAGAGAAAAAATTGATTTATGAAGTTACTGTGGAATGTTAATACTTTACCCCACACGTATCTGCATTTTATAAATGTTATATATATATATATATATATATATATATATATATATATATATATATATATATATATATATAAAATGTGGTACAGGTTTTCACTTTACTAGAAATATTTTTTTTTATAAAAAATAAAATGAAAGAGTTTCCTTAGGAGGGTAATGGATGCTGCCCGTTGGTGTACTTGACATGGTGCACCATGGACGTTAATCACAAGGAATATCTAATATATACTTACATATTATATCAATATATACATAAATTATTCTGTATCTATTAGCTACATATGGGGCACTTCAAATAGCATTTATTTTCAGTTTAACTGCAGCATTTCTCCCCACCAGTATTAAAAGGCCACTGTACAGTGAAGGAAAATATAGATGTTTGAAAATTTAGTGTCTGATAAAAAACATAAATTAGGCAGGGGAAATGTAATTAAGGTAGCTTTCAATTAGAAGAAAAAAAATGTTTTTTAAAGGTTTCTGCTGGACCTTGGAGACATCCATGATACACTGGTGGAAGCTGTGTGTGAGAGAGTGGCATTTACATTACTGGACATTAATAGAGGCATTGCTGAATGCAATCAGCTGCTTCTGGACCAGTGAGAGGGAAGGGTTTGGTGTGAATTTCAGTCTAATCCATTTACTCCATAAAGCATTCTACCCTCTCTTTATTTTCTGCTAAATTCCATACTATCTACACTTACACAGTTGCTAATGTTGTTAGTTTGTTACGTACTTCACAAACCAATTAAATTTTTCTTGAACTAAAGTGTTTTTATAAGTAACTACAGGTTAGGTCTCTTATTGCTAATCAGTGAAACGCATAACCTCAGCATTCATAGTGCTATCCTCACTGCTTATACACATAATGTGAATAGATAGATAGATAGATGGTTGAAAATTTCCAGTGACCATGGGCTCCTAAAATTTATACTGATGGCTACTAAATATTTTTCCAAAGTATAATGCACCTCTATGAACAGCTTCCTTCCAAAGTCATAAAAAACAGCATTTCTGGATCCTCAAAAACTCTTAATGGCTCATAAGTATGTATATATTGTAACAAAGCTGAACAGAGATATGGGA
Source organism: Discoglossus pictus (assembly GCA_027410445.1). Taxonomy (NCBI): domain Eukaryota; kingdom Metazoa; phylum Chordata; class Amphibia; order Anura; family Alytidae; genus Discoglossus; species Discoglossus pictus. The sequence goes on along the minus strand of CM050171.1, from coordinate 47,208,293 downwards.
GAGTCCTAGAGGGCAGATATTTGAGCCTGAGGCTGGATAAAGAATTTTCACCAATCATGTACTGCAGGCGTTAAAAATTCTCTATTACATCACAATGAGGCTGAAGCTGTGAACAGGCCAGGACAGTCTGTTAAAAGTTCAGCTGCAGCCAGGGCCCAAAGAGGAAGTGTGACAAAGCGGAAACAAAGAGAGTTACCCAGTGGAGCCGCTGGAATTTTACTGGAGTGACAGGATCTTAAACTGAAAAGGAGAAGGAGCTTAGGGAGGTTAATGCGTGGCTAAAAAAGTGGTGCAGTGCAGAGGGTTTTGGGTTTTTAGAGCACTGGGCTGACTTCTCACTTGGGTACAATCTCTATAGCAGGGATGGATTGCACCTTAATGATGAGGGCGCTTTTGTGCTAGGGAATAGGATGGTAGAACGGCTGGGGGAGTTTTTAAACTTGTAGGTGGGGGGGAGGGACTATATAGAAGTATTGGGGTAAATAGGGTAGAGAGGGAAAGGGATGAATTATTTACCCATGGGGGAGGAGAAGGGGGGAGGGTTACAATAGAAAGTATGGAGATATTAATAGGGGCCTCAAATACAGTGGCAGGCACTTCACATCAGCAGAGCCATAGCAACATAAAGTGTATGATTGCAAACGCAAGAAGTTTGCCTGGGAAAATGGATGAGCTAGAAATATTAGCAGTACAAGAAAAATGGGGCTTAATAGGCATTACGGAAACATGGTGGGATGAATCTCATGACTGGACTGTTAATCTGGATGGTTATAACCTATTTAGGAAAGATAGGGGCAATGGTAAAAGAGGAGGAGGGATCTGTCTTTATGTTAAGTCTGAATTTAAGCCTATAGTTAGAGAAGATATTTATGCTGGCACTAACGGCATCATTGAATCCTTGTGGGTTGAGCTAAATAGTGGAGGAGCTAATTCTAAATGCATATTGGTGGGAGTATGCTATAAACCCCCAAATATAGCTGAAAGTGAGGAAATACAATTATTGTTACAGATTGGAAATGCAGCTAAGCATGGGCAAGTTCTAATAATGGGAGACTTTAATTACCCTGATATAAACTGGATAAACGAGACCAGCAGCTCAGCTAAGGGGAGCAGGTTCTTGAGTACACTCAGGGATCATTATCTAGCCCAGGTAATACAAGAACCTACTAGAAATGGGGCCATCTTGGATTTAGTCATCACAAGTAATATTGATATAATATCAAATGTAAAAATAGGGGAACCCTTGGGGAACAGTGATCACAACACAGTCTCATTTGAGATTGAATACAAAAAACAGAGTTGTAAGGGGCCAACAAAAACTCTAAATTTTAAAAGGGCTAACTTTAATGGGCTACGGGCAGCAATACAACATATAGACTGGGACAAAGAACTTACAGGGAAGAATACTGAAAATAAATGGACAACATTCAAATCCTTACTAAATAAACATACTCATCAGCATGTACCATGTGGAAATAAAATAAATAGGAGTAAATCACATCCCATGTGGCTTAACAATGACTTAAAGATCATGATGAGGAAAAAGAAGTATGCATTTAAATTATACAAGAAGGAGGGAACAGAGGCATCTTTATGTGACTATAAGGAAATCAACAAGGCTTGCAAAAGGGCTATTAGACTGGCTAAAATAGAAAATGAGAAGTCAGTTGCAATGGAAAGTAAGACTAACCCTAAAATATTTTATAAATATATTAATGGGAAGAAGGCCAGGAAGGAATCGATAGGACCATTACAATGTGACACAGGCCATCTGATAATTAGTGACCAGGAAAAGGCAGATGAGCTAAATAGGTTCTTTTCTTCGGTTTACACAAGGGAGGTACCAGTGGTTGGGACACTGCAACATAATGGGGCTACACTACCTTCACTAAATAATTGGTTAACGCAGGAAGTAATACAAAAGAGGTTGGAGAAAATAAATGTTAATAAAGCCCCAGGTCCTGATGGAATACATCCAAGGGTACTGAGGGAGCTGGGTTCTGTAATAGCCAAACCATTATATCTAATCTTTAAAGACTCGCTCACTACAGGGTCTCTACCAGATGACTGGAGAAAAGCAGAGGTGATACCTATATTTAAGAAGGGATCTAGAGCAAATCCGGGGAATTATAGACCAGTGAGCCTCACTTCTGTAGTTGGGAAGCTTTTAGAAGGGTTAATAAGGGACAGAATACAAGAATATGTCTATTTGAACAGGATCATAGGTAGCAGTCAACATGGATTTATGAAGGAAAGGTCGTGTCAGACCAATCTAATTAGTTTTTATGAGGAGGTTAGTAGGAACTTGGATCAGGGCAACTCAGTGGATGTAGTCTTTTTAGATTTTTCAAAGGCATTTGATACAGTGCCACATGGAAGACTAGTGAGCAAACTAAGGGATACAGGAATTGCAGTAAATATCTGCTCATGGATCGAGAGCTGGCTAAAAGACAGGAAGCAAAGGGTTGTTGTAAATGGAACATACTCCGATTGGTCTAATGTGATAAGTGGGGTTCCTCAGGGCTCAGTATTGGGTCCTCTCCTTTTTAACATATTTATTAATGACATTGAAGTAGGACTCGAATGTAGTGTCTCCATTTTTGCTGATGACACTAAGTTGTGCAAGGTAATAAAATCAGATAATGATGTACTTTCCCTACAAAAGGATTTGCATAAATTAGAGAAATGGGCGGCTAAATGGCAGATGAGATTTAATACAAATAAATGTAAGGTTATGCATTTGGGAAGGAAAAATAGCCAAGCAATCTATAATCTTAATGGAGCAAATCTAGGGGTATCAGATATTGAAAGGGATTTGGGAGTACTAGTGGACAACCACCTAGGTAACAGCGCTCAAAGCCAAGCAGCGGCTGCAAAGGCAAATAAAATATTAGCATGTATTAGGAAGGGTATAGAAGCCAGGGAAGAAGATATAATTCTGCCACTATACAAATCTCTAGTACGCCCTCATTTGGAATATGGAGTACAATTTTGGGCACCACCTCACAAAAAAGACATCTTAGAGCTGGAAAAAGTACAGAGAAGGGCTACAAAACTAATAAGGGGAATGGAGGGGCTAAGTTATGAAGAAAGACTAGCAAAATTAAACTTATTTTCGCTAGAAAAAAGGCGTCTAAGAGGAGATATGATTACGTTATTTAAATACATCCAGGGTCCATATAAGGCTTTGTCAAGTGAGCTTTTTGTAGCAAGAGATTTTCAACTGACAAGAGGACATCCGTTGAGGTTAGAGGAAAAAAGATTTCACCTTAAACAAAGAAAAGGGTTCTTCACAGTTAGGGTGGTTAAACTGTGGAATTCTCTACCAAAGGAGGTGGTGACAGCGAATTCGATAGACAACTTCAAAAAGGGGTTAGATATATTTCTGAATAAAGAGGGCATTCAAGGCTATCCTAGATAACTAGCGAAGGAATATTGATCCAGGGAGAAATTTGATCGCCAGTTTCTGGGGTCAGGAAGGAATTTTGCTTTTTTTCCCCCTTATGAGACAATTGGCAAAGTTTCAATGGTTTTTTTTTTATGTTTGCCTTCCTCTGGATCAATTAACAATAATTAACAATTAACAATAATAATAAATAGTCCAAATTAAAAAGATCAATAGAGATCTAAAAAGGTTGAACTTGATGGACTAACTCTTTATTCATTCTCCAATACTATACTATTAATAATTATTTAATCAATAATTTAATTAATAACTAATCCGCATATTGCAGATCAGAGGAGATCTTAACAGGTTGAACTTGATGGACTGAAAGTCTTTTTTCAACCTTAATTACTATGTAACTATGTTAATTACTATGTAACTATGAAAAGAAAAATCCAGAGAGAGACTAAAGTGGGGAAGCGGTCAGAGACCACAAACTGGAAATCCTGAGGATAAAGGCCAGTAAATTACACATAAAGTATATTGGACTGTGTGCTTCTGTTTTGCTGCATTCGGAGTAGCTGAATGTAAGCTAGGATAGTGATGGCAATTACAGTTAGTGGTGAGAAAGAGCTAGGCCTCTATTTTATATCAGCAGCAAATAATCATGAATTGCTTTTAATTCTCCTAACCGCTAAAAAAATCTTACGTTGCAAATCTATGTTTATATCATACAGTCTTTTCTGTCCACTAGCTGTTGCATGAGCAATTAGCACAGGGCTGAGTCCATTGGGCGCTTTATGGCGAAGGCTGCAACTGATATCTTAGCTTCTCTGTTGACTCAGGTTACACTGCACTGATCAGTTAACCCATTGCATTCCTGTTTTAGGCGAGTACCAGTATTCCATTACCACATTGTGTACAGATAGATGTGGTAAAAGTTACATTTTTGTTTGTTGAGATCACAGCACCAAGCAACCCCCCCCCCCCCCCACACACACACACACACACACACTATCTCTTTTTGTGACCTGGTCTGCATAGCTCAAATTCCAGAGAAGCAAGAGAAACCTCCTGACATTTTCTGTCAGTAAGAAAAATAGAACCATTACAGTGTCTGTTCCCATCTGGAAATATAAGCAGACTGACAAAAATCATATGATTTATATGAATGGAGGACCTGATTAGTTGCAGTAATGAGGCAGACATGGAGCTGTCTGTAGGCAAGACTTTTACACACATAAACAGATTTTATTTCTCAGTGGAAAACTCACATGTCTCAAAAATTATTTCAACATGCTTTTTGGAGATTTTTACAGTGATGTAGTTCAAATTGTGCCGAATTAAGTGACCCTTAAAGGCATAAAAGTTGTTACAATGTTGCATAAATTTTATTTTTCATCAATGTAGTTATATACAACATCCGTTATGGCTGCTGGTTTCAAATAGATGGACAAATAGAGGGAAACTGTAACCTACAGTTCAATTTTAAATTAAATATTAAAAATGTGTGTATACATTTCTGTCTACATGTGAGGTTAGTATGAATACTTACCATGCCCAGTGACAGTGAGGGTATGGGTCCTGAAACTGTTCTCAGAACTTTCCAATGTGAATGTGATATGCGCAAGTAGACTGTATTTTGCTCCTCTAGAGAGAAAACAATGTTTTATGTTAAGTCTTAGAGTTTTACAGTTTAGTCAGCACGAGTAAATAAGTAATGTCAACATTATGATTGCTGCATACACATATGCAGTTCTTATGTTAGAATACATATAAAATGGTTTCAATTAGCAGTGTTTCCAAGCTTAACAGAACAGATGCGTAGAAACAGTTGTTGCAAAGACAATAAGTGAAGGGCACATGTGAGCTAAAAAAAGAGGCTGCTATCTGAGCGTGTGATTATGTCCATAGAACCAGCTTGTTAAGGTTAGTTCGTTCTCGGAGCACCTCTATTTTGTTGTCTTTCTTGTAATATTTGCATGGTCAGCACAGCAACATCACTTAGAGAATCACAAGCCCTTGCTTTTATCTTTCTGCTAGACTGCATGCCTTAATATTTCCTGGGGTTGCAGTTGCTGAAAACAGCAGGAACAAATGCAGAAGTTTAGGGAACAAGCACCAATGAAGTCGCTCTCTGGCTCACAGAAAAAGTCAAAGGCTTAAGTGGGAGACTGATAAAAGGTGGATTCACAAACATTTCAAACGTCAATGTAAGAGTGTCGTTTGGAAAACTTTTTTTTTTTTTAATTACATTCAAATGATAACATATTATTTCTCAAATATCTAAATTATGCCATATTTTTTTTAACATTATCAAACTGCATTTCTTATCCCAAACAGTAAAATTATAAATCATTACTAGTTTTGTTTTATTTTTGTATTTCCTTAGTCTTTTGTTAAGGGGTTGGCATGCTGAAGGGATAGATACCAACATGGCAGCCTTTTAGAGTCAAGCAGAAATAAATTAAACAATAGTTATAAAAGTCAAGACCTTATACAATTTGTGCCAACAAGGCTTTCATCATAGACTATTTTACTTATTTTTATATCTGGCCCTACTTGGTTTACCACTACGGAGTCCCTGTAAATACATAATTATATCAAATATAAACAAACATTTACATACAAATATCAAATTCAAATTTGTAATACATTGTCATATAAATGATACACTCTAAATAAGCAAGCCTCCTTTCTAAGCATGAGCACACAAAAACACTCAATAGTTGAAAAGAAAATGCTTGAAACGATAATAGTTAAAAATAAAAACTCACGGCATGTGAGGATTTGAGAACACAAAAGCTTCTGGCTCTGCTTCTTCAAGTTCTGAATTAAATTTCTTCCCTGCAGATTTGCCAATTGAGTTTCTAAGCTTCCGTGCAAGTTTCTTGGGAGTCTTGGTTATAGAAGAGTCTTCCATGCAACAGCTATATACTTCCAGCTTTAATTGAAAGTTTGGCCTTGCTTCAGTACTGGAAAAACAAGTATATTTTTGTTACATAGTACAAAATAATTCACTGAGAAACATAATAAAAAGATAAGACTTTTCTTAAATGAGCATCACATAACTGCAATATTTTTTTGCCAATACAAAAAAAGTCCTTAACTTGCAAAGAATATGCATTAAAAGACATTTCTTAGTTTCATGTAATGCATCTGAAAGATTTACAAACTCACCCTGATGTTTGCTAAATCTGTTCAGTTTGTAAGCTGAGGATTTTGTTAGTTGACACACCTAAAAATCCCTGCTAAGATAAGCATAAAAATCATAATTCCTTTTAGCCAATCAGGAGAAGGTTAACGGATACATTTGTATCATATTTTGGTGTTCCTGTGTTGCAAAGCAGCCTGGCATATGTAGTTTCTCTTTCAATCGTTGTGCTCGGATTCAGCTGTGATCGCAGACCCCACCCAACCATGTGATTTCATCCTGCAGCAAGTACTTCCTTTGAAAAGGTCAAACTCTGTACTTGGCTGCTTTCATGTGTGCACTTGGTAATATAAACTCCCTGTGGGTGTGCAAAGCTGGATTTTACTTTCCTGCATTTAACTTTGAAAATGACACCGAACTTATCTATATAACACATATTTTTCTGATCATCACAGCCACAACATATATATATATATATATATATATATATATATATACACACACATACACACAACTTTAAGTAGTTTTATCACTGTCACGTTCAATAGCACTATTTATACAGCAAACACATGAAAAAAAAAACAATTACCGTATATACTTGAGTATAAGCCGAGTTTTTTTAGCCCTTTTTTTAAGGGCTAAAAAGGGCCCCTCAGCTTATACTAGAGTCACTCCCCCCCGTGTCTCTCCAACCCCCCCCCCGTGTCTCTTTCCCTCCCCCTCCTCAACCCCCCCTTCTCATCCTCAACCCCCCCTCCTCACTTTCTCCGCTCTAAATACCTCCCCCTCACTTACCTGCTTCTTCTCCGGCCTCTGCTCCTTCCATCTTGACCCCGGCGCACATGTGACGTCACATGCGCGCCGCGCCATTAGCATATACCGGGTGCCGTGAGGGGAAAGGTAGATGGGGATGCATTTAGGGGGGTTTAGAATGAGGAGTGAGGTTGAGGAGGGGGGTTGAGGTTGAGGGGGGGGGGGGTTGATGAGGAGGAGTGAGGTTGAGGATGGGGGGTTGATGGGGGGGTGAGGAGGGGGATGATGAGGGGGTTGAGGTTGAGGGGGGGTGAGGAGGGGCTTAATGAGGAGCTTAATGAGGAGGAGGGAGGTTGAGGGGGGTGAGGAGGGGGTTGAGGATGGGGGGTTGAGGAGTGAGGATGGGGGGTTGAGTATGGGGAGGTTTGAGGATGGGGGGGAGGTTGAGGAGGGGGGTTGAGATTGAGGGGGGGTGAGTAGGGGATTGAGGATGAGGATGGGGGTTGAGGATGAGGAGGGAGGTTGAGGATGAGGAGGGAGGTTGAGGATGAGGAGTGGGGTTGAGGATGAGGAGTGGGCTTGAGGATGAGGAGTGGGCTTGAGGATGAGGAGTGGGCTTGAGGATGAGGAGTGGGCTTGAGGATGAGGAGTGGGCTTGAGGATGAGGAGTGGGCTTGAGGATGAGGAGTGGGCTTGAGGATGAGGAGTGGGCTTGAGGATGAGGAGTGGGCTTGAGGATGAGGAGTGGGGTTGAGGAGGGAGGTTGAGAATGAGGAGGGGGTTTGAGGAGGGTGATAATGGAGGGGGGAAGAGACACAGGGAAGGGAGAGGGGAGAAGAGACACGAGAGAGGGGGGACACAGAGGGCACAAAAGGGACACAGGGGGCAGCACATTTCCCACCCTCGGCTTATACTTGAGTCACTCATTTTACCCAGTATTTTGTGGTAAAATAGGTGCCTCGGCTCGGTTCGGCTTATACTAGAGTATGTACGGTAAATACATTTAGGAAAAAAAAAAAAAAAAAAATGGTATATTTGTACTTACGTATTGGCATGGAAAGAGATTGTAAGCTCTCATGCCTCTCATCTATGTGGTAATAAGGGTGGTAGAGATATGAAGTGAGTGGACTACTAGATGGATAGATTTTATAGTTAGAAAAAAAATGTGAGAACATGGTCAGATAAATAGATGTTATAGGAAGAAAATGATTTGAGAACCAGAATGGATAATGGGTAGATATTACCTCTGGTCTTGTTAAAGAACTACTGTATTTACGGGAAAATAAGTAAGCATGTTAATCTGAAGCTCCCCCACATTAGAACACTCAACTCACATCAATAACAGAAAGTCTTATCTGCAAGAGTTTTAAGTGTAGGAGGTACCTATACAGATCTCCATGGAAAAATACATTAAGTGTCATGAGGGTCCACCAGGACCCCTATGACTCTCTAAGTTAAAACACTATAATATTAAAACTAACCCCCCAATAAAAAAAAATAAAAGTCTAAATTAATAAAAAAAAACATTTTTTTTTACAAAAAAATAAAAAAATTATAGATTAATTGACTAGCATATAAGAGTCAAATTACCCTACTAAATATGCTAGGAAAAACAACTGAAAATAACCCTTGCCAAAGAGCAATGGGGTAACATTTTAAAAGAGAGAATGCCTTCAAAACGTTTGTAGTCTTGCTGGAGTGAGATACCTTCTTAAAATATCCCTGGATGGCAAATGTTTTAGAGGCTGCAACAAAACAGGTACACTAAGACATGCATTATGGGAATGCCATAAAATTGTTCATATATAGGAAGAAACATACTCTACCTTAAAAAAAAGAGGGGATTTGATATTCCCAAACGAAAAAACAAAATAAGCATTTCTAAGACTTTCCATTACAAAACTCCTGAAGGACTCACAACTCCTAACAAATCTGATTTTCGTAGCCTCCAGAAACAAACAAACATTCTTACATTAAGAGAAAAATACAATACATATGTAAATATAAAAAATGGGTATCCTGCTGGGACATATGAACTCTAAAATTAGTCTGGAACTAAAAAAAGAGAAAGATAAAAAGGCATCGCCCGATCTGCATTGGGGAGAGCATCCACAAAATGTCAATACCATTTAATAGCACAGTTATTGTAGCTATGCTCCAACCTGAAGAGGCTGATGTAATTCAACACCACCGAGATACGACAGTAAGAAAAAATGTTACTCTCATCATAAGAAATTGAAATACTAAATTAAAGATACATAAAATGATGGTCAAATTTGGGCTTGGAATACAAAATGAAACAGTATTTCCCTGGTAATAGTAAATACCACCTTCCAAAAGCCTCAGAGAAAACTCTACACATGGATATGGAAAATCTTGAAATCAGATTGACTACATATTTTGGAGCTCTATAAAGTCTGCAAAAAAAAAAAGACCTGGAGCTCACTGCAGCTCAAAATCACAAGCTTCTTATTGCAAAGTTCTGAATTAAACAGAGGAAAACTTGTCAGATCAATCAAATATAAAACAAATATTATAACTTGTCAATATGCAGTGGAGGTAAACAATTGAAATAAGGGACTAGAGATGGGACAGAGAATGTCTGAAATGTATAAAGAAGTTTACAGCATTGTCCAGAAAACGGCCACAAAAGAAAGTTCACAAATGAAGGAAACTAAGGAGGCAAACTGGCTATCCGATGAAGCTTTAAAAAGTAACCCAGGAATGAAGGAAAGTGAAAGGTAGTGGAGATAAAAAAAATTCTGTCCAACTAAATGCAGAATTCCAGAAGATAGTAAGAAGAGGCAAGGAGACATTCTACAATGAGCGATGTAAAGAGATAAAAGATGATAACAGAACTGGAAAGTTAAAAGATCTCTGCAAGAAAACTGGGGAGTGATAAAAGACAAAAATGGTAGGGACTTAACAGAAGCAGATCAGATGAAGAAGAGGTTGCAGGAATACACTGAATATATATACATGATCCTAGCAGCAGAACCTCAATAGTTTGTCCAATGAGTTGAGACAGACAACTTGGAGAGTGAAGTTAGAAGGGCCTACGGAGCCTTGCAGGTAACAAGGTGCAGGAGTTGATGAAATCACAACTGAACCATTCATAATACTACAAGATGCCTTATGCCAACACATTTGGCCAGTGGAGTGGAAAACGTCAGTCCACATCCCAAACCCAAAGAGACAGTGACAAAATAGGGCTCCACTTATCAAGCAATTGCATTTATTTCACATGTCAGCAAGGTAATGCTTAAGATCCTGCAAGCTCGTCTACAGCAATATATGGACCAAGAACTAACAGATGTGCAAGCCGGGCTTGCCAATGTCTGCTGGATAATAGAGAATGCAAGAGAGACTTTGACTGTGTGGCAAAATGTGGCAAATTCTGGAAGAGATTGATATACAAACCATTTCAACCAGCTTCTGAGGAATCTAAGTGGACCAAGAAGCAACAGTCAGAACAGAACATGGAACAACTGAATAGTTAAAGATAGGGAAATGTTATATGGCGACAAGGTTATTTATCGTCACCTTATTTATATGCGCAATACATCATTTGTACAGTCGTGCTGGTTGAATCGAAAGACAGAATTAAAATTGCTAGGAAAAAACAATTGGAAATAAGCAGATGGTCCTATTACAATGACTGAATACTGAGGAGGAAGTAAAGAACCCATTGGTGCGGGTGAAAGAAGAGTGCAAAAGCTGGCTTGCTGCTCAACATTAAAAAGACGAAGATCATGGCTAACGCAATCGCAGTTCCTGGCAAATAGATAAGGAAGAAGCGGAGACAGTCGCAAATGTTATTTTCCTGGGTTACATGATCTCTACAGAGGGTGACTGCAGTCATGAAATCAAAAAAATGTTTGCTTCTGGGAAGGAAAGCTATGGCAAGTCTGGACAAGATATTCCAAATTAATTGGAAGGGTTGATCATGAGGTTAAAGCTAAAGTACACAGTCCAGTCACATTATTATTATTATATCTAAAAAAAACTGCAATGTGCAGAATGGACAGCAGGTAGATGGTCTAATAGTGAGTCAATAAGATGCTGGAAAGTTGGCAAGGGTATCTGGAGCTATGCCGATTGGAATGCATCTGACAGCTGAAGAGTGCATAGTGGAAAATCCATAGGAATGGCGATTGAGGTGGACCCACAGGCGCTCAATGAGGTACACGTATGGGGAATTTGGATGCTAGAAGTTCTCCTCTAACCACTCCATGACAATTCTGGTCCTATGATATGTAGCTTTGTCCTGCTGAAAGATTCTATCCGCTCAAGGAAAGACAGTCAACATGTATGGGTGTACCTGATCTGCAAGGATGTATAGATAACTCAGTCGGTTGAGTGCGCCTTCCAGAGGTATGAGTGGACCCAAACAATGAGCACATTCCCCAGACCATAACACCATAATGCTGCTGCTACAAGCTTGTGTTCTTCCAACAATGGTTGCAGAGTGTTTGTTCTCCGAGGTTTCGCACCTGACAGTCCAACCTCCGCCCATGAAGCAGAATGTGTGACATCAGAGAAGGCAACCCTTTGTCGACCACAGGTCAAATTTCAGTACGGTCATGCAATTTGAAGCTTTTTCTGATGATTAACCCTCGTCAGCATGGGTACAGTGAACAGCCGTTTGCTTCGGAGCACAATACTGGTTGGCTGAACTGTCATTTTAGATGCACGTCTGTTAGTCCCCTAGTTCATTTTGACATTGAGTTGCTCAACGGTAGAATGTCTGTTGGCCCTCACACACCTTCGCAGAAGACATTCCCCTCTGCTATCAATAGTATGTGGTGCATCGCCGTTTCAACACCTTTTACTCATGGTACACTATAAGCACAGCATCACGCAAACCGTTCACAAACTGTGCCGTTTCAAAAATACAGCCTTGCCCTGAAAGCCAATGACCATTTTCATGACAGCAATGATTGATATGTTTGCAAATTGCCTACATGTCACCTTATATCCCCCACCAAGCCAGCTCACGACACAAGCCGTATTTCATTGGCTACACGCTACTGATGTAAAAAAAAAAGCAATGGTCATAATAATGTGACTCAACCCTGTATTTGGGATATATCATAAGAAAGAAATTCCTAGAGAAGATTCTGATGCTGGGAAAGACAGAAGGCTCACAAAGAAGGGGACGGCATAGACGGTCATGAATAGATGAGATCATTGAAGCAATGAACGAAGGTGCTCAGAGGGGCAGTGGTTGACAGATGGGCCTAGTGTGCCGCGATCCAAAGAGTTATGGACACAACTGACTTATAAACATTAAATAAAAAATAGTACATGTTTAAGCAGTCAATTGCCCTTTCTTAATCCTCACTGATCTTTCTTTTCCTTTGTTCATTCCAATTCTACTCCCTCTCTCACTCATTAATCATCCTTCATATTCATTTTATACTGCAGACTGGCAAATACATCCTGATATAGTAGATTTGAACCATGGAACAGCGATTAAGAATCACTAATAGAGAATAAAGTGCAGGTTTATTGTAGATCATTAAAGGACCAATATACAAAGAGAATAAATCTTTGCTTGAAAACGGAGTCTAACTAATAGAATAATTAAGCAGAAAAAGATTATACAGCTTATTTTTCCCTCAATTTTTTTTTTTATAATACTGCTGGGCCATTATGAAATACATGATGTATAGATGGAAGTTGTATTAGTCGTTGCAGTTCCTGAAGCAAACAGTCTACTTCTGGGCTAGTGAGGTGGAAGGGTTGTGGTGTCAATTTAAATCTTATCCAATTATCTTAACCAATACTCTCTTTTCTCTCCTTCTCCACCCCAACACACACCATCAGAAGCCATCTCTGAAGAAGAAATGTAACAAAACACAAAATGTATTCCTAGTCTTCAAAAATGGCTTACACTGTTGCTATTACTGTTACTTGGGTATATACTTGACAAACAAACTTTTTTTTTTCTTGAACGGTGCTTTAATGTGACACAATATCAAATATGGTAACATTTAAAACTATAGGTCATAGCACTTTATCAATACAATGTTATTGAAAGAAAAAAAAAATGAAAAGATTTTGCTACAGTAAATGAACATTGATCTTTGCAATTTTAGTTATCAGTCAGCCTTCCAGAAAACCCACAAAGATAAATATCTTGTTAATGAGACATCATTAACGATGATTACTGATTTAAACCCTGGAGCTTTAGGTCCATGTCAACTGCCGAAGAAAAAAGACTGGACATCCTTGGGCATGCCGACAATAGACTTAGTCACAAGTGGTAATTATAGGTAATGATGTCCCTTTAATAAGAAAAATGGCTGAGTAGGTGAAAGATGCTGAAAGCTAAAATTTCAAACTTCAATATAATTTTACTGTATGACTGCAATCTCTAAAAACATTAATTTCATAAAGCATTTGTTACTACCAATAATATTAAAGGATACTATATTTGGAACCTCCCAAGCCGTCGAGACCCCCCCCCCAACAACAAAACTAAAGACCAAAATAAACAAAAAAACAAAAACAAAAATCCCTGATGGCTCCAGACGACCCCTGGCAAATCTTCATTGGAGCCCCAGCGGGGTCGTGACCCACAGGTTGAGAACCACTACTTTAGGGGCTCTTTAGGAGTGTCACTCTTAAAGACTGTTAGTAGCCACATGAACTATTGGTTGCAATTGCTACGACTTCTATAAACATGTTATAACAATACAATTTGCAAAATAGAGAGTGTGAAGTACTAGTTATCGGAATTAAAAGGTTATTGAAGGGTATTTAAATATTGCTTTTTATTTAGACAGAAATAACTCAATTGCTGTATGTATATAAGCATGCTTATTACTAAAATGTTTTGTGAAATATTCAGTGTATTCAAACTGAAAACATAAAGCTCTTTGGCCATGAGAACATATTGTACAAACATTAAAAACGACATTATGAACCATGTGTGAAACATAATTGAAACACATTCTTGGTAGTATTCAGCTTCTCAGCTATTTGAATCCATTGTCCTGTCTATATTGCCTATCGTACAGCTCTACAAACAAATCTCTGATCTTTTACTAGTATTGTTGTAAATAATGGCTCATGATTCTTGCCACTATAGAAGACTGGGCAGGAATGAGATAATAGTCTCTTTTTTTTTTTTTACGGAATTGCATTTAAAATACAAGTAATAACTTCTAAATGCAAATCCTACAGTGCTTTTATTTCTTCTAATGCAATAGCCAACTAAAAGTAAAGAATAAAAAAGCTGCATGATAGTTTCACATAAAAAAAAGATTTAGCAGAACAGGATCAAAAACAGGTATGAAGGGTCAAGAGATGTTTAACCTTAAGCATTTTGCAATTGTATATTTTAAAAGCACAAAGTAACAACCATTTGGGCACAACATATTCAACATATTGGAAAAGTGCTTTCCTTTTTAAAATTGCTGCTAAAGTTCTGAGTCATTGAAGTTGGCTTGACCAAATACTATCAGGTTGATAAGAATGTTTACAATTTTAATATATTGCTAAGGATGCAAAGGTGTTCACAGTTGGTCCAGTGGCTAAGTTGGGTTCAAGTCCCACCACATAATCTTTTTTTTTTATTTTTTTAAAAAAGGTAGTAATTTCTACTTTAGTTACAAGATACAATAGAAAAAAAAAAAAAAAAATATATATATATATATATATATATATATATTAACCGCAAAGTGATGGTGTAAGACAAGGTTGGATGTAATAATGTGGAAAGGTAAAAGTGATATACATCCAAAATTAGTTCTATATTATTATGTATATTGCTCTTTTTCACTACAATTATTTTCCTATTGTTAGGTGCTTAACTCCAGTCTAGTTAAACTATCTGAACAAACAAAAATGAAACCTAAAAAGTCAGTATAATTTTATTTAAACCACGGCGCTCATAAAAAAAAACATGCCTTAAAAACACAATGAAATGTTGGATACTCAGCGCCTCGGAGGAAACCGCAACAGTGGTGAAACGACCGTTAGGTTTTTTGCAACATAAGTTACTTGTAAGATATACTTGTGAGGTTCTGAAAGGGCATTAAGAAGGGCTAATCAATACCATGCCTGAATGTTACAGCCTGCAAGAAATGTATTTATGTATTGAAAACTGACAGAGGAACATCCAAACATGAGACCTCTAAACACAAAAGAAAAAAAATGGGGGTGGGTGGGGGAGGGAGCCTATGGCAAGGGATAGCATAGAAGATAAGTCCTATGATCTTGGAAGATCCTCTTGTCTGGAAGGCTCTCTAATAGAAACCCCAAAGCTTACTAAACCTCTTACTGTAAAAAGAAGGAAATGGAAACCATGGATGTATGTGCGTTTTTGAAAGTCCTTTCATTGCAAAATAAAGGGAAAATAAGGTTTGTTAACATCAAATAATTTGTCTACACATATTTGGAAGTGCTCAGCTGTCAGTTTTCAGTACATAAATACATTTCTTGCAGGTTGCAAAATTCAGGAATGGTATTACTTAGCCCTTCCTAATGCCCTCTCAGAAAGCTCACAAGTGTATCTATTGGGTCCATAATAACTGAACTTGCTAGAGTAACTTGTTTTGCAAAAAGCCTGTTTCGCCACTTTTGCAGTTTCCTCAGAGGCTATTCGTATCCAAAATTTAATTGTGCTTTTAAAGGCATATATTTTTATGAGCACATTGCTTTAAAATTACATTTAATAAAGTGATTTTTGTAGGTTTCATTTTTGTTTGTTCAGATACTATTTGTCACTACCACATAGCATCTAAGCAAGTAGTGCTTGCACTGTGAAATGGTAGATGTGTGTTCTTCTTACTTATTTTTAAAAGTAATTTTTATCTTTGTCACACAACAACAATAAAATGTAAAACTAAATAAAAAATATTACTGTTAAAAAATTAAATAAAAAAAAAACACAAGATGAAGAATCTACAGTTCCCACTGCACAACATGACTGCATGCTAAGCAAAGGATACAGAAATCAATAAAACAGAAATAGAATCAGTGGGACATTTACAGCCTGTAACCTTATTATAAAAGCTTCTTATGGGCAAGCTTCAGGGTCTAAACAAGCAATAACTAAACATTACAATATCTGAGACAATTCTATACCAATGGAAAACATTTAAACAACGTTTCCCTATGACTTTCCACCTTCTATATAATGTGCAGAAAATATATGTTGACTTCAGTATCCATTTAAATTTCATAGTCAATAAAATATATTTTTTGATGGGCTAAAGGATATTTATTGGCTAGGGGTTCATTCACTTTATTTATTATTTTTTTAGTTCGGTAGCTGAAGCATAATAATTGTTAGGATAAGCAAAATAACTAAAAACACAAATATAATGATATGCACTAATTTATGCCAGTGTCTCTCAACCTTTTGGATCTGGCAACTGACTGATTACCTTCCCCTGTGGAAGGTTGATACTATGTTTTGTACATTGAATTTCCTTTTCTAGTTTGGCACAGATTTAAATAAAGTTTGCGTTGGCCACAGAGAAGTTCCTTACTAATCTATGAATATAATTAACTAATTTTAGTGGTGTCTTTAAAATCTTGGGCTCTGCTCATTCCTCCTTGTCCCTAAGATCTGACAGGCAAGGTCTCAGGGTCCCAGCACCTGTCCTAGGGTTGGTTATTGCCAACTACTGGTTTAAAATATCTAGTTACAGTGGATATAAAAAGTCTACACACCGCTGTTAAAATGTCAGGTTTCGGTGCTGTAAAAAATGTGACAAAGATAAATCATTTCAGAACTTTTTCCACCTTTAATGGGACCTATAAACCGTACAACTCAATTGAAAAACAAACTGAAATATTTTAGGTAGAGGGAAGAAAACATATAAAAAATAAAATAATATGGTTGCATAAGTATGCATACCCTTAAACTAATACTTTGTTGAAGCACCTTTGATTTTATTACAGCACTCTCAGTCTATCAGCATGGCACATTTTGACTTGGCAAGATTTGCCCTATCTTCTTTGCAAAAACACTCCAAATTTGTCAGATTGCAAGGACATCTCCTGTGCACAGCCCTCTCCAGATCACCCCACAGATTTCCAATCGGATTCAGGTCTGGGCTCTGGCTGGGCCATTCCAAAACTTTAATCTTCTTCTGGTGAAGCCATTCCTTTGTGGATTTGGATGTATGCTTTGGGTCATTGTCATGCTGAAAGATGAAGTTCCTCTTCATGTTCAGCTTTCTAGCAGAAGCCTGAAGGTTTTGTGTCAATATTGACTGGTATTTGGAACTGTTCATAATTCCCTCTATCTTAACTAAGGCCCCAGTTCCAGCTTTAGAAAAACAGCCCCGAAGCATGATGCTGCCACCACCATGCTTCACTGTGGGTATGGTGTTCTTTTGGAGATGTGCAGTGTTGTTTTTGCGCCAAACATATCTTTTGGAATTATAGCCAAAAAGTTCAACCTTGGTTTCATCAGACCATAACACCTTTTCCCACATGCTTTTGGGAGACTTCAGATGTGTTTTTGCAACATGTAGCCTGGCTTGGATGTTTTTCTTCGGAAGAAAAGGCTTTCGTCTTGCCACTCTACCCCATAGCCCAGACATATGAAGAATGCGGGAGATTGTCGTCACATGTACCACACAGCCAGTACTTGCCAGATATTCCTGCAGCAACTTTAATGTTGCTGTAGGCCTCTTGGTAGCCTCCCAGACCAGTTTTCTTCTTGTCTTTTCATCAATTTTGGAGTGAGCTCCAGTTCTTGGTAATGTTACTGTTGTGCTGTATTTATCTTTGTCTCATTTTTTTACAGCACAGAAACCTGACATGTTAACAGGGGTGTGTAGACTTTCTATATCCATTGTATGTGGCATAAAAAGAGAGCCATCAGTATTGGACCCTAGTTTAACAAAATATTCTATTTGTTTTTATAACGGACGTGCCTGAAATGTGAACACTTGTACATGTGACCATACACAATTTAATATTATAATGAATAATTGTAATAACTTATGTATAACAATAGCATGCCCCATTTAAAACACGCCCTTGTAAACCATTGTAAGAAAGAATACAATAAGACAAGCTCACCAAGAGCTACCCATCTACTGATATTCTACGCGTCCCATGCAGTAGAGCTATTCATCTACGGATATTCTATCGGCACTATTAAATTCCCCCAACGTGTAAAACCGTAGCCCGTAACGTAGCCTGCAAGACTTGTGGCTATTAAATTGGCCCTGTAAAGCAAACCACTAACGATCTGCGGTTTACAGGCGGCAAAACCTTACGAGACATCGAAATTTGAACTCTGCGTCCGCAAATCCTTTGATCTGTCAAGCCGTAACT